>CM070028.1:1123889-1723889 GCA_036247105.1 Cirrhinus mrigala
TTAGGGTAATTCCGTATCAAATCAACCAAATGTAAAAAATTTCCCCGGCTCAATTTTTTTTATTTTGCTAATATTTTTTCTGAAGAAAGATATACATGTATAGTGATGAAAGCCAAAATATTAAATGTCATTGATGAATATTTACTAAGTAATCCACTATTTTGTAGCAGGAGATTGGTAGTTCTATTAGTAAAATCTGCTGACCTTAGCAATCTATGTTGCATTATGTGCCAGTGGTGACCATTCAAAAAAAGGTCACGTTTTTCTCCAAAGTTTTCATGCCTGTAACTCAAGAAGTATTAAAGATATCTTAATGCCCTTTTAGATATTGGGTCTTAACCAACTTTCCTTATGGCATATTCATTTTTAAGGCCCTATGCAATTTGATTCCAGAAATATCAGAATTGTAATATGGCTCCATGAGTGAATCGTTAAAATATCATTAAAACATTTTCAGGGGTCAAAAACTAAATGTGGGTCAGTTTGAAAAAATATGAGACTTCTTTTCTTTTAAAGAGGAATGTCTAAAGAACAAATAATCTTGAAACTGGAGATGTATCTTGTTTCTTTCTGTCAAGACAACTGCATTGAAAATACCAGTCTGAGTGCCATAAATGTTCTTTTCCCAAAGTTTACGTGCCTAAAACTCTGGAAGTATTAAAGATATTACAATATGATTTTAGATTCTAGTTGTTATTAAACTTATCTTTTTGAATCTTCTTTTCAAGGCCCTACATCATTCAGTCCCAGAGATATGGGGATCTCAATGAGGCTCCATGTCCAGATTGTTGAATATTATAATTTCAGTGGCTGAAAACCAAATGTTGGTCACTTTGAATGCAGCCAATGCTTATTTTATTTAAAGAACAATGTCCGAGGAATAAATAATGTTGAAATTAAAATTGTATGTTATTTCAATCTATCAATTATATTTGAGTCTCATAATTATTCTTTTTTCCGAAATTTGCAGACCTGTAATTCAAGAAGTATTAAAGTTATTGTAATATAATTTTAGATTCTTGTTCTTAAAAAACTTTTCTTCAGGAATCTTAATTTTTAAGGCCCTGAATGGTTTAATCCCAGAGATATTGAGATCTCAGCGCAACTCCAAATTTAGTATCCTACCCATTTTGGTCAAAAACCAAATGTTTTTTCAGGATTCCATTGTCCTATAGGGTTTAGAATTAAGTATGTTCTATGCAACTGTTTTGATAGAGGGAAATTTTAATTTCAACAATACTTCTTCTGCAGACATGGTTCTTTAAATAAAATAAGTATCGGGGGCATTGTTACCCACTGAAAATGGGTAACATTCAGCAATCTGGACATGGAGCCTCATTGAGATCCCCAGATCTCTGGGCCCGAATGATGCAAGGCCTTGAAAATTAAGATTCCAAAAGAAAGTTTATTCACAACTAGAATCTAAAATCATATGCCAATATATTTATTATTTCTTGAGTTACAGGCACGCAAACCTTGGAAAAATAATATTTATGGCACACAGACAGGTGTGTTTAATGTCTTGACAGAAATAAATGAAATACATCTCCAGTTTCAAGATTATTTGTTCTTCAAACATTCCTCTTTAAAAGAAAATAAGTATCATATTTTTTCTACCTGACCCACATTTGGCTTTTGACCACTAAAAATGTGTACATTTTAATGATTTACTCCTGGAGCCATATTGAAATTTCAATATCTCTGGAACCGAATCTCTCTCTCTCTCTCTCTTTTTAAGTATATCTAAAAGGGCATTAAGATATCTTTAACACTTCTTAAGTTACAGACATGCAAATTTTGGAGAAAAACTTGAAAGGTTCCTAAAAATAGGAAAGTATACTTTTAGTCTACTTTTTATGCACTTATCAAAAATGGGCTTTATGTACTTTTAAAAAATATACTATAAAAAAGTATACTATACTTGAGTTATACTTAGAAAAAGTCTAAATATATTTGAGCTATACTTGTGCTCCAAGAATCTGTATTTTCAGTGCTATATGGTAGGTGGCACTATTACACATCTTCTGTAGAGAATTTACAAAAGAAACACACGTGAAGAAGAAACCGCATGCTTCCACATGTAATCTAACAGGATCATCGAACATAAAACAGCATCAAAACTGTGCAACATTGTGGAATAAGATGTCAACCAATGAAGAGTTAATAATGACTATCAAGCTTTGGGGTGTTGATCAACTCCATCTACTTTTTGATTATCATTCTGAATCCAATTCATAGTCTTGTTTTCAGCTTTTTGTTCAAAATGTTATTTTTTTTATTTTTTTATTCATGAAACTTACCCACATTCAGGTGTTTAAAAAAGAATGCATGAAGCTAGAATAAAATGTTTTGCTTACAAACAGATACTGTTTCAGATACTGTTCTTTCTTTTGATGTTTTGTATGTTTAGATGTTCATATAACAAAATATATACAAATTAATACCTAAGTAGGGACATAGTAGTGAAAGCGAAGAAAACTTACGAGTATACTTGCAGTATAAAACTGATAAACTAGTAGTTTACTGAGACTATACTTCAAAGTGTACTAAAAAGTAGACTTCAAGTATTTAATTAGTAAACTATCAGTATACCTATAATTTCACATTTATTATACTTGCAGTACAAACTAAAGACATTGATGTAAACTAGTTTTGTACTCAAAGTTTACTACTGTTATACTCAAAAGTATACTTTTATATACTAGAATGTGGGCCAATTTAGTGCCAAGGAGTATTGAAATAGTACACTTACAAGTACACTACTAATACACTGATATTTGTATACGTACTACACAAAGTATACTAAAAATATCCTTAAACTTTACTTAAGTATACTTAATAAAATAAACTTGAACTATACTACTTTTTGGTAATGGAAGTGCCGTTTCCCCGTTTTTGAATTGTCACCATTGGCACATAATGTAAAAAAGATTGCTAAAGTCAACAGATTTTACTAATAGAACTACCTCTGTGTAAAAATAAGATAATGATGCTGCCATCTCTCTGAAGTCATTTATACCCCACTGTAACTTGACTCTAAATCTAAGGTGAAAATTGTGGAATTAGTGGATTATTCAATAAATATTCATCCATGACATTTAATTTTTTGACATTCATCAATATACATGTTTTTTTAGGGAAAAGTCATTAGTGAAACCTAGGAAATTATAGGAAATAGTAATTTTTTGATAATTACTATTGTTATCAGTAGCTCTAGAGCACTGACCTTTTCTGTTGTTATCGTCATCTAAAATTGTATAATACAAAAAAGTTTTCAAAGTCTGAGGAAGATGCATTTTGGATTAAGACAATATAGTTATGGAATCTACCAGCAGGTGCTAATGGGACTTGGTTTCTCTGTACTTAGGAGATTAGCTGAATTATTAACTTTAAATTCTTGAATCTTTCAAATTCTAACCATGGCAGCACCCCCGAACCCCCCACCCCATAAAACCCACACACACACAAACTTTTATATGCTGTTATAATATGTTATTAAACATTTTTCCATTAAAACAATTTAAATAAATACTAGTCACCCTAGTGCACATAACTTACCATGCATGTTTCTCTTGTCTCTGTCATGGAGTGCTCTCTTGTTTCTTCATTGATTGAAGGTTCACCTTAAATAAAAATAATAATAAATTACATTATGTAAGGAATCTGTGCTAGTAAAAGAACACGACGCAGGGGTAATCCAAAAGGAGAAACAGAAACAGGTGTGGAGCTAATTAATAATTAATGAGAACAGGAACAGAACCAGATATGGGCAAACAGGAACTAAACAAAAACAGATCATACATGTGACACATTAATGATTTTTTAACCACTTAGTTTTTTTATTCTATACTATAGCATGCAATGTTTTTTTTTCTTTCCTGTCATTTTTCAAACAATTAACATTTCTAACTGATATATCATTAAGGCCTGTTTGTATCCATAAATATCTATATAAAGCTAAATACAGCTAAAATTCTAGAAGAACCTAGTAGAAGGTTTTCATGTCCAGACTGGACTGATGGAGAATTTCCAAATAATACTATAGCCAGACTAGAAAATTTGTAATCTTGAATAAACACCAAAGCACTGCTCTTAAATGTATGAGAATTCATCAGAATATAAGAACAAATCGGATCATTTAATGATTGTTGAATGAGTTCTCTGGTGTAGTAAATATTGTGTTTTCCTACCCATGTCACTGCATGATGAGTCAGATGGTACATTTGCCTTGATCATTTCTGCATTACCAACAACTTTGGAGATGTTCTCCTCATCTACTGGCTTTGCTTCATCCTAAAAAGGTAAACAGAATGTCCATTTCTTGTTATCATGATCTAAGTTCTTGAAAATTTTTGCAAAAGTATGTCAACTCAGTGGCTCCTTTATTTAGTAAACCATTATAAGCCCTCAGAACAGACTGAAGTCTTTCGATTTCTTAGATTAAATAAGGTTTTGGAAATATTTTTTATAGACTGTGGTTTATTTTTTGGCATTATAGATTCATTCATTTAATGAGTGTATATGGAAGATTTTATCTAAATTTATTGAGGGTGTAATACTGTAGACAACATATATTTACCTTGTGTTCATCATCCTGATGTTCTCTTCTTGACATATTTGTTTTAGGACTGTGGTCTTTGTTTTTTTCGGTTTTAGGGGTTTGATCTTGTGATGTGACCAGAACTGAGGTTTTCTGCATATCAAATGTTTCTTCACTGGCTTCCTTTTTGATTGGATCACATGTCTCATTATTATCAAGGACTGGACCCTGTGCAAACCCATTTAGTTTTGATTCAGTTGGGTCTTCTAAATCTAATGGATTGGATTGAATCAAGTTGATGTCTTCTGTGCTGTTCTCTTCATCTTCACCAGGGAGGATGTCCAGAGCATCTGGATTTGCATCTGTCATTATTTCACTGGACAGAAATGTAAATACTATACAGGTCAGGTCACCACAAAACATTGATAGTATTTACAAATTAGATATCGATGGAATAAATGGGGGTGTACATTTATCATTTATATTTATCTTCTTACAAGTTGGGAAACTTGCAGCATGCTTCAGTTCAGCAATGAACAGGGTAGCCAGGTAAAAAAGAAGTCGAGTACAGTGGAGCTTACCCCAGGGTAAAAGGTGCCTTTGAAATTATTTTCCTCTAAACCACTAGATGGCAGAAAAACGTTTATCACTTTCCCAAACTTCCGCTTTTCAAGATTGTCAGAAATTGCCTGATCCTTGATGCAAAGTTGATTCTGTTGATGTTTTTAAAAATGTTGCAGATGTAAGCAGCAAATGAGAATCGCTAAAATTATTCGATGTATATTGAAACCAAGGTCTTCATAATCATTTTAAGTTTTGTGTAAGATAATTAAAACAGCAGTTTTTAAATAACAAAAGAATATGTAAAAGTATTTGGGGTGGCTAAAAGGCACAATAATTAACATGATAATTAACAGAAGGCAGATTTTTCCTTTTGTTGACATGACACTTTTTAGATTCAGATGGTAAATATCATATATTTTGTTGGGTGCAGAGCTCGGCTAGACTTTAACATTGTGCGTCATTTTGATGGATAGGGTCGTAAAAATTCTGTCATAATCTATTGTTACCCGTCATTTTCATTTTCATATTTTAATAAGAATAACATATTTAATTGCTTTTATTTTTGTTCACATTTTCATTTTTAATCATGAACATACAGGACGACAGGGCAGTGATTAAAAACAACAAAACATGCTAGGGCTGGGTAAACAAACAAACTAAATTTTAATCAGTTTTAATTAATCAAGATCGATTCTTAAATCACAATCAATTTTTTGGTCTATGCTGTTTTTTCAGTTGATGAATGAACAGTACATAGTGCGTCTTTCCTTCCAATAAATAGCGTTAGGCTTTATGTTACTTTTGATATGAAAAGTCTCAGATTTCAAATTCTGTCCATTTCATTTGGAAATTCAAGCAATCAATACCGTTTTGGCGCACTTTAATGTGGCATGATAGATTACTGTAGCTTCTGTGCAGGAAAACATTTGTGACAGTTTTGTTTTTGTTCTGGATCCTGTGCTTGCTGCCAGACTGGAGTGCACTCGCCACCAACTGGACAGGGGTGGGAATTACAGCTACAATTTACAATAAATCACCATCAGTGTAATCTGTCAAAATGATGGATGGCCTTCAGATTTTTCCTTCACTGATAAAAAAACTTCTGTCAATGACGGCTAATTTTTGATTAACACGACATCTGGTTGGGTGTTCATCTTAGAGATAATCACCATGTTTAGAATGAAACCATCATATTTGAAAACATGCTATTTATCATATCATATAATAACATATAATTTGCTGTTACTACTGCAAATCTATATTAAATTATTATGGGATCTCCTTCAATGCTTTTAAAATCCTTACATTTTAAAATTATTTTGTTTCTCTATTTTAAAAGATATTCTTTATATTAACAGATTAATGACAGTATATTTATTGAAAAATAATTATTGTTTTGTATCAAAATAAGCATGAACATTATTTTAGCTAAAGTATTTGTATCAGTCAGTGACTGTGCCACAAAATATGGAAGAAAATTAATGACAAATGTCTTTGAGACAAAAAAAGCATGTTGAATTGCACTAACTAAAAAAAATATGCATTGAATTAACAGTGCTTGCATTTTAATGCATTGTATTTTCAGGGCTTGCATTTTTAGGTTCTGAAATTTAACATAGTTGTTTATTTAAGCTGTGAATATTTCAATTCAAAATATTTCACACACATTTTCATTACTAAAAATTCTAAAATTCATATTCCAGAATTCACTTCCCAAATATTCAGTTTAAAATATGATCTATAATATTCGACAGGCAAATTTCAGTTCATTTTATTTCACTTTACAAATTCGGTTTTACTCTATCGCTTTGTTTTAAGAAACGAGGGTATCCCAGGACTTGAAATTCGTAGGGTAGGAGGGTGTAGTGACGCTGAGTGTAACTAAAAAGGTCCCATTGTCCGGTGAGGTCCGGTTGGGGAGATACGGAACGGCCCGCCGATCTTATATCGCATAACTGTTTATTCACCACGCTATTCAGCGCCAATCCCACCGTGCAGTCAATTTAACTGGTTAAGGTTAGGGTTAGGTGTGGGGTAGGTTTAGGGGTTTAGCGTTGTTTAGTATTGTTTGTAGCATAGTGTAGGAAATCAACACTGTGATTGACACAACCAATAAAACCTTTAGAATCAGCTGTGGGGTGGAGTTTGCGCTGAAGTGGATTGGGGGAAAAATTTGCGCATGCGTGTCATGTGCCTGTCTGTCAATGGGAGGAAGCCACGCCCTATTTTGGAGCTCCCACCCCGTTTTGGAGTTCCCGCCCCCATTTGGAGATCTCCAGGCTGCAGTTATACCCTTCTCAAAAAAGCAACCAGTAGTAGTGACTTTGTGAAGTCACTCATTCACAAAAAAATGATTTGTAGAAATGGAGCAAGCGCTAAGTAGAAGTTATTATGATTATCAGGGCCAGTATCAATATGCAGAAAAGCTGATTGTGTTTATGTTTAATTCAATATCTTCATTTCCCCCTGTAGACTACATGTAAGCACACAAGGGAGATTATAATGTTGTTTTACCTGACGCTGATGTACACAACTGACATTACATCTGAGGAAGACATGCTACATCTGTGTTGGGTAAAACAGCATTATAATCTCATTTGTGTTGGAGAAAGCTGTTTACATGTAAAGGCTACACGGGGAAACAGTGAAGATGTTAAATTGAACGTAAACACAATCAGCTTTTACCCGTGTTTATACTGGACCTGATAATCATAACCTTTACTTAGCTTGCTCTGTTTCTGCAAATTTTTGTGAATGAATGACATACGCTACTACTGGTCGTTTTGGCCTTCATTAACATCCGCTTGCGCCACCTGCTGGTGAGCGACTGACAGCAGCTCCCGGAAGTGAATTTTCTGGTGAATTTGAACCACTGAATTTGTGGAAGCGAATTTAAAATAAGTGAAATAAAATGGACAGAAATTTGCCTGTCGAATATTACACATCGTATTTTTAAACAGTGGAGTATTTAGGAAGTGAATTCAAGGTGAATATGAATTTTTGATTTTTTTTTTTTTGTTATGAAAATGTGTGTGAAACATTTTGAATTGAAATATTCACAGCTTAAATAAACTATGTTAAATTTCAGAACCTAAAAATGCAAGCCCTGAAAATACAAGGCATTAAAATTCAAGCACTGTTAATTCAATGCATTCTTTTTTTTTTTTCAGCTTTTTTGTTTCAAAGACATTTGTCATTAATTTTCTTCAGTGGTGGACGAAGTACACAAGTCAGGTACTCGAGTAAAAGTACAGATATGTATAATAAAATATTACTCCAGTAAAAGTGCTCCTCTTTCAATTTTACTCAAGTGAAAGTACAGAAGTACCCAATTTTTTTATCTACTTAGTAAAAAAGTACTGATAAATTTATTTTGCAATTTTATATAGGCTACTTAATTGAATTTTATATTAGCACATATTTTTTAGAATCCTACTGCTCAAAATACCTGGGATTTTCCCAAAATAATGGAGTAAAAATACATTTTTGTTGTTGATATGGACTGTGTTGACGAGAGTGATGTAGTAATATTCAATGTGAAGCTTACACTGTGATGTACCTGGGGGAAAACATATCTGACCATCTAATTTTCACCAGTGAGAAAAAAAGTGTTTTAAAGCTTGTTGTTTTGCATAACGTCACAGTAAGAATATAAGACCTTATAAGAATAAGAACTGAAGTTAGCAAGAACATTTTAAGGAAAATATATTTATATTTTCATAATGATTCTTTCTTTTTCCCTCGGATGTAATCTATCTGGTTGAATAAAAATATTTGGACTTTATATTCTAAAAATTACCTCAACTTAGCACCAGCAAGCTTATTAGCTAGACAGTTCGCATCAGCTAACAATATTTACTTATTTTCAGTATGGTTATGAATAAACATTCATCTGCCTACTCTAGTTGATCCAAACAATATAAAAACTGTTGCTAAACAATATAAAAACAGATGTCACGTAGTGCATAGCATTTTAATAAAATTGCTACCGTCACAGCAGCGGGGAATATGAACGTGCATGTGTTGTTTTATTTAATCTGTTATTTAAATTTTTCGTTTTCGACCTAAAACAGAGACAGTGATGTTGATTTGTCTGAATTCACGCATTTCAGTGGACTTTAACAGACTGTCCTTTACAGCAGATGTAATTCACAAACAGACAGCTTTGACCTAAATATTATTTTTAGTTACAATAATTAATCCTAAAATTCAACATTAGTACCTTACTTTCGCAGCACATCATGGATGACAAGGGGGTGAGTAAATTATTTGTAAATTATTGTTCTGGAAGTGTAGTTCTCCTTTAAAGGGGTCATTGGATGTCCATTTTCCACAAGTTGATATGATTCTTTAGGGTCTTAATCAACTATCGTGGGAGCAGCCTCTGTGGGTGTGACAGCACACCGACAGGCATCTGAGAACAGCTCGATTTGAAAAAGGGGATATTATTTTTACAGATTTATTAAAAACCACTGCATGGATTTTTATCATTATATGGTAGATTTGTACATACAACACACATTAATGTTCAAACAACATGAAAAAGTGAAGTTTGCATCCGATGACCCCTTTAAGCTTGTGTCTACTTCCGTGAATATGCCTATTATTTCACAAAATACAATTTAAAACTATACTCCTGTTAAATGTGGTGCGTGCCATTGCTGCTTTTATTAAAAAAATAAATAAATAAAAAAACGACACTTTCTTCATGAAGTAGCTTTGAGGTCATGATTATTTTCTTAGCACCCCCACATATTGGTCTTTTAAAACAGGTCTATTATACAATGAATTATAGGCCCATAATTAACTGACACTGCAGTCATCAATGAAAATTAAGAGCAGTTTTATTATAAGCAGAAACTTTTTTTAAACACAACCTGTTTAACACGAAATAAGTCACTTCTAGTTTCACTATGTACTACGGGCCACAAGAAAAATATTAAGGGAATAAAATTAATTTAAACAGTTATATACCGTATCAACATATGTTAGTAGTCTCTCATCATTTCTGAGATAATATGCGCAGTTAATGCAGCTAAGATACCGAAAGCGCCGTTAGTTTTTACTTTCACTTATTGAACTGACGTCTTTTTTAGAATATGCATCTTAAATGACCAGTTTGCTTTAGTATATCAGGTGTGTGGAGATTTAAATGATCACAGACTTGACGTTCGTCTTTCGGCTGTCCAGCAGTTGCATAGGGGGAGGCACACCCTTACACTTTTTGAATTTCTCAGTTTGTGTAAATCCACGTGGGGTTCAGTGTATAATTTTTATCCACATTAATTGCACACTTGTCTATATAAATATGTCCCTTTGTTTCATAAGTACAGTGTATACGTTTTTCGTTATTTACCTCAAAAGAAAGGAAGTGAAAACTGACAACATGACCCGTGTGTGGGGTACATTGTAACCTGAGAGGGGCACGTTGTAACATGACCATATGACAGCTTACAATGTTATCTGATCGAATGAAAAAAAAAAAAAAAAAACACTATAAACTAAAATATTTTGTCAATAAAATTAAACGATTAACTTCTTCAAATAAAATAATGACGTTTTTAAGAATAAAAAATATATCTAATTTTTGAGGTTGACAGTGAACCGTGGGACGGCCCTGATCGCAACACACAGCTATACAGTATAGTTCAAAACAGTGCGCGCAAATAGATGACACACTTTCAGACATTCAAAAAAACTCTCCACTCCCTCCAAACACAACTCTCACGAGACACATAAACGAACCAACATGCTTTACATTTCTTGAAATAATAATTTCTCAACATTATCAATTGCCAGTCTTTATTCACCTGCTTCTTGTGGTTTCTTTTTAAAATCCATAAAAGTAAATAGTGAAAATTACATCGCTAATTCCACAGAATAGCATAGTTTAATAACAGTGGGGCAGATTGTAACGCAGTGTTACAACTTTCCCCATCAGCGCGACTGGAATATAAAACTGGTCAGTGTCTTCTGCTGACAAGCATTAATACAATATCTAAACTGAACTTGGCGATTAAAATAATAGCAGATTTGTCTCATTCTAAATGAATACTAAAAAGTGAGAAGAAAAATTTACTTCAGCCAGAAATGTAGTTTTACTATGGTAAAATAAATATTCAGCGATATCATAAAAAAGGCTTTTGAAGTTTGGCGCACCTTTTTCTCTGTATAATGTTGCTTGTGTGGAAATATTTAAACCACGTGTGTTACAATTACCCCCCTCCCCCCCACCCCACCCCAATCAAATAGCTATAAATTAAAATAATGACTACAATTTTTATGCAAAAATACTTGAAATCAAAGTGAAAATACTACTACTACTACTACTACTAGTAGTAGTAGTAGTAGTAATAATACTAATAAGAAAGTGATACAGTACATGAGTATTGATGTCTGTCTGTCTCTCTCTGTGTCTTCAGTCCTCTTCCAGAAATAGCAAATGAAGGTTCTCGGCTGGTATTTATATAGACACGTATATCTTGAAACTACACCAGAGCAGTTCCTTGAAATCAAGTGAAAAAAACAGCCAATGCCTGCCAAAAAGCAAACAAGAGAGACAGTTTCATTTTTACTTTCTTACATGCCATGTAACTAAAAGGAAATGGAAAGTGGAAAATTAGCAGAAAATGTTTCTTTCTTGTTTTCCTCTAAGAATAAAATGCAGTCTTAACAACAGTCATTAGCTGAATATTTTAATAAATATATTAATAATATTAATCTGAATAAGTACACAAAGAAGTAAAACACAAAACAGAAACAGAAAACAGATGTGATGAAGACCAAATTCCAGTGAAATATCTTCACAATCCTCTTTAAGGCCTCCTTCATTTTGGTATGATTGAGTGGCAGTTTGTCTCTACAGATGACAAGGTTGTGGGATGTGATGCTTCCGAAATACACAGTTGAGTTTAGAGTTACATTTTGTTTTCAAGGAACTGCTGTGTACCAGAGCAGTTCCTTGAAATCAGGTGGAAAAGCAGCCAAAGCCTGCCAAAAAGCAAACGAGACACACCTTCATTTTTACTGTCTTGCATGCCATGTAACTAAAAGGAAAAAGAAAGTGGAAAATTAGCAGAGAACCATCTGTTACGTTTTACAACGTTCCCCATCAGCGCAACTGGAATATAAAAGTGGTTCGTGTCTTCTGATGACTTGCCAAGCATTAATAAAATATCCAAACAGATTGGTGATAAAAATTATTGCAGATTTGTCTAATTTTACATAAATACTAAAAAGTGAGAAGAAAAATTTACTTCAGCCAGAAATGTACTTTTACTATGGTAAAATACATATTCAGCGATATCATCAAAAGGCTTTTGAATTGTGGCACACTTTTTTCTCTGTATAGTGTTGCTATGGCAACTAGTAAATACAGTAAATTTGGTTATGCTTGCAAATTCCAGTAAAATATCTTCACAATCCTCTCATACCTTTAAGGCCTCCATCATTTTGGTATGATTGAGTGGCAGTTTGTCCCTACAGGTGACAAGGTTGTGGGATGTGATGCATCCGAAATACGCCATTGAGTTTAGAGTTACAGTTAGTCATTTAAGTAAAAACAGGCAGGTGTGTCTAGTCAATACAGAACTGCCCTACACCTTGTGAATGGTACTGTGACAAGCCAATACTACCTGAATAACATCACTAATCCAGTCATTGTGCCTCTGCATGTGCAACACAGGCCTGATTTTCATCTTCATGGATGACAATGCCCAAGCTCATCGAGGTTGCATCATCAGGGAATGGCTGCTGGAGGCTGGGGTACCTTAAGTGGAGTGGCCTGCACTTTCTCCAGACCTTAAGCCAATAGAGAACCTATGGGATCAGGTGAGTTATCGTGTAGAGTGCTGTAACCCTGCACCCCAGAACCTCAGTGACCTCAGGGCAGCCCTTCAAGAAGAGCAGAATGCCATGCCTCAGCATTCGATACATCCGCATTAAAGACGACTTGTGAACAACATGAGATGTCACTGTCAAGCTGTAATTGATGCTCAAGGACACATGACAAGTTATTGAGACATTGACATTTTTTGTGGCGGTATACCCATCTGTTAACCACTGTTGTTAGCTTTTGTTTTAATAATTGGTTTGAGATGAAGAAATTACCATTGCATGCTTCTAACTTAAATGCCCTACTTTCATTATATAATATTTTCCATAAATTTAACCTGAAAATCGAGTATCTCTAACCTTTTGTGAGTAGTTTTTGGGCCGCTTCGAGTTTCTATAAAACGTCTCAGGTTACATATGTAACCGTGATTGCCTGAGAAGGGAACGAGACACTGCATCCTCTAGCGGTGGCTATGGGGAACACCTTCAGTGTGACTGGTGGTTGAAGCTTACATCTAAACACAATAACATTGGCTGGCGACAGCCTATGACATCACTACCAGCGCGACCACAGTATAAAAGGGCATGTTATCCGCTTCCTCACCTGAACTCGTCTCGTAACATACATAACCTGAGACGTTCCATTTCGAGGGAACATCGAACTGCGTCCTCTAGCGGTCGCTATGGTAAACGATACCCATGCTGCCATGCTGAGGGGAGTGCATGCCAAGCACAAATGCGAGCACTAAGTAACAACTCTAAGGGAATTGCCCCTGGGACGCCCCGATGGCTGTCAGTGACACTATCCCCTTCAGCCAAAGGCCTGAGCTTACCTGTCAAAAATGTACCATTCAGAGTGCAAAAATTGTCCTTTTCCAACAATATATACAACAATATACTTTGGCTAAGCCAATAAACAGGCCCAAAAATCCACACTACTCTCCCTCTAAAATGGCTGCCTGCATTTATATTTATATGTTTTGGCTCCGCCCACTTTTAGAATATACCATTTTAGGGGAAGATCTACAAGTTATAAAACAAATAAAGTACAAGCAAACAAACCTACCCAGCATTCAACTTCACAGCATATAACATTAACATTACCACAAATGTAACATAATGTAACATAACTCTAAACATATAAAGAAGCACTTACATCCTAACTTCTCCTCCTCCCCTGAGCAATCAGAACCAGATGGAGTAATCTACCATGAGCAAATGCTAGGTTTAAATATGACTTCTTTCCAAATGCAAAAGTTTGGCAAATGAGAGGTGAACCACCTGTATGTACAGCGATTTGAAATAAACTGCAATGAAAACTTGATGTATAAAGTATTTGAGTTATTTCTTTGAGTAAAGATATTGAAACAAAAATATATCACTTAAACATTAAACATTCAAACAAGCCAAACACTAAACAAACAAAACAATAAAACTAGCAACTTGGGACAGTTAATGGGGGTGATACAACATCAAACCCGGAGGTACAAACACAAACTATGTAAAGATGGTATATTTGCCGGCATTTAGTTTGTGTGTATGAACAATGGTGGAAACAGTTTGTGTGCGTAGAGGCCCACACTCAGTCCCTTGAATATTAAAGTCCTTGGTCACAGTTAGTCTGTGACACTCAGGATGAGAGGGAAACTCAGATGCTAAGAAGAGAGTGGCTTGCTCATAGTTGACTCTCTATGGTGAGGGGAGCACTGCTAGCTCGACCAAAGAGCGGCCTACCAGGGAGGCAATAGGCAGCCCGACAACCTGGCATGGCTGCCAACTGGAGCTCTAGAGAGCGGAGTCTCAACTCTCAAAACAGGAGAGGAACTTGGATGCTCAGTATGGGAGCAGCATACTCATCAGTGATGGGAATAATGGCGTTATAAATAAATCACGATACTAACGGCATTATTTTTCAGTAACAAATTACTATTTCCCCTGTTTCAACGCCGTTACCATTACTGACAATAAAATGCAGCGTTAATATGGTTTATCATAATATTATTATAGTTTTATTTTTAAGTTCATCTGAATGGATGTGCAGCGTACCTGTATGACGAACTGTAAACTCTAGTGTGAAGGCACACGACAAGCTGTCCCTTTGACTCACACACACGCAAAGAAAGATACAGAGCGAGTCTTATATATAATGCAGAACGGAGTTCCTTTGGAATTTTTTAGCTTCTAAGAAATGCCTAGTTATTTCATGAAACTCTAGATGGTGCAGGCTGACGGGTGTTAACATAATTGATATTCACAGCCTTATACCCCTTGGCACAAGCTGATTGGTTCATGTCGCATACGCGGCCAATGAGTTTGAACCTTTACCTTTAAATGGCTGGTTGGCATTCACTTGAGCCGTTCGCAGCAGCGCACTTTGAGTTCCTCTGAAACCCTCCACCTTCCCCAGCTCCACCTGCATAGATCTGCTACGGGTTATTTTGTATGCTATTTTGTCACAGCAGTATGTCTTAAATACTCACAGCACCGTTTTGCCATATGCTTTGGCAGCAGCAATAATCTACAACTACAGCAATAACCAACAGCAGCAGCGTAGCAAATCTATTATACATAATTTTTAGTTTATATATAATTATTTTAGTTTTTTTTAAATAACACAATGATTACTTTTCGCTGCTAATTAGTTACTTTTATAATGATTACAATGTTACAAACGCAGTTAGTATTTGTGAGAAGTAACTAGTAACTATAATCACTTTTTTAAAGTAACATGCCCAACACTGGTACACATAGGTGACCCTCATGGGGAGGGGAGCACAGCAAAGCTTAACTAACAAGAAAGCAGTCCAACAGGGAGACAGAGAGAGGCCTAACAACCTGAGGATGCTGCTCCGTTAAGCTCCAAAGGAGTGCAAGACCCAGTGAGAGGAGTCCTCAGATGCTCAATCGGGTAGAATTTTTTCTTTTCAAGCCCAAAGGTAACCCTATAAGGTGAGGGGAGCAATGCTAGGCTTGACCAACAGGGTAACTCATCAGGGAGGAAGCAAGTGGCCAAACTTCCTGGTGTCACCACCACAGAGCTCAATGAGCGGAGAGCTGATCCTAGCAAAGGGACGGATCCAGCATGCTGGTCAAAAGCCCAGTGAGCAGTCAAAGCCCAGGGGCAAGTTCCTAGCTCTCAAGTAGAGCAGAGGGCTCACAGGATCTGCCCAGGAGAGGAGAGCTCATAAAGACCCTCCCACAGTGAGAGGAAGACTCCCACGTCCAGGAAGCAAATAGGATATCAGAAATGGAATCCAGGCCTAGAAGGGGATCACACATTCCAACAGCAACAGGGTCCCTCCATGGAGGCAACCGACCAAGGAGGCAACATGTACAGGCCTTACAAATTGGTATGGGTTGCATACGGAGATCTCAGGATCATACAGGAGCCCTCTGTCTGAGGTGGTCCCTACGACACAAACTGGAAACGAGATGTACATTGCGAGAGGAGCTCTAACTCAGAGAATGTGCATGATGGTTGAGTGGATGACTTAAATGTCGGGAAGCCCCTCATAGCGACATGAGTAGCATGTTCTGGCCGGGGCAGCTTCTCAAAGCAAACACCCAGCCAGAATGTCAGGGACTGAAGGGACAGGGACAGAACTATATTCTGAAGGTGAAATCCTGAACAACACTTGAGTAGGTAGTTCTATGAGACATAGAAACTAACCAGAACATCAAGATCCAGCATAAGAGACTGCAATGCAAGCGCAGGAGGCTCCTGCCTAACTTTGGTCAGACAGAAAGGGTGGTGGCTTCAGATCAAGGAGGCTCGCAAGCCAACCCTTGAGCAGAAAGAGTCATACAACCTGAAAAATGGGCTCCCAGAGTGCAGTATAATGTTGTTATCTGATAAGAACATAATATAAATCATCTGTCTAAGAACTGCAGACAGATACCCACAACATACAATTCCTTAAGAAATTACTGATAGGGAAGAGATTTCCCATCAGGTCCTTTCCATGTTCTGTCCCTGAACCGCGGATCGCAGACAAAGGCAAATAATTCTCACTGCAACCGCAGTGCAGCATGTATTCAGCTCCTATGGGTGCTAAACATGCTCCATCCATGCTCTAGATTACTAGAAATCACTAGAAATCAAGTGAGAACAGAGCCGCCGCCTCGAATGCATCACTATTCCCATGAGAATCTCATGCAAACTCAGGTATTACAACTCGGGTAAATGTTGAAGTACTCACCTCCCTTCTCTGTAGTCCGATGAATGCATCGCAATGCGCACAAGCAGGCCCAGTTCTACGGGGGTGCCAGAGGGTGCTAAGCACCCTCAAACTAAATCAATAGCACTCTCAGTTAAAGCTGTAATAATGCCAATTCATTGCAGAATTAGCAAACTATTCAGTGCACATTATTGTTTGCGCTCTGGAGAACGGTTTCTGTCATTGAGCAATGTAGCAATGAATGAGCGATGATTTCTTGAATCAGAGGTGTTTAAGTTAGAATCCACTCACCGCTCAAAACGAGTTTTTGTTGAGGTAATGTTATTGTGTTCAGCACAAATCAGCTCATTATAACAAAGTGGACGCGATGTAAATAAGAGAGACAACGTTTTATATAAGATTATACATTATAACAATATATAATCTTTGTGAGATCGTGATGAAGTGAGATGCACTACTAACACACACACACATATATATATATATATCTCCCATCTCCTTCTGAGTTGAGCACGTTCCATTCATGCCTATCCCTCACGAGAAACAAGCAAAGAATGCAATAAACACATTCAACTCCCTCGAGGTCGCATCTGCATGCTGCATACGTCATCAAGGCTGGATAATTTCAGTTAACTGAGCATTACATTCATAAGTCATAAGCATATCACAACAAGTCATGCTTTACTAAGAATAATGGTCAAATTTCGAACTGTTAATATTATAAAATAAGATCTTCTTTATGAAGTATGCAGCCTTCAAATGCGACTTCCAGAGAATGCAGCCTTCCGTTTAAGAAACGGCCATTGTCGTGTTTAGATGTATGCTTCAGTTACTGGTCATGCTGAAGGCGTTCCCTATAACGACTGCTAGAGGACATAGTTTGATGGTCCCTTGAAAGGGAACTTTTAGCTGCTGTTTCAACAGAAGCCACTAGGCGACACTAATGATTTCTAATTCAAATTGAGATCCCTTTTTTAAATTGAAAACATCATACAAAGGATGTAGATGGCTTTTAAACCATTACAAACAGGGTATATATTGTTTTTGACATCAGCACAAACACATGGTATAATACCAGACAGGGGAGACACCAGACACATCCATTCTAATCCTCCCATGTTCCTGTTTGGAAAACAATGGGGCGTATTCAAAATAATTTACTCAAATCTAAATCCTGTCTCAAATCAAACAACCAATTCAATGCATGAAATATAAACACATGCACAATTCTTCTCACAACACCGCTGCATAAATGCTGCTCATCTGTTGTAGTCTAATAGGCCTTACAGCAGGCAGAGATAGAAACAGTTCAATGCCATTTTCTTGAAAGGACCCCAAGACTTGATTATTCACTAGTGACATGACAGGTTCTTAGTGAACGAATATATGCGTAAAAAAATGAATATATGCATAAAGCTTGTACTCCCACTTTATTGGCTTGTCCTTGTGGTACTGCTTTTCTATGGTTGCTCCGTACAACCTTACTTATTATAGTACGAGCCAATGGTCATATCATTTTTAATAATAATCAGATTTTAATAGATTGATTGCATCATGGACAAATAAATAAGAGGCTAATGAGGCAACTCAGCCCCATTTGGACAAAGTCACAGCAGGTTCTGCTTATCAGAGTTCAGCAAATAGTTGCTGTCCAGATGATGCAAGTGCCTCACTTTTCATTGGTTGTTGAGAGGTAAACTTTACCTTCACTTTACTCAGTTAGGATAAAACATTGATTTTTTTTTTCACCCCCACAAATTAAATAAAATAGAAAAAAAAAAAAAAAAAAAAAAAAAAAAAACTTTTGACTTTGAAACAATTGTTGTATGGATTTATGTATAATGGTGTGGTTGTATGTGTTTTCTCTGGTAATTAATATTACCCATACCCAATAATGTCCACAAAGCTTCTTCTTCTTCTTCTGTTTCTAATTTTATAGGTCATAGGTAAATAGTTGTAGGATTTTTAACCATATTGTCAGTGGTGTTAAAGAGACAGTAACACTGAGAGACAGTAACACCACTGACAGACAGTTAATTGACTTTAAACACAAAAATATTGCGTAGAAACCTTATTACACACAAAACTTGACTTCTATCACTATTTAAGCAACTCAAGCTTTAAATGAGTCCAAAGTCAGCGCTTGATTGCAAAATAGATTAACATGGACTCCAGACCTCTGATAGGGATATGTTGGATGAAATAAAGTTTATGTTGATTTCTAATATTTTAATTCATCTGCTACAATAATGTTAGTTTTTTTTATTAAATACCTTAATTTAAGGACTTTTGTCAGCATTTTTTTGCTTAATTGCAATTATTTGTATTGACTACTTCATGTAATTTAATTGCCACTATAATAAATATAAATAAATAAATTGACACCATTCTAGCTTTTTATATTGTGTATAAACACAACATGAAATGAATGACTCTTATTTAATGCTAAATATAAAATAATATTTGATCAAATTATCTTCTATTTTAGTTTGTGTGATAATTAAAAATAAAAATAATTGAAATTGTTGATTTATTTATTTATTTATTTATTTTAGATAAGTCTCTTACACTCACTAAGCATTTATTTGACCACAAATACAGCAAAAACAGTAATTTTCCCTAATTTCTTATTATTATCAATGTTGAAAGCAACTTTTCCTGCTTAATATTTTTTGTGGAAACTATACTACAATTTAACTGTTTAATAAAACCCTAAAAGCTTTACATACATTTAAATCATTACAACATTGCAAATGAATGCTGTTCTATTCAGATAAGAATCCTGAAAAAATGTATCACAGTTTCAAAACTATTATGCAGCCAAAATACTTTTTAAAATGTATTTTAATAAGAGCCGATATTAATAATAATTGAGCATGATTTCTGAAGGATTATGTAACCCGTAATGCAGAATGCCTCATTAATCATAATTCAAAAACGACTTTCATTCCAACAAAACATCAATGTCAAGGTAAATTCTGCAAATAGTTAGTGTGAGTTAACTATCCCCTCTTACATGACATTTCCTCATGTCCCTTTTTTATATTTGTTTTTGATGTCATTTACATTGGCAAGCTTCTCTGGCACTAAATTGTTTACTTATTTCCCCCTGCAGTGTATATTATAAAGGTCTGGACAAGAGAGGAGGACTTTTTCGTGGTTGAAGATTTACCGTCCATGTCCATGTGCAGCATGAGAGAGCTGGTGATATTAGCAGCTTTGGTCTCGGCTCTCCACGGGGCCAGTCTCCCAGCAGACACTGATGTGGAATATAAGTGCCAAAAAGATCAGGACAAAATTGCTGCATTAGAAGCTGAGAGGTTCATTAATGTCCATCACCGCCATGGATACAAATTCAAATTTGTCTCACAGGACAGTCGCAGTGCAGGTGAAAAGGTGAGGTTTTGTCATACTGTCTTCCTATAGATGTTTTCATATCTACATAATGTGTAAATGCATGATTTCAACCACAGGGAAAGAAGATATATGAAAAATAAATAAATTAATAAATAAAAGAAAAACCTTTTTATGATGTGCAAATGCTAAAAATTGCCTTGTTTCTGTGCAGACAGATCCTTGTGAGGTCATCTTGGGAATAACCCTAGAGGAAACTGAATGCCACATTGTGAATCCCAAACCTTTAGATCAGTGTAAAACTAGAATGGAATCAGAGACGGTGAGCTGAAAGTCACATATTTTCCAATTTCATTTTCTAATTTCAGATTACTCGCTTGGCATAGAGTGACTTTTGTGAGTTGTGCATCCATTTAACAGCCTTTTAATATTTCCCGTAAAGAAAGTGACCGCAAAATGTAATGTGACCGTCTCCAGTGTTGAGGGAAAAGCAGCTGTGAAGCGTTACATCTGCAACACCGAGCCGGGTAAACAAATCAAATAATTTAATTTAATTAACAAATAATTTTCTTTAGAAGTTTGACATACTGTATCTAACCTTTCAAAGAACCCATATGTTTAAGGTCACTTTGTCAAAGAGTAAAAAAGGTAATGCAACTCCTATACTTCACATTGTGATTGTATTTTGCACCTGTATTTTGTCCCAGGTTCACATGAAATGCTTGTGAAAAGATGCCCTGACTGCCCCAGTCTGCTGCCCTTGCATCACCCGAAGGCTCTGGAGAGTATAAAAACTGCCCTGCAGAAATTCAACAAAGACTCTAATCACAAGTCTTACTTTAAACTGATGGAAGTGGGAAGGATCAGCACACAGGTGAAGTCTCCCAAACTTGGGTTAATCTTTAATATATTATATACAATACACAAGCAGAAATGCTTCTAGCAACACAAGCCTGATTGCACGCACCATTTAATTCCAAAGTTGTGTCAAAATGCAACGCATTAAGGCCTTGGTATACTCAAGTTCTTCTGAGAAAACAGCAGTAAAGAAGATTGTTTGATAGATCTTTGCCGAGACTTTGTCTGGTAAGCTGCTTCAAACTTTCGAAATGAATACTGAATTTATTGACTCAGACAACTAAATGTAAAGGCACATATCCTGATGACAATGATAAATTATAATATTCAGAAGAGGATCTATGACTTCTGGAAGCACCTCTTTTAGTAGCTTAGATGGAATAGGGTCTAACATGCATGTTGTTCGTTTAGATTATTTAAAAAGTTTATACAATTCTTCCTCTCCTGTAGTAGAGAATGAGTGGAATTGTTCCTCAGAGGATCTATTGTGCAGGATCTGATGCAATACTGTAGCTGTTGGCTGCATGGTTGCAATTTTATCTCTAATAGTATTGGTCTTGGAAGTAAAGTAATTCATAAAGTCATTACTACTGTGCTGTTGGGAGATGTTAACAACTTTTTAATGATTAATTTTTGTTAATTTAGCCACTGTATTGACTAAATACCTAGGGGGGTGTTTGTTTTCTTCTAAAAGAGACGAAAAGTAAACATTAAGCAGTTTTTAAGGCTTTTCTGTAGGAGAAAGTACTTTCCCTCATGCAATACAAAACACCTCTTGTTTTGTTTTCCTCCAGCTGTGCTCTATTTTCCGGGCTGCTTTCTTTAGGGTGTGAGTGTGCTCATTATACAACAGTGTCACACCGTTTTCCTTAAAGAATAACTCCACTTTCAGAACAACAATTTGAAAATAATGTACTCACCCCCTTGCCATCCAAGATGTTCATTTCTTTCTTTCTTCAGTCGTAAAGAAATTATGTGTTTTGAGGGAAACATTTCAGGATTTTTCTCCATATAATGGACTCACATGGTGCCCCGATTTTGAACTTCCAAAAAACAGTTTAAATGCGGCTTCAAACGATCCCAAATGTGGTTGTAAACGATCCCAACCGAGATAGAAGGGTCTTCTCTGGCGTAACGATCGGTTATTTTAATAAAAAATAATACAATTTATATACTTTTTAATGTCAAACGCTTGTCTTGTCTTACTCTGCTTGGACTGTTTTTGTTCCTGTTCATGACAGTTAGGGTATGTAAAAAAACTCCCATCTCATGTTCTTCCTCAACTTCAAAATCGTCCTATATCGCTGTTTTACCTTTTTTGTTAAGGGTGTTTGATCTTCTTTGCATGTTCACTTTGCAAAGACTGGGTTGGTATTTTTGCAGTGATGTAGGATGATTTTGAAATGATTTTTGAAGTTGAGGGAGAAAATACGGTGGAGTTTTTCGACATACCCTAACTGTCTTGAGCCAGAATACCTAAAGTTCAGGAAAAGAAAGGCAAGACGAACGTTTGAGATTAAAAAGTATTTAAATTGTATTTTATTTTTTTTATTTTATTTTTATTTTTTATGAAAATAACCGATCGTTTTGCTAGATAAGACCCTTCTTCCGCGACTGAGAACGTTCACAACCACATTTGGGATCGTTTGAAGCCGCATTTAAACTGCATTTTGGAAGTTCAAAATCAGGGCACCGTAGCAGTTCATTACATGGAGAAAAATGCAGAAATGTTTTCCTCAAAAAAACATAAATTCTTTACAACTGAAGAAAGTAAGACATGAACATCTTGGATGGCAAGGGGATGAGTACATTATATGTGAATCTTTGTTTTGGAAGTTGACTTCTCCTTTAATCTTCAGTAAGCATAAAGGAGCAACCGTATCTAAAGCACTAGAAAAGAGAGAGTCCATAGCTTCTGCTATATCATCAGTTTTTTTTCTGAGCTATTAGATATGCTGAGAAATTGAGATAAGTCAGGAAGATTATTTACAAAGCAGTTATTTGTGGTAGAAGTGATGGTTCTACCATATTTGTAACAAGGGGTTGAATTTACAGCTTTAGCTATATGGAGTATACACTAGACAAGACTAGATAATGATCTGAGGTAACATGGGTAACATGAGGTAACAATACTGTATTAAATGTAGAGTATGATTTCGACAATGAGTAGGTTCTGACACGTGTTGTCTAACCCCAATAGAGTTCCGAATGTATATAAATGCTAATCCCAATGCGTCTTTTTCGTTATCAACATGCATATTAAAATCACCAACAATCAAGACTATCTGCAGCCAGCACTAACTCAGACAGACAATGTGCCGTGGTGGCCTGTATACAGTAGCCAGTACAAACGTCACAGGGGATTTATCATAAACACTTACTACTCTAGATAATGTCATATGAAGAACCATTACTTCAAACGAATTATACTTGAAACCCGACCTCTGTGAAATACTGAAAATATTATTATAAATTCTTCCAGCTTGTGAATTACTCTAATGTGGAATTTGACAGTGCCTCACATTGAAGAGGCACTTGTGCAAGAATGCATATTATGTATGTTCAATTAAACCATATGCACCCACTGTGCATCTAAGTAAAAGTTTCTGGTCTCACACAACAGTTCTGTTGTATTGGACACTTACTGTGACATAAACAGATAACTTCTTGAATATGGTCATTATGCTTTTTTGCTTGTAAGTAGTTGTAGTTGCACGTTAACAGTATTTGTCTGTTTTCTTAGTGGATGTTTTCGGGGCAAAGCTTCTTTGCTCAGTTTGCCATCATGGAGACAAACTGTACAAACAAGGAGGCACCCCAGAAAGAAGAAGCATGCAAGGCTTTATGTGGGGATCAGGCTGTAAGTGCACACAAAGTTTTTTTTTTTTTTTTTTTTTTTTTTTTTGCTTTTTTTTACTTTATATCTTTTTTCTTTAATTATTATAATTAAAGCAAGGCACTACAGGCAAATTATTTATTTTTTCACCTGTTGTGTCTTGCCTTAACAGTAGGCAACTTAAGTTTCTTCAATCTATGTAGTTTTGAATACCTCTCTCTCTTTCCCTAGCGGTATGGCTTCTGTGAGTCCTCCAAAGTCGGAATTGAGGAACCTGAAGTGGAATGCGAGCTTTACGAAGCTCAGGTATACATCTCAATAACATACTCTTAAACTGGACCCATAAGACCCAGTTGTTTTATCCATCTAGCTATAAAATGCCTTTGCTTTATTTGTTTCCAGAACATAACTCATCCAATGAAACAGCCTACTCAGTCAAGAAGAGACTGTAAATTCCATGGTCCCCCACACCCCCACCGTCCAGGACATCACCCAGGACATGTTCTCCCCCATCGCCCAGAACATGCAGGGCACGACCAGAAGGACAAAATACCTGGTCATAGGGGCCGTCCAGAACATGCAGGCCATGGCCAGAAGGACAAAACACCTGACCAGAGGGGCCGTCCAGAACATGCAGGCCATGACCACAAGGACAAAACACCTGACCAGAGGGGCCGTCCAGAACACGCAGGCCATGATCCCAAGGACAAAAAACCTGACCACAGGGGACCCCCAGAACATCCACATCTCTGTCCAAGAGGCCCTCCAGGAGTTCCAGAATCAGCACCCGAAGTCCGCCATGAGTTCCCATGCCATGGCTTTGTAAAAATACCCCCTTCTATTTATCCAATCTGTCCATTCCCTCCACCACGTCTCTGCTGGACCCCTCCAGGCCTTGTACTCCCTGGTCCTCCTCCACGTCCTCCTCCTCCTCAGTAACTAACACTAAATTCTGTGGAGGAACATTCAGATTTCATCCTATGTTGCCGGGTTTTAAAGGGCAAACATTCAAAACTGAACAACATAAAAGTGTTAATGTCTCCAGAATGTTCAGTACAATAAATATTGTTTACTGACCAGTGTGGCTGACTGATAATGGTCTGAAAACACAGCTGACATTTTTTGAAATGGGTATTGCAATTTTACATTATTACATTGTGATAAGAAAATCAAATCACATGTAACAAGTTAAAGTTTAAAAGTTTTAAGTTAAAGTTTGGATACCTGTAAATGGAGAAGCTGCCAAGAACAAAGTTCGAAAACAAAGCAAAGTTTAAAAAAAACATCTTTAAAAATGTGACGTGATGTGTAGACCAAGTATGGAGACCCCTACTCAGAATTTGTGCTCTGCATTTAACCCATCCAAATGCACACACACAGTAGTATGTACAAACACACCACAGACACACACCCGGAGCAGCCTTCGGGTTACAAATACGGCTCTCTAACCATTTGGCATAAGCAATCCAATTAAGATTGTCTAAGGACTTGGAAAATATATTAGAATTTTTTTTTTTTTTTTTTTGCTGTGGTGATGAAAGCATCAACACATGATCAGTCATGTTTTCTGTCACAAGAGAAAGCAGCTATTGTTCTTAACACCAAAATAATTTAGAATTAAAGGAGATAATAATTAGGAATCATAAACATTGTACTTCTCCTGGGTGTGAAATCCCTTTCTTTGCAAAAATGCATCTGAAGAATCCTAAACGTTTGAAAAAAGTGGCTGAAGTTTCTCTGATAATTTCAGTCTGATTTACTGTGGACTGACACAATGTAAAGTAAACCTTTTAAAGAGGCTATTATTGAGGGATCATTTGAAACCTATATTTAAAGCTCAATTAATATACTGTATAATATACAGCACAAGTTTGTAGTTCATGTAACTAATGTGAAGGGGATGTTTCTTAAAGGCACAGCAAAAAAAAAAAAAAAAAAAAAAAAAAAAAGTAAACTTTTTTGGAATTACATTCAATAACATATCATATCATATGACCCTTTTAATCATACAAAATATTGTGCTTTGCAAGCTCCAAGTAGCACAGTCCAGAGATCACTGTGACACAATGCTATGTTTACATGGAAGAGTTAAAAAAACAAAACAAAACAAAAAAAACATGTAAACTTTAGAAAGCTATATACATGATGAATTAAAATGTAGTGCTCTTCAGTCTAAAGAACAATGAAATCATAAACACATCACTTCTCTGGATAGTCTGATGACATTTTGTTAGAAGAAGATTAGTTTATCTAACAAAACTGGATCAGAAGATAAGGTCTCAGGGTTCATTCTCAGAAAACAGTGCCCTAAAACACACACCAAAGTATCAAAAAGTACTACTAAACCTTAAACTTTACCCCAGAGCACTTCATTATTTAAACCAGTCATAAGTATGATATATAACAAAATACAATAGAATACTTGTACAATTTATTCAAGTTTTGCATTCAGAGGGCAATAAATCAAAACCAAATATATAAGGTGTCCTTAAATATAACAAACAAATATAACACAGTTAAAACATAGTAAAAATAAACAGACACTGAAATGGTATCATTTTTAGTAGCTGTAAATATTTGTCATTTTTATTTCAAGATTTTATTAGACAAAATTAGATACAGTTAAGGGCAAAAGTTTACACCCCCATTTCAGAATCTGCAAAATGTTCATTATTTTACCAAAATAAGAGGGATCCAAATTCATGTTATTGTTTATTTAGTACTGACCTGAATAAGATATTTAATGTAAAAGATGTTTACATTTAGTTCACACGAGAAAATAATAGCTGAATTTATAAAGTTGAATTTAATGCTTGAATTTTTAAAGCGTTGTTTTTCCTTCTGGAGCATCAGTGAGTGTTTGAACCTTCTGTAATAGTTGCATATGAGTCCCTCAGTTGTCCTCAGTGAAAAGATGGATCTCAAAATCATACAGTCATTGTTGGAAAGGGTTCAAACACACAAAAATGCTCAAAAAAAAACAAAGGACCTGAAGGATTTTTCTAAAGAATACTCATTTTTATAAAGTCAACTATTATTTTTTTTTCTTGTGGACTATATGTACACGTCTTTTACGTGAAATATCTTATTCTGATCAGTACTAAATAAACAATAACATGCATTTGTTATGATCCCACTTATTTTGGTAAAATAATTAACATTTTGCAGATTCTGCAAGGTGGATGTAAACTTTTGACCTCACGCATAGCACACAAATCGTATTGGTTCCTGAAAAAGATCTTCCGAAAATTTCAGTGCAGCAAGATAAAACCTCATGTTGCAACAAGTGAAGTGTTACAAAATCCTCATTTGCACTGATAAGGGTAGAGCAGAAGTTCGCAAACTTTGGAGGTTTTTGAACTCATCATCCAACAGTAAGCCATACAGGACTGTTGCGTGTTGCAACCTGCTCTCTCCTTGAATCAATCATCCATATGATCACAGTCATTGTGGAGCCCCCTGATAAGAATGAGTGTATGGGGGCTGTGATGTTGACTGAAACTGAATCATGTGTCAATAACCTATCAGGAGAAGACAGAGGGGTTTGTGGCTTTTATATGATGTATATATAAGCTTCCATGGACCATCTAGATCTTGTTGCTGTGTCTGGTAGAAAGACTGCAGCTCCACCATGAAGCAGTGTGTGGTATTGATGATGGCCTTCCTGTGCGTCCATGGGGCCCCTGTGGACGTTCTGACCCCAGGATCCTGCCAAGATGCGGTAGCTAGTGGAGCTGCTGCTGAAGCTATGAACAAAATCAATCTGGATCGGACAGAGGGCTACGTTTTCAGCCTTGATCGTCTCACCAATGTCCATTTCATGAAGCATGTGAGTCATTTTCAGGTTCTGTAAATTAACGAAAAGAGTAATCATTTAAATTCATTTATTAGTCATTTAATCTCAGATATGTTTGTAGGGAACCTATTAGTACAAAGCAATAATTTAAGAATCAAATAAAATTCTGGATCAAATGAAATTGATTAAAGTATATTTTAATCTCGTGTCTATCTATAAGGATGCAATACCTTGGCATTTTGCCTATAGATTTTTACAAATGTTTATGAAACTTTCTCTCTTTTAGGGAGAGTCAGGCATTGTCTTCTATCTCACATTTGATGTTTTGGAGACCAAGTGTCATGTCATCAGCAAGAAAAACTGGAAAAATTGTGAAATCCGAAACCCTGAAGAATACCCGGTATGGTTTTGCTAATTATTAAAAACCATAAAATGACTTGTTAATGATGTTTGTTCTTCATTCTAACAGCCTTTTTAATCAACAGGTCTATGGGCAATGCAAAGCAGTTATGTACATGAACAGAGTTCACAGAGTGACCCGCCTGTACAAGTATAGCTGTACCGTGAGACAAGGTAATAACCAAGCACAAACCAGCTGTTTTTTTAGCATCACAGAGAAAGGGAAATCTCATAAAATGACTATCCCTTGACAGTGCCCGCCTCCAAAATCAGAGAAAGGTGCCCGGATTGCCCTGTACAGCTCCCTGAGGATCATGAAGCAGCCTTGAAGACAGTGAAGATGGGCATGGAGAAATACAATAAAGAAAGTGCCTTGGCAAACTACTTCGCTCCATTGAACATTACAAAAGTTTTCTCTCAGGTAAGTAAAATAAGCATGAGAAAGAATGGGGAAGAACACTATTTTTGTACAGCTTCATCACTGTATATGAATATGATCATTTTTGTAGCTTCACTTCGGAAGATTCTACAGTGTGGAGTTCACCATCCAAGAGACGGACTGCTCTTCCAAAACCAACATAGCTGATGTCTCTAAATGTGAGGTTATGGGATGTAAGTTTGCGGTAAGTGACAAGAAATTTCTGTAGGGGATGCATACATATCCAGTCATCACATGTTGTGTTTGTCATTGCCAATACAAAGGAATATTTATCACATCTGTTGCTGATCTTTTGTTTAGCACAAAGGATTCTGCAAGGCCTCCCACACTGTCACAGTTACTGGTGAGGAGAACCTCAGTGTTCAGTGTGAAATCTTTGAACCAGAGGTAAGATTACTCACTTCCACTTTTCTTACAGGGCTTTCTTAAACTTGTCTGTCAATGCAGTAGAAAAGTGATTTCATATTGGTGTTACATGACTTTAGAAAAAAAGAGGAAAAGGGCTATCCCTGTTGAAAAAACACAACATATGCTGGTTAGGTATGTTTTAAAGAATGGTAGCTGATTTGAACTGGTTATGGTATACTTTGGGCTTAAGCTGGTCCTGAGCAACTGTCTCCTGCTTAAGACCAGCTTAAGCCCAAAATATACTTCTTTTTTGTACGCTAGCGTATACGTACACTTGAACACGTAGCCTTTCAAAGTGTACTCCATTTGATGTTGTACGTGAACACGGGCAGTTGACACATGCGCTCTAGAAAGCTTCATCCGTGTCCAGTGTCTGCTCTATTTTTCCCTGTAGGTTATGACCGATAAAAAGTATTTCTGAACTCTTTTAAACCAAAGCAGAGCTGTCTCATAGCCTCTCGCTCATAAGCGCTTGTCAGTGTGAGCGTCTGTTGTTGTTGTTGCAGTCTCCATCTCTTTAGTTTGTTTTCTACTGTGAAACAATGGCCTGGGACAGTGTTGCCACCTTGTGGAACAAATGATTACTGCAAAATAACTTTAATGTGCATGTGCGACCTGTACATACAAACTACTTTGGGCTTTAGTACCATCTTAAAGTAACTCATGACTAGGGATGGGTATCGAGAACTGGTTCCAAATTTCCAGAACCAGGTATTCGATAAGACACGTGCATTTCAGTTCCGCTTAACGATTCCTGCATTCGCATTTTATTGTGATTTTAAAGTTTTAAATCAAACAATTTAAGTGCAGGAGGGGACAGAAGTTGCACACTGTTTGTGTGCAACACACATATCTGAAGCGTGAGCACGGTGAACAGCGGCCCCGGGGCGGGTGCTGCAAAAAATGCTTTTCTTACTTAGATTTTTTGTCTTGTTTCCAGTCAAAATATCTAAAAATTCTTAAAGTGAGAAGGATTTTCTAGACAAGCGCAAATTATTGTCTTGATTTCTGAAAAAAAAAAAAAAAACAAGTCAAAATTAAGTGAGTTTTTGCTTAGAACAAGCAAAATAACCTGCCAATGGGGTAAGCAAAATAATCTTATTTCAAACAGAAAACAAGATTATTTTGCTTACCCCGTTGGCAGATTATTTTGCTTGTTTCAAGCTAAATGTCATTTAATTTTGACTTGTTTTTCCCCAATAATTTTTACTTGTATAGAGAATCTTTCTTTATTTAAGAATTTTTAGATATTTTGGCTGGAAAAAAGATAAAAAATCTAAGTAAGAAAAGCATTTTTTTGCAGTGGCTTCCCTGCTTGTGTCTGTTCTTGAACCGTTCCATGCATTTCCACTGCAGAAAAGGAAGGTTCAGGACTGGATCTGACTTCTCTTTGACATTTAGCACACAATATGTACAAAAATACATTAGTATATCATCGTAAACACAGCCGTTTTTTGTCGAAAGTAACAGTGAAAGTAAACAGATGAGACAGAAAATGCATGTATAATTTTAGTAACTATTTTTAGATCTGCGTGCATTCGATGTTAAAGAGACCACAGCCTAACAAACATGCTGCCTGTCATTAATGTTAATCCAAGAACAAAAAAATCATTCACTGTTCTTGACTGGATATCTTTCATAACTTTAATAAAAAATAATCTATAATTTATTTATGAAAAGAAAACTATGCAGTACTTTTAAATTTTTGATTTACATTTCTGTACCTGGAATCCTAACATGGAATCGTTAAGAATCGGAATTGATAAAATTCAAACGATACCCAACCCTTCTCATGACCAAATAAGGACCAGCATAAACCAGCAAAGGACCAGCATAAACCAGCATCAGAACATATCTAACCAGCATCCCAGCATCAAAACCTACTTACCAGCATATTCTGTTTTTTTCAACAGGGAAGGTTGGCTAAAATAAGTAATTTATTGTTGTTTTTAGGCTGCTGAGGAGGAGAAGAAAAAACATTTGATTGGAGGTGAACTGGACCACAGCCATAGCAGCTCAGCTGGCTCAGCTACTGGACACAACCATGACCATGACCATGATCACACTAAACCCCACACACACAAACATGACCATGAGCACACCCCAGGCCACCACCACACACACGAACATGGCAAGGACCATGGACACACCCACTCTCACGACCATGACCACACTCACGCCCATCACGCCAAAGCCCATGAGCACGGTCAGGACGAGTGGGAGCACCATCACCACCAGTACGGTCATAAAAAGGGGGAGACCCATGAACATGACCATGAGCTGGCCCTGGACCATGAGCACAAACACAGACATCTCCATGAGCACGAGCACCATCACCACCACCACCATCACGATCATGAAAATCAAACCACAGTTAGGCGCCCTGATGGCATGGTCAATGTTCTTCCTCCCGTGGACAAGCCCATGACCCTTCCTTCCTTCCCTGACAAGCCCGCTGCAGGACCAGAGCAGCCCTCCACCCTCCCGTTCCACCCTGACCCCCAGATACCGGGGCAAAGGGAACCCGCCATCCATCCCTTCCCTAACGGCATGTCTCCTGAGTGTCCTGCGCAGTCCAACATCCAAAACGGACTCCTCAAGCAGGTCATCAGTGAGGATCCATTCTTTAAACCCACTGTGTAGAGACCCTTGAATATTTAATGTACAGTGTAATAAATACTGCAAAAGGTAATATTATGATTTGTGCAATAAAGCATGTTTAGCAGTCGTTATTGCTTGTGTGATTAGGTTTATTTTCAAATGTACAGCAGTCATTAAGATAAGTCATTATGTTCATTAAGGTATGGTGAGGTTGAGAAAATACATTACCTAAAATGAGTAACCTGGATTACGTTACTAACTATAGTTTTCATCAAGTAATCTGTAATCAGAAATGGATTACAAATTGTAACTAATCTACCCAGCTCTGCTTGTGACTAATTTTTAGATTACTTTTATCCAACTTGTTTTAAACTTACTATACTGATGTAAAAAAAAGCAAAGAGACAGAAAATATATTCCATTTTTTATATTAACATCATAAAACGGATTTATCATTACAAGGGTTTCCCATAATGGGCTTAATGCAAGAACTGCAGTGGGTCTGTGAGCTGATAGAATGCAAATGATTCATTAAATCATAAAATAAAAGTAAAATAAATTTAAACACCTGAACACGAAAACTAGAAAAATTTAATTTGTTTATCTGCATGTCAGTGCGTCCATTAAGTAACACTGAATTGTAAACTGTAAACGACACTGAAATGCAAATGTGTTGTTATTAGAATATTACCATATATACATATATATATATATATATATATATATATATATATATATATATATATATATATATATATATATATATATCAAGAAAATATTTAATGTCAAAGGATTTTGGCTGACAAAAACATTTGGGAATCCCTCCATTACATGAGCGAAAAAAAAAAAAAAAAATAGTAGTGATATTAGAGGAATTATGAATTCATGAAATCAATCAATTGCAAGTCATTTACTGCCATTATGTGAATGATATATAATAATGTAATCCATAACTATGCTGCTATGTGTTGCATCTGCTTGTTTTGCTTGTTATTTACATTTGATTTACTTTTACTGATTATTGGATACATTAAAAAAGTTTTAAAGTGTTTGAATAAACCACCCATTTTTTTAAATTCTTATGGAGTGCAAGCATCTTGCTCTAGTAATATTTATTAACAATTTTCTGATTAATGTTCTAACAGCATTTAACAGATCTCTTGAAGAACAAGTGACATGAACACAAGCAAAAATATCATACTTTAAACATAGCCCACATATTGCATATATACTCAATGCTTGCAGAGCATTTTGTCGTCTTGATAATGGTGACATTGATTATCCGTTGAGTTGTATTTGCCAGGATCATCACCTGACCTAGGATTTAAGTCTGGGGTGTCCAGATTTGGTCCTGGAGGGCTGGTGTCCTGCATAGCTTAGCTCCAACCCTATTTAAACACACCTAAACTTGTTAATTAAGGCCTTAGTATACTAGAATACTAGAAATTATACTAGATACTAGAAATATACATACTAGAAACTTCCAGACAGGTGTGTTAAGGCAAGTTGGAGCTAAACTCTGCAGGACACTGGCCCTCCAGGACCAAATTTGGGGACCCCTGATTTAAGTGCTATCCTTTGCCTTATGTCCTGCTTCCTGATGACTGTCTAATGGGGTAATCATTCATATTCCAGAATCTGTATTAAATTTAAGGAAGGTAACTGTATCTTGATTCAGTTTGGCCTGTTCCCACTGAAACACAATAAAAAAAAAAATAAAATAAAATACAAAAAAAAAAACCTTAACTGTCACTGAGAAAGTGACAGACAAGGCTAATTTGTGTTATTTAAACAGAGTACATAAGGTCTACATAAGGTTAATTAAAAAACAAAACATAAAACCTAAGCTCTTGATTCTACAAGAGAAACTTGTTACTTATGTTATGTGGTTTCATCGAGAATGCGATTTATGCAATGGCCACAATTCATAGGTGTTTGTTTTTCTTCATGTTCAGCAGAGGTGGGGAACGTTGGTCTTGGAGGGCTGGTATCCGTGCAGAGTTTAAAAAAAAATAAATAAATAAATAAACTGCATCCTGAAGACCTTGATTAGCTTGATCAGGTGTGTTTGATTAGGGTTGGAGTTAAACTTTGCAGGGACACTGGCCGTCCAGGATCAACCCTGATGTAGAGTTTAGGTCCAACACACCTGACTGGAAGTTTTCATTGATCCTAATGATCTTGATTTGCTGCTTCAGGTGTGTTTAAGTGGGACTGGAGATGAACTTGCCACAAAAACATTTTTTTATGCTAACCTTTTAAGAACAATAAAGTCATGTGGCCTGTTGGATGAAGATACTGAACAAACTCTGAATTTCAGAGTAGGTTTCAAGTTCACAAAACCAAACAAATCCAACTTGGTTTAGATCAGGTTCAGCAGGCTCACAAAACTTGATATAAACATTCTCTGTCATCTCAGTTGATCCAGAATTTGCCTTTAACTATGCAGCATGCACACCAGAAAGTGTGCCCTTATGAAAATTAACCATGGTTTTATTATAGAAAAAAAGTGTAGTAACCATGTTTTTTGTTTGTTTGTTTGTTTGTTTTTTTGCTCATTGATTACCATTTGTATAATCATAGTTTAACAACAAATAGCATGGCTAAACTATAGTTAGTGTAGCACGACCATGGTTAATTTGTAGTTGCCATGGTTTGACCATAGTACACTGGTGAAAAAAACAGCATATGCTGGTAGGTATGTTTTGATGTTGGTTTAAGTTGGTCCTTAGCTGGTTTATGCTGGTCCTTTGCTGGTTTATGCTGGTCATGCTGTTGACCAAGGACCAGCATAAACCAGCAAAGGACCGGTTTAAACCAGCGCCAAAACATACCTACCAGCATATGCTGTTTTTTTCACCAGGGTAACCATGTTTTTTTTGGTTGTAGTGAAACCATGGTTAATTTTCATAACGTACAGCAAACAGCCAATCACACAGAACATGGAAAGCATTGGTTTGATTCACTTCTCACAAGATTCTTCTTAAGTCTGAAAACTCAAACTAAACTCAAACTTACCTGGGTAAAAAATGGAATTGGCTTCATGCAACAGGCCTTAGATAACAATGAACAGACCTTCTAGTAACGTCACTGGAGGAACATTTGTTCATAACTATGAAATAACCTTGCCAGAACGTTAGCCAAAGTTATGAAAAGGTTACCTAGCTGGCTTGAATTCCTTCAGTTTCAGAAAAATACTGTGCTCCCCTCTCAGGAGTGTCATCATTGTGTTAATTCCACTTTTGAATTCATCACAATTGTTGGAGTTTCTTGGTGAGGTCAAGAACATTAGCTCTTCCACTCTGACTAGAAACTGTCCAGGAAGTCTGTCTAAAGACAGATTCTTGATAGATTCCTGATTTCACTGTTGCAAGAAACTGCCCATCAGAAACTGCAAAGGCTTCTAGCTAGCCAATCCTCCAATCTTCAACCCACAGAAGAGTTGGATCATCTCCGGGAGGAATCTGATGTCCTTTTGTTACCCCTCCATCTTGTGTCTGCTTAGTGCCATTACTGGTTGTTGACAAACCAAGGGTCCACCTGCTCTAGAAACCATGTTGTTGTCTTCTCTACTACGCTGAAGCAATGTTATTGTCTGTTAAAAGAAGGTTGTGGTCCATGACCCAGCATGTATTCCTGCACTTTTTGCCTTGCTTAAGACATTGCTTGCAGGGTTCACCTTCATATTGGGACGGGGTATTAATTTGGAGCAGTTTACAATTCCATCCTCTCTTGAAAATCGTCCAAATCTTTCAACAGACCAATTGAAACATCACTGGAAGAGAGGTTCTCCTCTATATCTGGTGGAATCATAAACATCCGTCCCCAAGCAAAGCCAAGCCACTTTTCAGGTTCTTCAATAGACGTGAGTTGAATTTAATACTGCATCTGAACCATGAGTAATGTAGACAGCATTCTTCACTCACTTGGGCAACTTCACTGAGCTAACTCAAAAAGTGTGTCATATACGTTGTGAAGGGCCTCAGACACAAGCACAGATTGCTGTTTTAATGAGTAGTGATCTTATTCCACCTGGCAACAGGTACTTGAATCAACTACTGCTGCTTTTACAGTGTATGGAGTTCACCCTTTTCCCATCTATTGCACAAGGAGCCACAATCGTTAATCTTGCAACTTTAAGAACATATGAAGGACTATACGGTCATTCCATGTTAAACCAACCAAATAATTAAATTGTACACATTTTTAGTGGTCAAAAACCAAATGTGGATGATTTTGGGGATGTTTTTAACAATATTAAGCATTATGTTTATAATGATGCATCAATGTGGAATTTCAGGGCCAATAACAATTACAGTTTTTCTCAGTCGCTTTGGTACATTTCTCGAATCATCCTTGACATTTGCAAAACAGTAAGTGCATTTCTCAAAACAATCCGTACAAATAGCAAAACACTATGCAGTTCATCTCTCAAAAATAAATATCTGTGTCAATGAACATGTCAGTGCCATCAGAATGACAAGTCCTTGTGTCATTGTGTATGGATAAGACAGTCAAATTGCTTAGGCATGTTGTCAATATAACAGTGTACTCTGGAGGGATGTTCTGATGTAAACTATGGCTAAAGTTTTGATGACATTTATCGTAAATTGTAGGTTACACCTCAGTGTATGTGGGAGTTTGATTCCAAGACGATGGACAAGATTCACATTTACGCTTTTATTGTTTGTATTGTAATTTGTTGACAGACCATGTCATTGCGATACAGAATGGAAAAGACAGCACTGCATAGCACAAAGAAAAAAACCCCAAAAAAACAAAAGTAGAAATGTGAACATAGGACAATCTCCTTAGGGAAAACTGTACATGCATGCATGAAAGTGAGGCGTTGTTTGTCACTGGTTTTGTGATTTCTGTGTTAACAACACAAGCCTTGAATCGAGGCTTCATCTGGCACAGCCCATAACACAAGCTCTGATGTCTCGCTTCAAATGTCACATCACTAGTTAACAGTCATTCAAGATTTAGTGATACAAACTTGCTAACGATGTGGGAGCACAGCTTCGAACAGCACATGTTGTCGCCTAAAAAAACTCACTCTGATGGCAAGAATATTTTAAACTCACCAGTGAAAGGGTTAAGTTACTAATCATAAGGTTTGAGAAGAACGTCTGTCTTGCTTTGCCTAGTTTCACACTGAAAGCGTGGAGCATCAGCTCAGCTTCACTAAGGAGCACAGTTTTAGAAGAAAAACATCACCTATATATTGGATGGCACCTACATCTTTAAAAACAACAAAGCTTGTGATCATAATTATTTCAAATTATAGATAATATTTGGTAGTGTCGTAAGTCCATCCATAGTTGGTGTCATTCGAAATCTTGCATGATACTCTGATTAAAAGTGTCTTTGCAGAATTATGGATAATATAGTTTCCAACAGTAAATTCCAATGTTCATTAAGAATATTGCTGTAAATTGTTGCAACGTCTCCCATGTGAACATTCTAATGGGACATGCGTTTATGACAAGCTTAGGGGGTAAACAATGTTTGAGATTTAACTTTTTAGTCATGATTTGTAGCACCTTGAGGATGGTCTGCTTCTCCAGGTGATAAGAAGCATATTATGACTGTCCTTGTCTTGTAACATACAGGCTGAATATTAGCTCTAACCTGTTATTCTTTATATTTGTGTCTTTAGGATGTTGCTGATCCACTTAGTGTTCAAGAGGAATTAGCACAGGAAGTGCTGAAGATTTATCTGCTGCAGAAAGATGGGTCAGTCACTGATGTAGTCATTGTGATTGAGGGCATCACTGTCCTCAACAAACTCGATGATCTTGGCAGAGCCTGCTGCTATCTTGTGGGAATGACATACACCTTGGACCTGCAATGCCCCAAGAACATGAAATATACTTTGGAGGTCTTGCAGAAACTTTTCCTGGAGCTTGATCCACTGAAACTTTCAACAAAGGTTCAGAGACTAAAAAATTAGCTGACTGCATAGATTACTGTTAGTGCTGTCAATTAATCTCATCCAAAATAAATGGTTTTGAACATAATTTAGGTTTGTGTACTGTATGTATTAGGTATATATAAATACACACACGTGCATGTATATATTTGTATATAGAAAAATGTTACGTTTATATATTAAATAAATGTATATATGATATAATTTATATTAATATAAATATATACATGTAAATATTTTCAAAATATATGCTATATGTGTGTGTCTTTATATACATAATAAATATACTTAATACACATATTATGTAAACAGACTTTTATTTTGGATGCGATTAATCACGATTGATCATTTTGTCCATCGTCCATATGCTGTATGATTGTTAAAATGCATTTTGGATGGGTGTTATCTAATGTTAGGTTGTACGCAGCCTCAGGCCATTTAATTTTTTGTCAGGCCAAATAATTTTTGATAAAATTTGTTTGTAAGTTTCTACAAATGGAGTTCAGTGGGTAAGATTTCAGTTTTATCGACGTTGTTATTTGCCAAGTTGAACTAGAGTTAATGAGATCTTTTTTCACTGGTATAATTGGGCAAGAAATGGTTTATTAATGTCTGAACTTTTAAAAATAAGTCATTTTTAAAGAATTTTGTATGTAATTCTGCATATCCACAGTTCAGTGGCTAAAATTTCAATTTATTCAGCACGTCATTTGCAAAGCATGCCAGGTTCAGTAAGAGTTTTTTTTTTTTTTTTTCACTTGTCTAATTAGGCAAGTAAAAGTTAGTGTATGAAATTTCACATTTTATTTTTTAAATGAATTTTGTAGGATCCACAGTTTGGTGGGTAGAATTTATTCCACAAGTTGTCATTTGCAAAGTATGGAGTTATGGTCAAATTTGACAAATAAATGTTGAATTAAAATAATGCGTTTTGTTTATCATTTGGTTTTACAATATTTATTGTAAAATACTCATGGAGTAAATAGTAAATATTGTTAACAATATAAGTAAAAAGTAAATATAGGACATTTGTATATACAGCATGTAAATTAAATCTACATTTTTGTGTTTTTGATTTAATATCAAATTACTATAGCATTGCTTAAGGATTTTAGTTAAATTTACCTAATTTTATTTATGAGAGCAATTAATCTAATTACTTGAATCTACTCTTTTTTTTTTTTCCATGTGTTTAATTTAGAATTACTATTGCATTGATTAAGGATTTTAATTATAATTACTCAATTTTATTTATGAGATCAGCTAATGTAATTATGTGAATCTACTTAATTTTTTTTTTGTTATGTTTACTTAATCTTAATGTATATTTCAATGATTTCACAACTTTAAAATTTACTCAATATTTTTAGGTGTAAAAATGTTTCACCAAAAAAATTGAGTAGATCATAGTAAAAGTTTTTACAGTGCAGTGCTGTAGGAATTACAGTGCAGTCTTCCTACACCTCCTGACGTTCCTGTCTGTTGGGCCACAAATTCTCATCCACATCACAACGAGTATCTTCTCTTGCGATGCAGCGTGGAAAGAATCTTTTAGAGTGTCTTATACGGCATCTGCAGGCATCTGCTGTGATGTCATCACACGGTGCATCCATGGCAGCCAGAAGAGTCATCGGTGTATGTGGCTGGTGATCATATACTTTCCATCTCTATGCTGAGAAAAGTTCCTCAATGGGGTTAAGGAATGGAGAGTAGGGTGAAAGGAACTCCATCAGCATCCTGTTTTGGGCCGCAAACCATTGCCTGATGATGTTGGAGCGATGGAAACTGACATCGTCCCAAACTATCACGTACTTTGGCAGGTCATCTCCAATATGACCCCTGTCTTGCTCTGTACTGTATGGCCCAATAATGGGAATATGCGTCAGCACACCATTCTCAGAGATAGCAGCACCCATGGTTATGTTCCCGTCCCGTTGGCCTGGCACATCAACTGTAGCTCTGTGGCCGATGATATTTCGACAACGCCTTCTGCGTTTTGTTAGGTTGATCCAGCCTCATCCATGTAGATGAAGCTGTGCAGTGGTTCACTTGCTTCCATATACCCAGAAGACACAAAATGAGTTTTATGAATTACATGATTTTTCATTTTGGCCAAGATACAGTTACATCAAATGTATACAGCACAAATTGCATCTTCTTTTCTACAGCCATAGCAAATGTATAAAGTTCACACTTACTGTACTGTATATCACTATACGATATTGTACTGTTTACTGTGAGGTACAGTTGCTGCATGCTCATACATGGTTTACCTGTACATACTGGTAGCGCAGCTCCTTCACTCTTTCACCATTTCTTTCAAATGGAACAGTGTACAAATGCTTCATATTCATTTGGTGTCTTTTCAGCACCCTGTCAATTGTTGAGATGTTTTCAAATATGTTGTTGTCCTCTATAATGGCACGGTTTATCTCCCTTAGTCTTATGGCATTGTTTTCTACAACCATGGTGCAAACAGCCTCCTCCTGTTCAGGTGTGAAAAGGGGCCCTCTGCCACCCCTGTGAAGTTGTCTTGCAGTCCTATGTGGAAAAAACATAGTAATGCAAAAAACAAAATTGAGTAAGATGAAATGTCACTGTTTAAAGTATACTTACTGTATATTGTAAAATGCAAGTGGAATATTGTAATATTGTATGAAGCATTACAGAAAGTTTACAGTATTACAGTACTGTGCCTATTGTTAGATTACATACCAGTTCTGTCGACAAAAAGTCTGAATGATTGAGGACACAGTTGTTCTCCCAACATTTGGCTGCACCCTTCAACCCACTTCAGTCACTGTAAGCCCATGATTGAGAACGTGGTCTACAAGTGTGGCTCTTATCTCATCAGGAACGCGCATATGTCCACGGCCTCTGCCTCTTCCTCTGTTTTGCCTCCCAACTCCTCTGCCATGCAGCCTCACTCCTCTTCCTCTTCCTCTTCTTCTTCTCTCTGGCTGTTGACCTTGTCCAATTCCTTGTCCTTCCATTGTCAGACATTGTAACATTGTGTTGTGCTCCGGCTACATATATATATTTGCCAGTTGATGGTTCATGAGATGCACCTTCGTTAGAGAAAGTCAAGATTCACCTGGGAGCAATTTACCAATTCAGGACAGATTTAGAAAAAAAAATCTAATGGAAATGTATAGAAATATCCCTAATATATTATGACAACTTGTTCAACCATTTTGCATGTAAAGACTTATGCTATGAACTAATGCCTAAATGTTGTGGAGGGTGAGACTATTCAACAGAAACCCATTATAATACATTTTGATCAACATGACATAAGCAATTGATAATGTAGGAAACAGCAGAGAATTGTACATAATTATTTGCATGGATGTACCAGTGCATTTCCAACTTGTTCAAAGAAATGAGAAACTGCTTTTTTGATGTGCACAAGTGACACAGTGATGTGTTGAAAGGGCCCTCACACCTGGGTTTGCCACTACCCGTTGGTTTCAGTAAAACAGCGAACGTGAATATGGACAAGGGCATGTGTTCAGAACAGGACTCCTATCAAATATGTGAATTTTGGTGCAGATCGGTCATTGTATGCCTGAATTATAACAACTTCCTGTTTCATGGCGAAACATCGAAGATTGTCAGGGCACCACAGACACGCCCTTCAACGAAAAATCAAGATCTTCGCTATTTAACGTCACAAAGGGCTTTAGCTTACACTGACCAAATTTGGTGTTGATCTGTTTAAATCTCTAGGAAGAGTTAGTTTAAATACAATGCCCGAAAATGGCAAAAATGGCACAAAACTGGCAGAAAACATTCAAAATAACAAGACTTCCTGTTGGGTTTGGGACTTTGTACTCCAGCCTCCAGAATCTCTACACCCCTGCACAGGACAAGCGGTTTAGAGAATGGTTGGTTGGATGAATAAAAAGTATGGTTATCCGGATTAATTGTTATTAGGTTAAACGGAGTAGAATAACAAACTTCAAAAATGCAGAATAAATTAAAACCATAGCAAACATTAAACAACAGCACACATAATACAAACACAAATCTCTAGATACATACTCTAATATTTACAGTATGCCAGAGAGCCTCTACCTGGAGCATACAAGCACACAGTAATGCTGCATTTGCTCTAGATGGCAGTATACTCTAAAAAGTCTTTCTAAGTCAGCAAACTGCTGCTTTTTTTTCCAGTAGATGGCAGCATAGACTTGAAAATGGACTCCAAAGTTTATCAGACTTGCTCATTTCAAACTTCTTTGCCAAACGTGGGAACAGCATCATCAGTGTATCCTCAAAACTCACAAGTTTGGTTATGTTTGGATTTGGAATTTGGCATATATAGGGGAAAATGGACTTACAGCCTAAAAGGAGGTTTTGCTTAGTATTCTATAGTTCTGTCTCTCACCAACAGATGTCTCCACTGATCACTGATCACTGACTCAACACATGTTAGCTCTCTTTACACAGATGTTGTCCGTATGAGACTCTGGCTGGCTCTTCAACAGTAGGGGGTGCACAAGCAGCCTGTGCTTATATCCTGAATCAAGCTCTTTACTCTGGCCATAATCATGTAGGCTGCTTTCAGGCAGGAGCCAGCCTCATCCTCACACTGAGCTCAGACCGTATGAGGAGTAGGGATGGCTGGGGGACGCAGAGGACTGGTGGCCCCTCAAAACACTTTTCTGGAGAACATAGTCCGCCGATCTAATGGTGAGAAAAGCTTTTCACAATTTCTTACTGGTGAAATAATTTATTCTGCAACATTACTGTCAACTCACTCCACGTGCTTTAGCTGTGCCTTTGGAGTTTATCATAACTGTTTTGTTAACTGGGTTTCATAAATCAGTTTATACTGTTGTATTCCAATGATTTCTTTCGTATCTTTTATAAGGCATTTTATGCATTAAATGATTTGTTTATAGAGACTGCTGTGCTTCTGTATGTATATATATATATTACATATTATAAATATATTACATAGCGCATATATTTGTATGGAATTTTGAGATTTAGGCTTGATTGAAATAAAGAAAAAGACTTGCTGTAACTCACTTTTTCCTTTCAACTTTTCAGTTTGGACATTTTCTCATAGACAGACAGGTATATAGCTGGTGTTTTAATGTGATTCAATCCCATCCATCCCTATGTGGTTCTGTTTCTGTACATCATTGTTGACTTTGACATCTGTAGTTTGTAGATCTAGATCAGTAGAAGTGATTTCTATCGCCTCTTGATTCATCTTTGCATATTATACTGTTTATGTGCTCAGTTTTTTAATAGTTACGTAGTCAAGTGAATTTGTGGGAGGCTTCAGTACTCTAACGATAAGGACACAATTTGGATTTACAGAGATCTATGTTCTGCACAGAAGACTGATAATGCTCAAAAATGATAAGCTACTGTAATCGCACCTGCTGGTGAAATCACATTGTAGGACAAAAACATCACTTTTTTTTTTCTTTTTTTTTACCTTGGGTTAAAGTAATCGTGTTTGATCTTGCTTTATACTGTTTATGCTCTACTGTGATTAGTTATCAGTCCTTGGTAGATTTCACACTGTACACTTGTAAACCCTGGGTTTATTATTCTAATTAGCTTACTTAGAAGGAGAACAGAATTGATTATTGACAACTGTTTCGATGCCAAACCCGTCTGCCGCTGTTCATTTTTCTCATGTGCTGAAATTAAACAGTAAATGAACCACTCTGGCTGTATAAAGCTCATGAATATTTAATTAGGTCATTTATGATTGGTTGTCTGTTAGTAAACAACTCACTGTAACATTCTAGCTCTGGATTGTTTTGTTTTACACTGTATGTAGTGACAAAATGTGGCTTTAGGATTATGAAATGTTACTAGATGTTACTAAAATCAAGGTTTAAGGCTCTAGACGATTTTATATATACACACACACACACATATATAAACCAGTCTTAAGCAGCATGGTTAATTTGTAGCAATAGCCAAAAATACACGTATGGGTCAAAATAATACATTTTTCTTTAAAGACGATTTTCTCAGTATTTAGACTGTTTTTTGCACCCTCAGATTCGAGATTTTCAAATACTTGTATCTCAGCCAAATATTGTCATATCGTGACAAACCATACACTGTATCAATAGATCATTTATTTAGATAGCTTTCAGATGTTGTATCAATCTTAATTTAAGGAAATTGGCCCTTATGACTGGTTTTGTGGTCCAGGGTCACATATATATATATATATATATTCGTACACAAACATTTTCAAAATTCACATAAAATGTTGGCGAATCCTCTGGAAGCACTTTCTCAGAAGCTCTCTCAAAAATGCTCACTATTTGGCTGGTTTGGCTTCAGCAGTTAACCCTAGATAATGATGGAAATACTGTATGTATTAAAATGAAGTGGATGTTGAAAGGATTTATACTTTGTCCTTTTCTGCTACTTGTCGCCAGAGCTCAGAATAATTGATAACTGAAGGGTTTGGGACTGTGCATTTCTTGTGGTACCGTCAACCAATCAGCATTATCATGACTGTCATGATGGCACTTACAAGAGGGCTAAGATAACCAAAGGTAGCTACACTGTAATAAAATAATAATAATAATAAAATAAATAAACAAAACAAAACAAACAAAATCTGTCACCAGGGCTGCCAGGTTTTCACAACAAAACCCATCCAACTGCTACTCAAAACTAGCCCAATTGCATTTCGAGGTGGGTCCACTGAAAATACACGTTTTTTGGCAGGGTTCCCCTGGTGAAATTCATATTCCAGGGGCTAAATATCACATTATTGTTGTCGCTTCAACCCACGGCAACGGTGTTAATGTAGCCCAGTTCTGCGCGAAAAGCATGGACTTGGCAACACTGTCTGCCACTGGGGTTGGTTCCTTTTCAAAAGTTGTATACTTTAGGTACTAATGTATACATTTAAGAAACTTCCTTTAGGGGTAAATTAGGTACAGAGATGTACCTTTTAAAGTGACAGCTTTTGTACCTTTCTTTCTGAGAGTGGATTCAAACTAAATCGTTTACATCCCCTTTAACCTGAGTTTAATAAAGACAATCACAGACACAATGGCTTTCTATGTGTTAAAGTAACATTCCCAAAAAAAAGGTGTGGTCACATTTTCTCCTGTTCAGTGATTTTTCATAGGTGAAATCGAGTCATTTCAATAGACCAATTTTGAGTAGACGTCACAGTGACGCGCATAGTGGTTGCAGAAAAACAGTAGGGGTAAACGGGTAAAATCCATGGAATAAGGTAAAAAAAAATATATATATATATTTGTGTCTTCTGATGTCAAAGTCGGAATGCAAATAATTTTATAGAATACGGTCGTCAAAGATGCCATTTGAAGCTAAACGCAGATGTATAAACGGACACACTATTGATGAAAACTGCTATGATTACTCTACTTTTAAAGCATAAATTTGATTTAAACAATAGGTCTACATAATATTCACATATGCTGTTCATAGGGGACATATTGTATTAGCCCTACAGTTACAGCATGAAATATTATGTAAACCCATTACTATTAACATTTTTACATAACTTTTTTTTTTTTTTAATCTCACAATTCTGACTTTTTTTTCTCACAAATGCAAGTTTATATCTACTCATTCAGACTTTACAACTCAGATTTAACAAAACTGGTGAGCTTGTTAATTCTGAGTGGAAAAAAAGCCAGAAGTGTGGGATATAAACTCTGAGCCGAGGGGAAAAGAGAGAATGACGAGTTGTGGGTTATAATCTCCGAAATGCGATAATAAGGTCAGAAATTTGAAATATAAAATCAAGTTTACCTTTTTTTATTCTTTTACTCCATGACTCCACAGACTGCCACTTGAACCGCCCATAAAAAAAACATCATCCCTGTTTCGGATCTGTAAGACTATCCCACTATCTAACGTCAATTTCGTTGAATAACAGTGCTTATTGCTGGGTGACAAGCTCTTTTATAACATTTTAATAACATTTTGAAAATGACATCTAATCAATATAATCTATACTCTTTTTAAATCTAAGTATTTTGTACCGTATCCGTGTAATTCTCTAGCCTTAAAGGCTACCTCTCCCGGGTTTTCTGCAACCATGCTGCGCGCGCATCCCGAATGTTTACAAACAGATAATTGGTCTATAGGAATCCGTGCGATTGGGAATGTCAAACGAAGGATTTCCCCAAAAATTTCATGTTGTTTACATGAATTTGCTGTGTTGATCAATGGAAATCTGCTTAATTTGAAAGTGACTTCTGTGCGAGCTGTGATTTGTACACTGTTGTACAAATGATTCTAGAGTTAATTAGTAATGGACTATGGCCCTGAAATGTGATTGCACCTTCAGACTACTGTGGGAGTTTGTTTTTCTTATAACAGAAATAAGTCTTCAACCCTGTTTTATTATTGCTGACATAACATAATCTACTCACAGTATGAAATATATAAATAAATAATGCTTTATTACTTCCTGGCAGACACCAACTTTGTTTTGGGGAATGCCCAAATTGTGGATTGGCCTATTGTCTACAGCAATGATGGATTCTGCAAGCTGTCTGGATACCATCGTGCTGAAGTCATGCAGAAGAGCAGCACATGCAGGTTCATCCCTTGTTTATCATTAAAGTGTACCTATGTTATATTAGTGCCAATAAACAAATCAGGGCACCACAACCTGTTAAATCATGGATTTCTGTCTTTTTTCCATATGAAAAGGCAACATGGCTCACAGCTTGAGTTTTTGGATGAGTACTGTCATAGAGGTTCTTGATTACGTATGCCTCTCTGTCCTTCTCTCAGCTTCATGTATGGAGAACTCACCGACAAAGAAACGTGCGAGAAAGTCCGCCAGACCTTTGAGAACTACGAGATGAACTCGTTTGAAATACTCATGTACAAGAAGAACAGTGAGTCGACTATTTGCAATCATTTGTAAGAGTTCATGCTTATATTATCTATCAAGTAATTTAAAAGAATGCCGATGTTGCAGGGATGCCAGTGTGGTTCTTCGTCAAAATTGCTCCGATCCGAAACGAACAGGACAAAGTTGTTCTTTTTCTCTGCACCTTCAGTGATATCACTGCATTCAAGCAGCCTATTGAAGATGACTCATCTAAAGGTTGGACACATTTCCCATCACCCCAGACATTTCATTACATGTAAATTACATTAGGAAAGTGAAAATTGATCTCTGAGTGTCTGACTTTAGGTGTTGACAAGACGTTGTTTTTGTTGTATGCTCTCAGAAAAAAGGTACAAAAGCATTTTAAAGGCACCACCTTAGTGACAGCTTTCGTACCTTTTTTCTGATCTGAGAAACACAAACTATCTGTTTTATAATACTGATTTAATAAAACCACTTCACCTTTATTGTTCTCTCTAAATTAAGGCTGGGGTAAATTTGCTCGCCTGACACGGGCGTTGACAAGCAGCCGTGGTGTTTTACAGCAGCTGGCTCCGACCGTCCACAAGGGCGAGAACGTCCACAAGCACTCCCGTCTGGCCGAGGTAAATGAATGTTTTTGTGATTGCGGCTGTGTTTGTGTGTGTGGTTAGATGTGTGTTCAAGCATTTTCATCAAAGGAGCACTCTATCCATTTATACCTGAGCACTCCTGGCCAAGAGTGTGTGCTGCAATCCCAAGAGCCCCTCTGCTGTCCTGAGATAAATCTCCAACATGTGCGGCTGCTGTTCACGTAACACACTCCACATAAACGTCCCCTCTTAGTTTCTGCATCGGCTCCAAAACCCAATCTGAGCACATTCTGTTTCTGAGAAAATAGTTGATAACATCATAACGGTTTGATTAGAAGATACAACTTCCTGTGTTTGTAGCGTGTCGAGTGCTTGGTTATGTGGCTTCTTGTTCCTGAAGCTCAACTGCTAGATCACTGTGCTATTAACTTTAAGTTCATAAGTTTTATTCCGAGGGAACCTAGCAGTCTGATTTTTGACTTTTGCACCGAATGAGTATGAAGAATAGTTGTGAATACTGATGCATGCTGTATTGCTGTATACTGCTATTATTATCTACTGCATGCTACAAGACAAATGATATTGGCTCTGCACAACAGAATCTGGGGCGAATTTACTAAACCATTGCAACACATCTGCATGCAGTAATTCAGCACAAAACTAAAGATATACAGTTACACTTTATTTTAAGATGTCCTTGTTATAATGTAATCATACATTTAAGTACTGAATAATAATCATTAACTGCATGTGCTTATAATATGGTTAGGGTTAGGATTAGGGTTTGAATTAGGGTTACTAGCAAGTAATTATGCATCATTTATTGATATTATCAGTGATGGGAATAATGGTGTTATAAATATACAGCGTTATTTTTTTCAGTAATGAGTAATCAAACAAATTACTGCTACAACACCGTTACCATTACTGACAATAAAATGTGGCGTTACTATAATCTATTATAATATTATTATAATTTTATTTTTTTCAGTTCATCAGCGTACCTTTATTTGACGAGCCGTAAACTCTGGTGTGAAGGCACACGAGCCGTCGTTTTGTGTCATACACATGAAAAAGAAAGATACAGAGCGAGAGAGTCTTATACTATGCAGAATTGACGTGCACCATGAAAACGATATTCTTTGTTGTATTTTCCTGTCAAAATAACGGTTCCTTTGGAATTCTTAAGCTTTTAAGAACTGCTGGTTTCTCCGGTAGTGGGCGGTGCTAATGCGCAAACGGCAATCTCATTGGCTGGCGCTCACCGTAATCGTCCCTGTTTTGATTTCAGCAAATCAGCAAATCAGTGAACGCAAACAATGTGATTAATATTCATAAACCCAGCAGCTCATTAATCCTTAGTGCGTTTTATATTGTTATTAGTAGTAGAATTCATAGTAGTTTTGTTATCTTAGCAGTATTATTTTTCGCCCCCCCCCCCCCCTTTTTTTTTTTTTTATTTTTTTTTTTTTTACAGAAACACTAAATTACAAATTCTAATTTAATAAATTTAATGTTAAATTATCATAATCTCATACTATAATGCTTGACTGACTGAATGTACTTTCAGATATTTAAAAATCTGTGCCATTAAGCTTTATATATAAATATTAATTAAAACATGCACACTGAAGTTTCATCTTTGTCCAATTTCTGTGCTATTTATCTGCATTAAAGTTATGCCACTAAAGTACACCAGATCATGTTAATCTGCTGTATCCTCCATGAATTAGCAAGACAATTGCCCAATAGAAAATTATTATTATTATTATTATTATTATTATTATTATTCACTTCAGAAGGATATAATTTTGAGTCATCAGTGTCCCAGTGTTCACAATAACTGATTATCAACATAGGGAACTAATGGACACATAATTAGTGAATTCCCCTTTCAGTTTCTTGTTTCAGATTTGTTTTTTCAGTGTGTTGAAATCATAGGTTAGGTGTGGCGATTGCAAGATTATTCTCATCAGCAAATGTATCTGCATTCTCAAAATTATGCTGTCATGCATATTCACACACACAATCTTTTCAGTTTTCTTTAGTTTCATATTTTTATTAGATTTGAAGAAAGTCTTCATTTGGGACAAGGATTGAAGAAAAATAAATGATGAAGTCATAGTAAAAAGCTGCAATGTCTGTTAGTTCATATTTGTTAGTTTTAATTAAAAAATCAACCTCTGGGACATACAAATGCTCATAGTTGAAGAAACACCAAGCAACCTGTGAAATGATCGTGTCAATAAACAAAATGATGGGAAAACAGGCAAAAAATATTGCTGGAACAGCAACTGGGGAGATGCAGCAATGCTTATATATGCTTCACCTTCTATCTAACATCTAGCTTTTCATTGCCGCTGCTTGTTGGAGAACTATGCAGACTTGCAATTGTCTGGCTGGCTGAATTTCAGAAGAGTTTTAAATGTATTGTAGTGTCTGAGACTAATAGGTGCACTGTGACTTGGCTACGATCTGGGGCTTTTTGTCGCAGAATTGAAAGGGTGTCGAGCTTCTGTTTTCTTGTTTGTACTTGGCTTAAGTTCTTTTGCTTAGAAGCAAGTGTGTGCATATCTCTATTCCCAGATGCACGCTGTCATTGCCACAAATATGTGGAAATTGTCTTATCCTGACAGTCTCTCTGTTTAGAAGTTTGTGTTCAAATACATCAGGAAGCAGTTTGTTGAAAGATTAAATGTTCTGATGCTTTCTCCCATAATGTTTCTAACATCTGTTCAGACAGTTATACTCTGCCTTCTTCTTATTACCCGTCAGGTATTGCAGCTAGGCTCTGACATCCTCCCGCAGTACAAGCAAGAGGCTCCGAAAACACCTCCTCACATCATCCTGCACTACTGCACCTTCAAAACTACCTGGGACTGGGTGATTCTCATCCTCACTTTCTACACGGCCATTATGGTCCCCTACAACGTGTCCTTCAAGACCAAGCAAAACAACGTCACCTGGCTGGTGGTAGACAGCATTGTGGATGTGATTTTCCTGGTAGACATTGTGCTTAATTTCCACACCACCTTTGTTGGACCTGCTGGGGAGGTGATTTCAGACCCAAAGCTCATCCGGATGAACTACGTGAAGACCTGGTTCGTCATTGACCTCCTCTCCTGTCTTCCTTACGACGTCATTAATGCCTTTGAAAACGTTGACGAGGTGAGTTTTCTTTTGAAATTCTCCACTGTTTGCACACTGTCACAGTCAATGCCCTTAATTTACCCCTAAAAGGTACATTTTGCGCGTCTTGTTAACGTTGAGGTTGACATCGTTCAAAATCGTTTACCCAGAGTAAAACTTGCTATAGCCACCAGAGCTTCCCTTACCAAAAGGAAGTATACTTCAAGTTTTTTATTAAGTATACTTAAGTAAAGTTCAAGTATGTTATTAAGTATACTTTATGTAGTAAGTATACAAATGTCAGTGTACTAGTAGTTTACTTGTAAGTATACTCCTTGGGACTAAATTGGCCCACTTTCTAGTATACAAAGTATACATTAAAGTATACTTTAGTAATAATAGTAGTAAACTTTGAGTACAAAACTAGTTTATATCTATGTTTTAGTTTGTACTGCAACTATACTAAAAGGGAACTTATAGGTATACTGATAGTTTACTAATTAAATACATTTTTAGTATACTTTGAAGTAAAGTCTCCGTAAACTTCTAGTTTAGTAGTTTTATACTGCAAGAAGTGTTGGGGGTAACGCATTACAAGTAATGCAAGTTACGTAATAATATTACTTTTTCAAGTAACTAGTAAAGTAATGCATTAATTTTGAATTTCTAAGAAAAATAAGTAATGCCAGTTACTTTTTTCCCCATTTATTGATTGATAAGTCTCCTGTCTGGAAATTGGGAGTAAACATGATGTTACTATATTCTAGACTAAATGTGAACATGTGTTAATTCATCTCACTCACAAAAACAGATTCAGTATTCCTCAAAATGAAAAACAGTGAAATGCAAACTCAGAATATGACGCACCCCTGCAATAAATAAATATAATTAAATAAAACAAATATCCTTTATGCATTTAATCCCATTTTATTAACCAGTGTCTTTGCTGCTGACCTTCGATGATGCAGTTCAACTATACTAATAAGCAAAAATTACTTTAGATAAATGAACATTTTTTTATAGCTGAAGAGCATAAATGTACTTTTCTTTCAGCCTGAGGTGAATTCATTTCACTTTTGGTGTAAAAGTGCTTTTACATTAGAATTGTTTTATATTAAAAACAAAGAAGCAAGCCCTGCCCAGATTCAAAAAAGTAATGCTAAAGTAATGTAACACATTACTTTCCATAAAAAGTAACTTTTTTCAGGGAGTAACGCAAAATTGTAATGCATTACACTTAAAAGTAACTTTCCCCAACACTGACTGCAAGTATACTCGCATGTTTTCTTTAGGTGAACTTTACATCATACTTTAAGTTTACTACTATATCCTTTTAGGTATTAATTTGTATATTTTGTTACATGGATATCTGAACACACAAAACATCAAAAGAAAGAACAGGGCATCTGCTAGTAAACAAAAACGTTTTATTCTAGTTTCATGCATTCTTTTCTATAAACACTTAAATGTGGTTAAGTTTCATAAATTATTATACATATATAAAGAATATATAAAGAAATGAATAAACAACATTTTGAACAAAAACCTAAAAAAAAGACTATGAATTGGATTCAAAGTGATAATAAAAACATAGATGAAGACAATCAACACCCCAAAGCTTGACAGTCATTATTACCTCTTCATGGGTCAGATTTTATTCCATAACGTTACAGTTTTGATGGGTTTTTTTATGACTGATGATTGTGTGGAAGCATTTGTTGGTTCAGTTTCTTCTTCGCTTGTGTTTCGCAAATTCTGTACAGAAGATGTGCATTAGCACCCCCTACCAAAACAATGAAAACATGGATTCTCTGAGAACAATATTGTTCAAATATATTTAGTCTTTTTCTAAGTATAAGTCAAGCATACTTACATGTCATTTTAAGTATATAAAGTAGTAGAAGTACATAAAGCACATTTCTGAGAAGTACATAAAAAGTAGACAAAGTATACTTTCCTATTTTTTAGTTTAAAAGAAGTATACTAATAGCACACTTGGATAAACTTCTTTTTCATAAGGGTTACTAGTCATCTGCACATCAGTACTGGGTCATTTTTGTCACATTAAACAACAAAAATTACTGTATTTGCATTATTGTAAGGGGTAGGTTTAGGATTGGGGTAAGTGTAGACGTTAATAAAACGGAATGTGATTTGTAGCAAATTTAATTTATTGTTATTTAATGGTGAGATTTTGTGTCACTTCTGGCTGTAGTTGAGTCCTTTCTAGTCACCAGCCTGGTGTAGCCTCGGTTCTCCCAGTGTTTTTTTGTCATCACGTTACCACCAAAATGGAGTTTTTCAGTTCTTGCCATTGTCGCCTCTGGCTTGCTCACTTGGGAATTAAAGCATTATGTCAAGTTACGACAAGACACCCTTATTTCCATTACACTTGATACAATGCAGATTGTGTCAAAGCAGCTTCACAGAGATAAACTGGAAAACATCAGAATCAATTATGGAATCATAGCTGTAAAGCAGCACATAAAGACAAGTGTCGTTATTTAGCTCTAGTCAGTCTGGTTTTGCTTCAGTTCAGATCAAAAACAGTGTGAAGTTTACCAATTTTAAATGAGTTCAGTTCAGCTATAAGCTGTTATTATTCAGTTCAATACCAGTGTCGATGTTGCAAGATGCAATTCAGATGTAAAGTATCTCTACAGAAGATGAAATTCAGCTCAGTTCAGGTTTTGCTCTTTTGTTGTTAAGGGTTAAGGCTAGGTTAGGGTTAGGGTTGATGTTGTTGATCTTTACCACAGTAGTAATTTTAAACCACAGTAAGACATGGCATTACAATAGGGGTGCCCAAACTTGGTCCTGGAGGGCCGGTGTCCTGCAGAGTTTATCTCCAACCCCAGTTAGACACACCTGAACCAACTAATCTTACTAGGCATACTAGAAACTTTCTGGCAGGCATGTTGAGGTAAGTTGTGCTAAACTGTGCTGAACACCGGCCCTCCAGGATCGAGTTCAGGCACCCATGCAAAGAAATTCTGCCTGAAATCAGAGATGTTAACAACTGAAATTAAAGTCATATCCTGTATTCCTTGACATTGTCATTTAAATTTGGAAATGTTAGACTCACATTAGACTCTTTGGTAGCTGGCTATTTTTTTTTAACTTAAACCAAATGATTGTATTTTCATTGATGCTTTTTGAGAATTAAATTAGAATAGAATTAGAATAATTGCTTACAATAAAAATGACCATTATTTTTTTGCAGATTACAACAGTCACATCAGATTATGTGAATTTGACTCCTAAAATCTACCTGGTCTCATGGCAAAAACGTACCTGGGGCACTTGTACCAATAAGTACATATTACTTAAAAAAAATGAACACTAGAGGCAGTAAACACCTTTTATCCTTTTCACGCAAAGTATGATTTACAGAGTTTCGATTAATAAAGCGTAATTTTCGTATAATTACTTGAAGAATATTATGACTTAAAAACAATTTTAATATGCGGAGAAATTTGAAAACTTTTGCTTTTGAATGTTAGCATCACATACCAGGCTTCATATCTATGGGTTTTCATCACCGGTAGGTTTGTTCGGTAGCTCACGCAGTAGGGAGATGTACTTGAGAGGTGAAGAGCTCCGGAATGAATTCGTTTAACTACGGTTCGACAAAACGGTTCAAATCTGCACATAAGAAAGATTCAAATGGCACACTTGCATCAACACATACGTTTTTATATCAGTTTTGCATTTGTTATCACTATCGGGTAGGTTTAGGTTTGGGTTTGGTGTAGGGCATATTTCCAACAAGATAAAGCATTAACTTTTAGCGACAGTCCCCGGATATTTAAACTCTGAACTGCCGCAATACGTACCTGAAGCAACGTAATAAAAACACAGCAATACCTACCTATATCAATGCCAGGATTCACATATTGAATCTGTGTTTTGGCGCACATGAAACAAGAAACATGTCAGACTACTCAGTGCTACCCGACCATTCATTGCATGCCGTCATTGATACGGCGGACTAGACAGAAGGTGCTAGGAGTGTAAACAAACAATGGCTAGCAAATTGTCTAATGTAAAATTCCACTTAGCAGGATTATTGTCTCTCTTTCGTTTTGGCATGTTTGAAAGCTTTTACGAAAGCATTTCTGTGCTCCTATTGGCCAGTGGAACTTGTAAATAAATAAATAAAATAAACATGCTAGTCTTTCTGTGTTGACGTCATGAAGCATCGCAGACGTGTCGTACACTGACGTGTCGAAACACCTGAATCGTGCGTCCCGATGCCCATTGTCATATACGAATTCCCACTACACCCTACGACAAGCAGATCGTGCCAAAATCGGCACTAAATCATGTAGTTTGAACCAGGCTTTAATTACTTCTGAATGCCTTTGCATGTGCCCGAACATCAGACTTTTTAGATTTTTCAACCGTGACAACCAATCAGATTTTCATCAGCATCACTTATTCTTAGTTAGAACAAAACCAACCAACAGTGTTTGATGGTCTCTGTCATTCACTTTCAGTTTTGGCACACTATTTTTCTTCTCTAATGAAGTCTTACCATACTTTGTGTATGCAGTCATGATCGTAAAGCTTGTTGTTCTTCAAACACCAAACAACTGGGCTTTTATGGTTACAGATGCTTCTGCTAAACAGGCTCCCATGATTTGCCCTTTTTGGAAGTCACCTACTTCACCCATGGCTTGTACTAAACTTCTGAACACAACTGTGTTAATGATATACGACCTTAAGAATATACACAATAAAAAGATAATTGCAATGTTTGTCAATTTGCAATTTTTCCCTATAGCCTACATATATATCATATTAACCTCTAAAATACATGGCTGTTCACATTATTTCATCCAATGCTATATTGCTAAATCTAAATCCAGAGGATCACTTATATCCAGTGTTGGGAAGGTTACTTTGGAAATGTAACAAGTTACAGATTACAAGTTACTCGATTTAAAATGTAATAAGTAGTGTAACTTTTCAATTACTTTATTAAAGTAATGTAACTTATTACTTTTGATTACTTTCTGATAACTTTCCTAAATTTCTAATATTTTCAACTGTTAATTATTCTAAAACATTTAAACCATGCAGAGTTAACCTTACAGTAGCACTCAACACTGATTACTGTCAGACTTTATCACTTGAATTAAGATTACAATAAGTAAGGGATAATATACATCTTTATTTTGCAATAACAACTGGCTGGATGCACATTATCCTGCTTATTACACAGCCACAAAAGTAAATAATTAGACACAAATGCTGATCTGAGTTGAAACATTTGAACGCAGAGATTCCATGAAGAAATCAGTTGGTAGCAAGTGGCAAATTGACAGAATTAAGAAACTGAACACATAATATTGAATTGAGTTTTAACACTTTATTAGCTAGCCAAACGCAAAGCTTCCACCAAGAAAAACTATTAAGCGTATAGCGCTGACTTAAGTTGCCCGGATGAGTCTGAGTTATTAGCTTTTACCAGTTGTTATTGGGGAATCACATACCTTGGAATGTCATGACTGACCAATCAGAATCAAGCATTCCACAGAGCCGTGTAATAATTTAATTCAAAGCACAGCCACCACAAATTCAGACTTAACACCTCTTATTTACTTTGAGATCTTAAATACAGATTTAAAATCATAACAAAAATTTTTTTATAACTATGATACTTGTTTTGAAATCACATGTTTGCATATTTATGACAGGAAACACTGGCATTTAACAATGCCTTGGAAAAAAAACAATTAATCTTAAAAAATAAACTATACGCATAAACCCGAATAGGAAATAAAACAGTTAAGAATAAGCATTTGTCCTGTTCTGTGTCCTAAACTCCCGAAACATTGGTCTCTCGTTTTAGAGCAGTCAATGCAATTTTGGAAAAGTCAATTAAATGTGTGTGTGTGTGTGTGTGTGTGTGTGTGTGTGTGTGTGTGTGTGTGTGTGTGTCTGAAAAATTCAGATGTAACCCCCTTTGTAATCATTAACATTTTCAAAAGTAACTGTAATTTAATTAAAAAGAAAATTCTCAGTAACTGTAACTAATTACAGTTACATTTATTTTGTAATTAAATTATGCAATTCCGTTACATGTAACTAGTTACTCCCCAACACTGCTTATATCATTGTTAATCATTATATCACCCAGCCCTGAAACTTGCTCTATTGTAAAGCACTAAAGCATTACAGAAGATAAGTTTGTCATTCTGTAAAGCTGCTTTGAAACTAAGTGTATTGTGAAAAGCGGAAACATTTGACTTTGGCATTTGACTTGACATATTAGTATCTGAGAGCGGTAATGTACCCTTAAGCTACAAACATGACCTTTTAAGGGTAAACACACTACAAAGATGTAAACGAGGGTTTTGCCCCAGTACCCCCTAAAGGTTTTTCTTCTGAGAGTGTAAAGGTTGTCGTGCTATTAAACAAAAGAAACTACAGGAATATTGAAGTGGTGTCTGCAAGCAGGAGTTCATGTCAGTCTCAATCTTTCTGCTGAAATTGCATTATTGCCTCACAGTCAGTCTTGATGGCTTTGCCGCACTGAAGCGGCGTTTTCAGGATTGATTTCATCCTAGCATGTCAGGTATTTCCCTCGGGACGTCTGTGAATGAAGCTGGCAGTGATTTTCTGTGAGTGATATTGCTACATCATGCATAGATTCTTTAAATCGCTGCGGTTTACCGCAGAAAGAAACCGCCGCGGGAGACGCAGGCTTTACACCCTCCTTACATCCATCTGTCATTGGTTCCTAACTTCATGCCCCTCTGAAGTCATCATCATTAATGGCTATTGTGTCCCAGCAGCCATCATTACCAGTGTTGTGCCGCGTCCAGCTCGTTCAAGCGTAGCTTCACTTCCAGCTTATGCTGCACTGCAGGCTGCGTGAAAACTTTGTTGTCAGTTATTAGTGGGTTTGTAATTGAGAAGCTCTCGTAAGTTGCCACATGGGATTTCAGTCTCCCCATGGGGACGTCTGCATATTCACAGTTAATAGGCGCGTATGTGCTGTTTCTTTAACTATAGAAACCTCTAGCTGAGAAGACATATGCGATTGCTAATATGTAAGCCCATTTACATCAGAACATTGAGTCTGTGGGCCAAAATCAGCAGCTACTAGACTTATTATCCCCACTCAAAAGCAATGTCACATAGAAGTCATGCTCATTAGTGGCTCGCGTATTGTGATTCAGCACAGAAGCCCGCAGCAACAGCGTGCGCGTTTTCCTCTATGAAGACTGGGTTTGGAAATACGCCAAATGTAGGAGCCACGTAGTTGAATAATTAATGCTAGAATTGAACTATGGACATTTACATTCTCTGGAACTGGAGATTCTCATAATCCCAAGACTCTCAGTGAGGGATTCAGGATTCCTTCAGGAGTAGCTGTGGGTGGACTGTGTTCACTCTGCACAAACAGCACTTTAATGACACCATATGTTGGAACAGGACACTCTTGCACTGACAGCTGTATATTGTAAAATGTCTAAGTGGCCCGAACATTTTAACAGCTACACATTGCATGATGTTTTTTTTTTAAATAGTTGAATAGTCTAGTAGCCTATAAATAAGTCCAGCTTTGTAGAAGGCGCAGCGAGTGACAGGTTGGATTTTAGGTATTAAATATTAGACTAGCAGTTTTAATACAGATTTATTTATTTAATCAGGCATATTTCTGAGCGAAACAAAATATTCAGAGAGAAAAAAAGGGCAGACTTGAGTCACACTTTATATTAAGTGGCCATAGCTACATGTACTTACATTTAAATGAAACATTTGGTACAGTGCACTTCCATACGTTTTTACATTGTACTTATATCTTAAAAAATACCTGCATGTAATTACATCTATAATTAATTTCTGTAATTACATTTATAATTACCATCCCTTATACCTTAACCCACCCTTAACCCTTTAACTGTCACCGTCCACTCTGTGGGATGCCTAAGTTTACTTCACCATATTACAAATAAATCAGAATCTAATCATGATAAACTATACATCATTGGAAAAGGTCTGAGACTCCAAGATAGATATTTTACCATATTTTTGTGTTACAAATTACGTAGGAAAAGTAATAGATTAATATATTTCAAGAGTGCAACTTAAAAAATCTACATCATAACATGAGTTCTGACCTTTGTCACAAAAGACTTTCTTCGTTGCCCTTTTCCCTATCACACTTTAGAAATCATAAGAAATGATATATCAGCATCAAAACTTAAAATCTCAAAATTCATCCTTTGAAAGGCATTTTAAAATCAGACACTGCATTACCATGGAAAATGTACATGAAAATCATATTACAAATGTTTTCATTCATGAATTATAAAAATTTAAGTCTGAATTTTCTGCATTTTTATGACTGTGTTCAAAAATGGGAGTGACAGGTTTGGTGGTGTGGGTAGGTTTAACCCTTTAACTGTCTCTAACCATACCTGTATCCCACCTCAATAGCAGCTAAAGTGTTTTGCAATACAGTATGAACACAATGATGTTAAGTGCATAGTAGTTAAAAAGCCACTTAACATAAAGTGGGACCCAGACTTGTTTGTATTTTTGAAAAACTGGAACTGTATTGGGAAATGAAAAAAAAATGCCTTTTTTGCATGAGAATAGAAATATAACTTAATTATAGAGACAGTTATGGAGTGGATGAACATTTTGTTCTAAGAATCATTTTTCGGAACACAAATGAAGATATTGTTTTAATATTCTTTCATTATAGTGTCTATCCATTAAAAGTCTACATAACCAAAATCGTCAAGCTTTAAAAAAAAGTCTATAAAGACATTGTACAAGTAATGTATGAATGTAACAGTTTAATATAAATACAAATCTGAAGAGACTTTTTATTTATTTATTTATTTGGTTACACTTTATTTTGATAGTCCACTTTAGACATTCTACTAACTATAAGTAACTTTGCAACTACATGTCAAATAATTCTCATTAATTTGCAACTTCATGTCTACTAACTCTCAGAGCAGACTGTTAGGTTAGGCTTAGGGTTAGTAGAATAAGTTGACATTTACTTGCAAAGTTTAAAAGAGTGTTAGAAGATATTAAGCAGACAGTCTACTAAAACTCTAATGACTAGTTGACATGCAGTTGCAAAGTTACTTACTGTTAGTAGAATGTCTTGTGGACTATCAAAGTAAAGTGTTACCATTAATTTATTTTTTTGAATTTGAATGAAAAAAAAAGCCCTAATATTAGCCCTAATAAATAAATAAAAATAAGCCTAATATATAATTTACAAGAAAATACTATTTCAGTCAATAGTGGTGAAATTAACTGGAAATTTATGAGTGAAAATGGTTTCAAATTCAATGCACATTTTTCAGTATTTCAGTATTTTTCAGTTGATATTATTGCTGTAACCTTTATTAAAGTGTTATTACCATCATTGATACATCACTGCCTTATCCAGTGGTGTGAGCTTGAGATTTGTTTGCCCAGTGACAGATAAAGTGGTTGTTGCCTACAGTAACACATAAAATATTCAAATTAGCTATAACTGCATGAAGCATTGGCAAGATATAAAGACAAATCTAATTACACTTTATTTTGATAGTCTACTCTAGACATACTATAAGTAACTGTGCAACTGCATGTCAACTAGTAGTCATTAGAGTATTAGTAGACTGTCAGCTTAATATCTGCTAACACTTTATTTTGATGCTCCACCAGCAGACATTCTAGCTTAAGTTATGAGATTTGATGAAAATTACAAAAACTATCTTCTAACGTGCACATGTATATCATACGCACTAAGACCAGAAACTGCAAGAAAGTAAATTGGGTCATTTTCAGTTTCATGTTCACTTTAAGCACAGTACCACACAACCTGTCAGGTGCTGTCCTTGGTCTTGGTTTTAGCGCAGACTTGTTCATTTAATCCCTTGGTAGGATGTGCATGCTCAAAGCTGTAGTTTTTCTGGGGTTTTACGTAGCTGTCAGACCGCTGTAGCAGAGCCTGCAGCGGAACAGGAGTGTCAGAGCAGGAGATTACAACGCTCACACATACACACGCACGGTCCTCTTTACCACAGCAGCAGCAGAAGACGCCTATGCTGGGCACGTCAACATCAGTTATCCATCTATTCTCTGCTGATGCTGCTGGCAGAGTACAGTTAAAGCCCAGCCATTGTGATAAAGGGTTAAAGTGCTTCTGCAGCATAACTAGGCTTTTGGACTGGTAGGTTTAGAGCACAAAAATAAAAAATTAGGTTTAATGTTAGGGAATAAGCTGACATGTAATTGCAGGGGTACTTATAGTGAGTATAATGTCTGTTGGGGGACCATCAAAATAATAAGCAGATATTAAGCAGACAGTCCACTAACATGGCTGTAACCAGGGTTTGAAAATTAGTGAGGTCAAGTTAAATCATTATTATTTATATAGAGCTTTTTTTGACACAAATTGTGTCAAAACAGCTTTACAGTTTTAAACAGGGAAAGAGTGTTGTAGGAACCAAAACTCAGACGAAATCAGCAGTTCAATTCCAGTTCAATTGACAAGGTGTTCACAGGAGATCTGTCTCTGGGGCACATCTAGTTGACATGGTCTCTGCTGAAATTCAGGGCTGTAGAGGTTGTCTCTAGGTCAGTAGCTCAATTCCTGGAGGGACTCTGCAGAGTTTAGCTCCAACTAGCTCCAACTCACACCTGCTTGGAAGTTCCTAATAATCCTGAATGCCTCGATTATCTGGATCAGGTGTGTTTGATTAGGGTTGGAGCAAAACTGTGCAGAGCTGTGGCCCTCCAGAAATTGAGTTTGAGACCACTGCTCTAGGTGCTGATTCACCATCTGGACTGGATACGGACTGGAACCGGGTGGCTACTGTGACCTTGGCACAAGAAAGAAACAGAATAATATTAGCATAAATGGCATTCTTCTTACGGGTGTTATGGGAAATGTTCCCAGTTCCAGTTGACCTAATTAATGCAGCCAAACAATCCTTTAATGGAATAATAGAAATGTGATAGTGTGTTTGAATTTTCTAGTCTATTCAAAAGAATGTTGTGGTCGCTAGTGTCAAGCAGTGCTAAGGTCCAGTAGCACTAACAGAGAGATACAACCCCGATCAGATGATGAGAGCAAGTCATTTGTAACTCTGATGAGACCAGTCTAAATCCTGACGAAATTTTCACAGATACCATTTTTCTCTAATAACAAGTGTAGTTGTACTACCGTTACTACCGTTTCTAGTATCTTTGACAGAAAGGGAGATTCAAGATCGGCCTAATTAACTAATTCTTTGGGCTCTAATTCTTTTTTTTTTTTTTTTTTATGAGAGGCTTAATAACAGCCAGTTTGAAGGTTTTTGGGACATATCCTAATGATAATAATGAATTAATAATATTTAGAAGAGGATATGTGACTTGTTGTTGGTTTGGATGATTTAACAAGTTTATACAATTCTTCCTCTTCTTAAGCACAGAATGAGTGAAATTGTTCCTTAGGGAATCTATAGCGCACTGATGAGGTAGCCCATCTGATGCGGTACTGTGGCTGACGGCTGGATGTTTACAATTTTATCTCTAATAGTATCGACCTTGGAAGTAAAGTAGTTCATAAAGTCATTACTACTATGCTTTTGGGAAATGTCAACACCCTGTTGATGCTTTGTTTTTTGCTAATTTAACCACTGTACTGAATAAATACCTTGGGTTGTGTTTGTTTTCTTCTAAACAAGCAAAAATAATCAGATCTAGCAGTTTTAAGGGTTTTCTGTAGAAGAAGGTACTTTCCCACCATGCAATACGAAATACCTTTAGTTTTGTTTTCTTCCAGCTGTGCTCTATTTTCTGGGCTGCTCTATTTAGAGTGTGAATGTACTCCTTATACCCTGGTGTCGGACTGTTTTCCTTAAGCGTTCCTTCTTTAAGCGTAAAGGAGCAACTGTGTCTAAAGTGTTAAAAAAGAGGTCTAGGGTGGTGTAACGAATTGAGCTATAATAAACCCTACAAATACATCTGTTCAAGAGACAGACATGTAGATGTTTTTGAAAGATGTTTTCTCTGTTTTGGAGGGATGCGCATTGTTAAATGATATCATATTGCATCAAAATTTGTTAACACAGTTAAGGGTGGATAATTTTATCAGTTGTTTATTACTCATGCAACAATACATTTTACTGTTATAGTTTTTGCTATATAGATTATAACTTTGTCTAGTGCTCTTATGAATGTTTTTAGCATGACTGTGAAAATATAACTAGGCCTACTATACTGAATGAAATAGCATAGAAGTCATGGCTAGTGTGTGCATATTTCATTTCATTAGATCCATGTTGCACAATTTATAATAATTCTCCAAGAATGTTGTCGCACAGTCTGTAGAAGGTGTAAGACCCTTTCAGGACTCTATAATAATTGTACAGTGTTGTAAGTTCTCATCTTCTAAATTAGCTATTAGTTAACCAATTCTCTCTTTCTTACAGGGCATCAGCAGCCTCTTCAGTTCTCTGAAGGTGGTGCGTTTGTTGCGTCTCGGCCGTGTGGCCCGTAAGCTGGACCACTACATTGAATACGGTGCGGCGGTGCTGGTGTTGCTGGTTTGTGTGTTCGGCCTGGCCGCCCACTGGCTGGCCTGCATCTGGTACAGCATCGGTGACTATGAGGTCATAGATGAAGAAAACAACTTGCCCCGCAATAACAGCTGGCTGTATCTTCTGGGAGAAGCCGTCGGCACACCATATCGCTACAATGCCAGCGGCACAGGAAAGTGGGAAGGGGGTCCAAGCAAAGATTCGGTCTACATCACGTCATTGTACTTCACCATGACCAGCCTGACCAGTATCGGCTTCGGGAACATCGCCCCCACCACGGATGGAGAGAAGATCTTCGCCGTGGCCATGATGATGATTGGCTGTGAGTAAAATCCACATTTCTTGACCACTGCATTACTGTGGCACTACATAGCCTATATATTTTAGAACAAAAAGGACTGACAGATGCATTACTGTAGGGATCAATTTTCTCAAACAACAAAAACTCAAGACACCAAACTGCAGGCTATCAATTATTGTTCAGAACAAAACCCTGTAAATATGTTGAGGGTCACTGTGTTTGTTTTAAAGGTTTGGACTGCAGGTGTTTTCTCACACTCTCAGAGGAACATCAGCTCTATATAGAGCCTGTGGTGATCTAGATTACATTGTGTCCAGACAGCGGCCTGGAGAACACTATGATGAATTACATAATTGCTTAGTTCTGGGAAAGCTCTACTTTCCAGCACTGGCAGAATTTAGAGATGCTCTACTTGATTTTAAAGCAATTTTTCAAATTAAATACAGCTGGGCTGCATCTGTGACATGCTGTTGACTAACACAGTAAATACAAGACCACACTTTATTTTATGTTAAGACAAATAATTACAGAGTAATTCTAATTAACTACAGGTATTAGCAACACTTTATTTTAAGGTCCTCTTTAGATATTCTGCTGACTATAAATAATTGTTCAACTCTATTCGAGTATAAGTAGATTATCTGCTTAATAACTGCACTTTACAGTTTATTAAACCCATTACTGACCTATTACTTGTCAACTTATTCTACTAACCCTAACCTAACAGACTACTAATACTCCAATGAAAAGTAGTCGGCATGTAGTTGCAAACTAGTAACCAGTGTTGGGGGTGATGCATTACAAGTAACACGAGTTGCGTAATATTATTACTTTTTCCAAGTAACTACTGTACAGGTCTACTGTACAGACGTGAATTTACTTTTCTTAAAGCCTGAGGCTTTTGGTGTGAAAAGGCTTTTACATTACATGACATTAAAATACAACTTTTTATATTAAAAACAAACAAGCAAGCCCTGCCCAGATTTAAAAAGTAACACAAAAGTAAAGTAACGCATTACCATCCATAAAAAAGTAACTAAGTAACATAATTAGTTTTTGCTAATTTAACTTTCATCAAATAAATCCCTTGTAGCTCCTTTACAAACCCTAGTTTAGGAATATTTGACATAATGTTTACTGCACTTCATGTTGTTGATAACAAAGAATGGAACATTTTTTCTGATTTTTTTTGTTTGTTTTTTTGTATTTTTTATGGTACAAGATCAACGTAAATCAATGTGATAAATGAGTTAGGTCAAAAATAGTCTGATTATATTACTTAAAGGGGTCATCGGACGCAAAATTCACTTTTACATGTTGTAAATGTGTGTTGGCGGTGTGTGCACACAACCACCCTATAATGATAAAAATCCACCCAGTGTTTTATTTTTTAATCCCCATAAATAAGTACCCCTTTCTCAAATCAAGCCAATCTCAGATGCTTGGATGTGTGACGTTACACAAACCCAGGCTGCTCCCACGATAGTTAATTGACACTGGTGTTTTACCTTAGACCCGCCCTGAGTGAGCTGTGAACTGTCCGCCATTGTTTCGATGCCAGAGCAGGAGTAGACAAGAATGTCTCCTAGGCGATTGCGGTGTTGTGTTGTTGGATGTAATAATGAACCTCTGAGCCACTGAAGATGCAGTGGATTACGTTTGTTTTTGAAGGGAATGCGCCTCCCGATTTGCCTAAACGCATCTATGTTAGCGTGTATCATTCGTGATCCAGCTTCAACTACAAAACAAGTGAGTATAAGGGGTTTTTAATGCATCTTTGTAAAACGCCTTTCCTAATAATGTGCTAGTTAGCAAGTTCCACTGCTAAATGCGGTGAGCAGAGCTCATTAGCATTTAAAGGGGCATGCACTGAAACATTTTCATCACTTTCGCTTTAATTCTCCTGTACTGACTTGTTCGCTAAACAGAACATCCAATCAGAGTTCTCGCTTTCCCCTATGGCCCCGATGGTCCCGATGCAGATTCAACATGTTGAATTGGGCAAACTGCCGCTGACGTTAGCCTGATGAAAGCCAATGCATGGAACACACCTAACAGGCTAGCCCAAAAGACACTGCCTGATGGCCCGATCGCCGGCTTGGTGTGACCCGGGCTGTACACTACCATTGAGAAATTTTAACCAAAGTATGTTATATACTTTTCATTAAGACCTTAAAGAATCATATCAAAATGGGCATCCAGTGGCCCCTTAAAAATGTGTAATGTAAAGGATTCTGAATGAAATTGTTGTCATGTAATTTGGAATCAGTAAAGGACTACAATTCCAATCTACCCAGGACTTGTTTCCAAAGTTACTTATAGTCAACTGTATTTTTACAGGGGACCATCAAAATAAAGTGTATAATAAGAAGTTTTTGGAGCTGCTTGTAACACACATAGTTATTGCTTTTAATAAAAAATTTATTTGAGATGTGATTTCAACTGAATTCATACAATGTAATTTGTATGGAAATATACATTTTTTAGAAAAAAAGTTGAAGCATGAACCTTACCCCTAAAGCTAATCATCAATGGGGCATAAAAAAGTGTTATGAATTGCTAGAAAATAATGTTGACTGTGAAAGCATGTTTTAATGCATTAATGAAAACATGATTATTTTTGTTTGGTTTTTACACTCTGAGGGACATGTTGAAATTATATTGGTAATACTTTATTTTACAGTGTTTGTGTTACACATATGTGACCGTGGACCACAAAACCAGTCATTGAAAACTGAGATTTATACATCATCTGAAAGCTGAATAAATAAGCTTTCCATTGATGTATGGTTTGTTAGGAACAATATTTGGCCACTATATACACTTTTTATATACTACATGATAAATCACATTCTGTCGGCAATGATGTAACGCAGTGGTAACGCATGCTTGTAACTATACTCTAATTACTAATTTGGAAATTATACCACGTTAAGTTACTAAAAAAATAATCAAATTACAGTAACGCGTTACAAAGTAATGCATTACTGCCCAACACTGGATACAACTATTTGAAAATCTGTAATCTGAGGGTGAAAAAACTAAATATTGAGAAAATCCAATATCCAAAAGACATCCAAAGTTGTCCAAATAAAACTAAAAATTAAGTTTTGATATATTTACAGTAGGAAATTTACAAAATATATTCATGGAACTTGATATTTGCAGTATTCTAATGATTTAGATGCAGTTTCCTAATGATTTTCCTCAGCAGAGGAAAGAAAAAATCATAATTTGACCCATGCAATGTATTGTTGGCTATTCCTACTAATATACCCATGCTACTTAAGACTGATTTGTGATCCAGGGTCACATATTATATGTTGAGGTATTGAAGCAGGTTCATATCTGTATCTGGATTTTACTCGTATCAAACTTAAATGCTGCACGAGTCTCTGTGGTGACTGTGTTTGCCTTCCCAAATTGTTGTCTGGGACAAGCTTAGCCTGCAAATCTGGTTTTATCTTAGTATATGTGTGTAAAACTAGTGCATACAGGCGCAGTTGGTGTGGTTGTGCGGGGTCTCTGTGGGTTTGTGCCGTTCAAGGCGTGAGTGATGCTGCTGGCCGCCTGAGGGTGACGGTGATGCGGAGTGCCATAAAAGTGGGGGGAGACTGACAGAAAGACAGAAGATCACAGTGTGATCCTGCTGATGCACAGGAAACACAGCAGGCACACATTCAGTCAGTGTGACAGCGCTTTAGCCACACACACGCACAGGGAGAAGATGATATTAGATTCCACTCAAAGAAAATGAAGCCTTTCGCATTACAACAATGAAAATTGGCAGGGGAAATTAATTTAGGCTTCATTTTCTTTATGCTAAGCTCTCTTTCTAGATTATGCAATGAAACGTAAATAGATAAATAAATGAAATAAATAGCAGTGGTCAGTGTTATTTCTGGGCTGCTGTGTGTGAACGATGGGAGAGTCACGCTGTAAATGGGAGCAGCAAAATTAGGGCCACTCCAAGAATGTCTGAATACAGGACAAGACTAAAATCTCCCTCTCTCTCTCTCTCTCTCTCTCTCTCTCTCTCTCTCTCACACACACACACACACACACACACTATCAGGCTATTTCTGTTTTATGCACAGGTTTATTAAAGCTCAGAACCAAGCCAAAGCTTTAAATACAAAAATACTGTGGTTGTACCAGAGTACAGTGACACTAGCAAGAGTTATTACCATGGTATTATAGAATCACTATCAATCTACCTCATTCAAATTTTATTTTGCCATGGTAAAATTGTGGCACCATAGTAATTTTGTGGTACCTTTGTGTCTGGTAGTGGTGTACTGTATTATTTATTCACAAAATATAAATTTTAGCAAACTGACTTTATCCATAAACCTCCCTGAAGACGCTCATGACTATGTCAAGGTCAGGAAGAGTTAATTTCATTAAAATAATGAAACTAATTATGATTCAAGATATAGGACAATATGTCACTGTGTTAATTAATTTTTCTTAATGATTGAGCCATCTGACATTTTTGAACTGTTATTTAAAAAGTGTTGGTAAAGCAAAAAAAAAAAAAAAAATCTTGTAAATGTATAATTGCAAACAAATATATATGTTTGTATTGAACAGATTTTGTGTGACAATAAATAATACAAGTCGTTTATTTTTATTTAAAATGTTAAAAATGTATGGTGGCAAGGGAGGCAAATGGGGTAAAAGCCATACAGTATTGATATAAATACTTTAGCTAAAATAATTTTGTTGTTTTAATAATGTAAAATTATCTTAAGTTAATACTTGTTAGCCTATTTTCTGCTCATTTTGAAAAATAAAACAATTAATGTTTGATCAGTAAATATTTTGTTATTAATATATGTTAATATAAAAAATGTATGTTAAAGAAACAAAATCATTTTTAAAATGTTAATATTCTGAATGCACTGAAGGAGATCCCATAATAATTTAATATAATTTTACAGTAGTAACAGCGGGAGCGCTTTTTACCCCAAACACCATACTTTTACATATTCTGAAAATAAACTGAAAATCATTAAGAAGACATTTATCTCAAAATAAATGAAAAACATCAAATATTAGATCACGTGAGCACAGAATCAACTTTGCGCTGCTGCCCGCGATCGCATCAAGGATCAGCCAAATTTGCATGTGCATCTTGAAATGCAAATGTTTTGGAAAGAGCTACACCATATTTTTCCGCCATCTAGCATCTTTTACCCTGGGGTACCTTTACATAAATAATTGTTTGCCAGTATATGGCTTTAAATCTTTGTGTTTGGTGGCTCTGTAGTTTCATTTATGAAGGAGAGAGAGAGACAGTTCTCATAGGGTCCTGACAGCCTCTCTCTGTTTGTGACTTCTTTCTTGTTCTCTTCTCACCCTGGAGGCCCATTAGAAGCTTGTTACACTTCACTAGGAACACCGAAGCCATTAAAGTGATGATTATTTCATTAACAAAGCCCCTCTGAGAGTGGGTGGGGTGACATTAATGGTGTTTTGTTTGTTTAAATATGCACTCAAAATGCTTTCAAGCATGAAAAAGATGCAGTTTATTGATGTTTTTTTTCTTTGTTTTGTTTTTTTGTGACTTTCAGGAACAAATTTGTCTGTTCACTCTGAAAGAAAAAAAAATGCTGTGTGCTGCCAAACAATCATAACTAATAAGAAGATATTTGATGCTTCATATACAGCTATATATGGAGCGAGAGCTGTAATATTTCATTGAGGACGAGGATGTCCAGAGCTACACCACAACAATACCATACGACCAAACGAACAATCACTTGTTGTAGCTGCTGGTAACTTGTTAGGGCAAAAACATAGGATCACACATGAACTGTAGCTGTTGTACAGTAGAGCACAGTTCTGTACCTCTAATGATGTAACCAAATGAGGAACAAACTTTTGTGTCTGAATATGGTTATATTGTTAACTACAGAGTCTCATGGAGCTTGTCAACAGCTTGTTTTGCATGAGAGAGAGCCTCGTCTCTGTGGATGCTGTTAACGCATTACTGCGTTGTGATGACAGGGCCGTCGTCAAGATGTGACTTTGTTGTGAATCGGGACCTGCCCTGGATGTTAAAGCTGAAGCTGAGCTGACATGATCCATAGAGAGAGAAGGAGTAACACAAAACTTCAAGTTATAAGGCAAAAATATCTGTCTTTTGTTGACCAAAAATCACGAAATTCATGTCTTTAGATTTGGTGATACCTAGATTTCATATGTCAACCATTTTGGGCGTCAACCATTTTGAATGTTGTTGTTAAATTCTGCATTCGATTAAGATTAAGCCTAAGATTAAACCTGATTTTCGTACAGTTCCTTGCACAATATTATATTAAGACCAGTGTTTTGCAAATTACTTCCAAAATGTAATTATATACTGCTGAGGACAAAAGTTTACATCCCCTTTTAGAATCATTAAAAATGTTAATTATTTTACCAAAATAAGACAAAATGCATGCTATTGTTTATTTAGTACTAACCTGAATAAGATATTTCACATAAAAGATAGTTTACATATAGTCCACAAGAGAAAATAATAGTTGAATTTATAAAAATGGCCCTGTTCAAAAGTTTACATAAACTTGATTCTTAATACTGTGTTGTTGCCTGATCCACAGCTGTGTGTTTGTTTGTTTTTAATTAAGAGCCGGGGGGTGAAAACTTTTGAATAGAATAAGGATGTGTACATTTTTCTTATTTTGCCAAAATATCATATTTTTCCATTTAGTCCTGCCTTTTAGAAGCTACAGAAGATATGTACATGTTTCCCAGAAGACAAAATAAGTTAAATTTACCCTGATTTTCAAATTCCAAAAGTTTTCGACCCCAGTTCTTAGCGCATCATGTTTCCTTCTGGGGCATCAGTGAGTGTTTGAACCTTTTGTAATAGTTGCATATGAGTCTCTCAGTTGCCCTCAGTGTGAAATGATGGATCTCAGAATCATACAGTCATTGTTGGAAAGGGTTCAAATACACAAAAATGCTGGAAGACCAAAGAATTTGTGGGGTCTGAAGGATTTTTCTAAAAAACAGTGGCCAGTTTAACTGTTCAGGACAAACAAGGGACTCATGAACAACTATCACTAAACAAAACAAAACACACAGCTGTGGATCATTCAGGTAACAACACAGTTTTAAGAATCAGCATATGCAAACTTTTGAACAGGGTCATTTTTATACATTCAACTATTATTTTCTTTATTTTTCTAAACTTTTGACCTCAACTGTATTATTAGTTAGTGTCATTTGAAAGTACTTAGTTACAATATTACTGTCTCTTACTGAATTGTAATGTGTTACCCTACTTTTGGGTTATTTTTGAGCTACTTTCACCAAAATATACATGTAAGTATGGTTAGGCATTCTAAAATGCTAAAATGTAGTTTGCTTCTGCTCATTATATACCCAGTGAAGAGTGATGTGGTGTGGCATAAAGCAACATAATAAACATAATACATGCAGCAATACATGGCAGTACTAACAATAAAATCTGCCGTTAAGAAATGAACACGCATTTTAGTGCCACTCCCTGGATGTCATATGTGAAATATAGGGTACATAATATTAGTGTTGCAGAAACATTGTCACAAGCAAATATTTTCAAGGAACCTGGGTTGGGGAAAAGAGACATTAACTTTAAAAATGTGGACTGCAGACTGTGACTTTTTTGGACTGTGCAACTAAACTTCATTTTTCACTTCTTTTAGATTATGTGCTGCCATTTCTATTTTAAATGAGAAATGTCAAACAGCAAAGGCTTCAAAAGCAGAACGAAATAGTGCTACTTTTTCAAAATGCACTACACAAGCATTGTACATTTTTAGCTTAATCTAAAAGACAAACTCAAACACAAGCTTAGAGCCGATGCATTTACTCACTGACTGATCTCAATAACACAACCATTATTAAGCAGAGCTGCAAGATCCTTGAGAAGAATTTAAAATTGCTAAATATATGCTAACACTGTATTTTGATGGTTCCCCAAAAGACAAACTGATTTTAGCAAGTACGTGAACCTGTTACCTAGCCTAACCTTAACCTAAGTTTACTAGTACTCTAAGGCAGAGGTTCCTAACCACGCTCCTGGAGGCCCCCCAACACTGCACATTTTGCATCTCTCCTTTGTCTGAGACACCCATTTCAGGTCTTGGAGTCTCTACTAATGAGCCGATTGTCTGAATCAGGTGTGTTTGATTAAGGAGACATGAAAAACATGCAGTGTTGGGAACCACTGCTCTAAGGAGTGTTAGTTGACATGTAGTTGGAAAATTGCTTATTGTCAATAGACTAGGGGGACCATCAAAATAAAAAAAAAATATAAGGCAAAAAAATAAATGTAATATGATATAGTCCATTATATATTAAGTAGATTTTATATGCTGTCCATTGTGTGTTATAAATAATCATAATCTTAAAAGTTATAACCTCAAATACTCAAGTATTATAATGTATTATAATTGTTGTTATGATTATTCATGAGATGATATAACATATTATAAGGTTTTTTATAATGCATTATGCATTCATTATAATGCCTTAGAAATACCATTATAATGTATTATAAATAGGGGCTTCATAGAAGGTGTTACCCAATATTTCTATAAAAACTATTTTATAAAACCTGGCATGGGTATATTTTTCTTGTTGAAGAAAGTCAATTAATTTAAATTCTATATTTGATCTAAACAAAAATATATACTTATAATCAAAACAAAAATTCCCATTTAAGAAATAACATTACAGATTATTTATAATTACTTCAACTGACTTCCAGTCACAGCCTTAGAAATCAACTGAAATAAAATACATTAAATCTCTCAAGATCTCAGCAGAGGAGGATTAAACAACTCCACAAACAACATTATCAGCTTCACTTATTACTAACCAGTTGAAGTCAAACTGGTTAGTAATAAGTGAAGTTAGTAATAAGATTTCTGCCATATGTTTAGGTTTAGATGTTGAATGGATTGTTTTAATAATTATCGCCATTATTGTGGTCAGTGTTTGCTTTAGTTGCGCTTTTGAACCTTGACTTTTTAATATTCGTTTTTCAATATTAGTTTTTTATAATTGGATAAATGAACCATTTTTTAGTGTGTTGTACCAGTTTGTGTACTTGGACTGATCTTAGTGTCTGTTCAAGCAAACAACTCACTGATTCAATGATCCAAACAGAACGATTCTGCAGTTAACAGTTCACTGTACTGTTCATATCTGACTCAAAATCACAAAAACTAAGAGATCCTCATATGCAACTGATAATAAATTATTAAATGACACATTTTAGTACTGATTATTGTAAATGAAAATCATATTTATGTTTTAGGTCATAACATGTCAGTTTTCTACATTTGGTCTGTTTTACCACATACAGTATTGTTCTTCTTTACGTGGAAATGAAAATCAGTCATGAGGTAAAACCACAGCTGGCTAGAAGATAAAAATGAAAGTTAAATTTGTCATCTGTTTGACAGAAATAAGGAACTGAATTTTTTTCTGGACAGAGATCGTTTGAAAGGTCTACTTCCTATACATTTTAATCAAGCATCTGTTGCAATCATACTGCCTTGCAATTATACAGCATAATTTTAAAACAATGTGATCATTTTGGATAACCTTGCCATTTGCATTTACTGTACCACTACAACAGAAACATCCCAGGTTGGCCGTTTCCAAATTAAAAATATATTATATATTGATTAAAGGTAGGACACATTTCCAGTCCTACACGTTCATTTCTATGGTCTTCACCACAGTTATTTTGTATGTCACAGAACTTGGAAAGTGATTGTATTTGTTAGTTATTTGTTAAATTTGAATCTAAGAGCAAATGCGAGGTTTTAAGGAGAATTCTAAGTTATTTATTTTGAATTAAGCTTTTTTTTTTTCAGTGAACCTGATGAATCAGTTTGCAAAACACAGACTTAAATGGCTCGCTATTTTACAGCAGACCTAGTTCACAAATAATTAGTGTTTTCCAGATAAATGGGCCTGAGATTTTTATCTGTTCAGAAAATAAATACATACAATCCATATAATGAATGTCAGTGTTGTCCAGTGTTGTTTTGGACTTTCATCATGGACAGAAAGTGTCAAAATATTCTTCAAAACATATCATCAATTTTATCAATCTGATCTAATCCAATCTAATCTGAATTACTTATACTGACTAGATCATTCAGTGAGATGCTGACTCAAAAAGTTGACCAGTTCAGCAGGTTCATTGGAAAGAATCAGCTTGTTCATGAATCGGATATCGCTCTAGCATCTCAGAAAGGGTCGAGATTTCTTTAGTTAAAAATAATGAGGAATGAGGCTATGTTTTTATTAAATGTATTGGAGTAAAAGTACAATATTATGCTTTGGAATGTAGTGAAGTAATAGTGAAAGTTCCAAAAATAAAATGTAACAATACTTCAGTATAGTAACAAAGTAAAAAAAAAAACTACTCTTCACAACAGATTTCAAATGCATTTATTCAGGCTTTTACTAATCATAACGTTTTGCTCAGAGTCCCGTGTCATGAATGCGTGTTGTCATCACAGGTGTATTAGTGTGTTCACATTTAGACTCTATGCAGCTTACAGTCTCTGGCTGTGACGAACACTTGCTTTTGTCGCAGTGACAGGCCTTCCTCTCAGCGGTCTACATGATGAGTGAGGAGTGTCCACACTGAGAGCCATTCTTTCAAACTGTGACACTCACATACAAAACAGTTCTAGAAATAACCACGGATGAGGTTATATGCTGAGAGGACACCAGGCAGGTGTGACTGCAAAGTGCAAAGTCACGGTCACACTATGAGCATGTGAGATTTTTATGAACACTGCAATGGATGTCACGCTCTCCCATGTCTTTTTATAAACAAATAAGAGAACACTTTAGAATAGGGAACACTTATTCACTATTAACTATGACTTTTCCCTCAATAAATTCCTAATTTGCTGCTCATTAATCGTTAGTGAGATAGCTGTTAAGTTTGGGTTTTGGGTAGGATTAGGGATGTAGAATAAGGTCATGCACAATAAGGCATTAATATGTGCTTAATTAGTACAAATAAATGGCTAATATTCTAGTAATATGCATGCTAATAGGCAACTAGTTAAGAAACTAAGAAATAAAGTATTACCAAAAATGATTTACATATACTTCCAAAATGTAAATATATGTAATATTCTTAATGTATCCCAATACTGAAGAAGTAAAATGTGCATTCTTTTAATTCAGATAAGAGCCCACTCTAATCTCCACATATAAAGCAGTAAAATTCAAATAAGCTTGTGTGTCTTATGAATGGAAGTCAATGGAATGAAATGTCATTGGTCCTAAATGCTGCTTCACATAAACATATCAGACATGAAATGATTAGCTGAGATTGTGTCATGTCATGCTACATTTTCACATTCAGTGTGGACAGAAGGTTTACATGGTGGAGCATAAAGCAAGGTCAAAATGAGGATGTTATTATAGTTACAATCAGTGTTGGGGAAAGTTACTTTTAAAAGTAATGCATTACAATTTTGTGTTACTCCCTGAAAAAGTACCTAATTATGTTACTTCGTTACTTTTTATGGAAAGCAATTTGCATTACTTTTTAAATTTAGGCGGAGCTTGCTTCTTTGTTTTTAATATAAAACAATTCTAATGCAAAAACCCTTTTACACCAAAAGTGACATGAATTCACCTCAGGCTGAAAGAAAAGTACATTTATGCAGGAGATCACTCTTCAGCTATAAAAACATGAAGCACAAATGTTAGCTTATCTAAGTAATTTTTGCTTATCAGTATGGTTGAATTGCTTCATCGAAGGTCAGCAGTAAAGACACTGGTTAATAAAATGGGATTAAATACATAAAGAATATTTGTTTTATTTAACATATTTAATTATTGCAGGGTTGCATCATATTCTGAGTTTGCATTTAACTGTTTTTATTAATTTTGAGGAATACTGAATCTGTTTTTTTGTGTGTGTGTGTGTGTGTGTGTGAATGAGATGAATTAATGCATGTTCACATTTAGTCTAGAATACAGTAACATCATGTTTACTCCCAATTTCCCGACAGGAGACTTGTCAATCAATAAATGGGGAAAAAGTGTTACTTATTTAAAAACGGAACTCAGATATTTCTTAAAAATTCAAAAGTAACGTGTTCCTTTACTAGTTACTTGAAAAAAAAAGTAATATTATTACGTAACTCGAGTTACTTGTAATGCGTTACCCCCAACACAGGTTACAAACGTCCTGCCGTGATGGAGGATGATTCCATGATGGAGTATGTGGGTATCTGGCATGATACAGCTGTTAAATCTGAAGTTTACAAGGCAAAAGTTGTGTGTTTGGAAAGGTTCATTTTAGACAAATCATACATTCTTTTGTCATTCCAACAGGATAAGAATCCAAGTGACATGCAAACTATGTTCAAAAGTGTTCAACAAACAACATGTTCATTTCGACTTTTTATCTTTACATTACTTCATGTTTCACCATGCTGCTCTCATATGTAATGACACAGCAGTCTATCTCAATGACAGCAATGCAAATATATCAACTGTTCAATTTTCAGCTGCAGCAAGGCTGCATAGAAAACAAAGCGAAATAGCATTAGTGAAAATACTTCATATCAAATACTTATATCTCTGTGTAAATAATGTTGCAAAATCCTTAAACCTCACATTTCACACGTATCATCTTTAACATTCTACACATGTGGAGCTGGGATTGATTAATATCACCTCTGGTGAGCAGGGAGGCCTCAGGAGGCGACAGAGGGTGACGGGCCGGTAAGAAAAGCGCTGACTGGAGAGCCAATTGCCTGAAATGTAACTGATCCAATAAAGCAGGGCTGTAATTTAGTCGTATTGCTGATGGAGCGAGGCGAGGGGACTCAAAAATTGCGTTTGGCTACGGTGACGATATTCAAGAACGGCATGTCACGGCCATTAAGCCTGTGGTGTTTGTGAGATGCAGGCGAGAGCTAAACAATAAAAACAACTGAATAACAGTATTTATTGTGGCACAATGCTGCATATACATTTAATTACACTTTATTTTAAAACCCTTTTTCTTAAGGGCTCTTGTGAAAATCTTTTCTCGCACAACTGCAAATTGTACACGGGTGCAGATTGACATGCTGAGGTTGAGTGTTTCAGCTTCACCTGGGAAAACACTTTAGAGCAGCTTCAGGACTGGGATCAATATCGTGGCCTATATGACATACTAATGGACCTGAAAGAGGCATCAGCAGCTTTGGGGCGTAGCAGCTGAGATCCTTAAGGTCAGAGGTTCAGCTGGTTGCAGAGCAAGCAAGTGTTCGGTTTCTGAGATTATAACCCTAATGTCCGTCCTTGACCAGGATGTGTAAGATCGCTCTACTGCCTACAGAGACAATATTACAACATAAATAGCTGATTTGAGTTCTCCATTAACATTCACAGAGAATGCACTATTGCTATTTTTTGCTCATTTACAGTACATTATATTTTTTTAATAGTTTAGATTATATACATTATTTTATAGGCTGAAGTTTAAGTAGTATCACTTGATTTTAAGGTGTCCTTGTTACACGTTACATGTACTTACTATTATAATAACAATTAATTACGCATAATTACATGCAAGTAACCCTAAACCAAACCCTAATCTTAACTCTAACCCTAACCACATAGTAAGTACATGTTAACTAATATTATTCAGTACTTAAATGTATGATTACACTATAACAAGGACACCTTAAAATAAGTGTAACAGTTTAAATGTATTAAAATTGAATGCAGTTAGTTGAACTTTAATTTTTTTCTCACTTAAATAGCACATCATTACAAATAATTTATATTTACTTCTATTGTTTTAGAAATATGGTTAAGTGTGCTGCTGGATGTACTGACAAGCATTTATGGCAAACTAAAATATACTTTAATATAATTTCTATTGAAACTTGTATGTCACTTATTTATTTATATTTGTGACCCAAACCAGTCATAAGTAGCACGGGTATATTAGTAGCAATAGCCAACAATACATTGCAAATCAAAAAATGATCAATTTTTCTTTTATGCTAAAAATCATTAGGATATTAAGCAAATATCATGTTCCGTTAAGATATTTTGTAAATTTCCTACTGTAAATATATCAAAACTAAAATTTTAATTAGTAGTATGAATTGCTAAGAAGTTCATTTGGACAAGTTTAAAGGCGATTTTCTCAATATTTAGATTTTTTGCACCCTCAAATTCAAGATATTGAAATATTGTCCTATTCTAACAAACTATACATCAATGAAAAGCTTATTTATTCAGTTTACAGGTGATGTATAAATCCCAATATCCAAAAATGACCCTTATTGACCCTTATGACTGGTTTTGTGGTAACACTTAAAAAAAGTGTGACTACAAATGACCCTTCTCATTTGTAGTCACACTTTTGTACTGATAAAGTTGTGATTTAGTACATTTAAATTATATGAATTGTAAACGTAATAACAACTAACTCTCTACAGTTAAAATTATAATCAAGTATTTTAATTGTGCTTTAGTTAGTCACCACACTAAAGTACTTGATTATAATTTTAACTAAAGTGTGTTACATAAAATAAAATGAACATATTTTTTATATAATAGATTTAATAAAATGTACTAAACTTAGATGTTTAAATGTTCTAAACTGCGACTTCTTCATCATTACAAATGTGTAATTACAAATATATTTAAATACATCACATACAAGCTTTAACAGAAATGACATTAAACTTTACTTTAGTTTTCCATAAATGCTTGCCAGTATCCAGCAGTATACTCTAACTGTATTTCAAAACAACTGAAGTAATTATGAAATTACATAAAAGGAATAACTTAAGCCCTATGAAATTGAACTATAATACATTTTCATTTAATTGCAATTTACATTACATTTAGTTCACATTTAAATATACTCTTATAAAGCACAGTATTTTCATAGTAAGTGCTCTTTTTAAAAGTATTCTAAAGTGTAATTCTTAGCTCAATATGTTTTGAGTCACAGATGCAAACTCAGTGTGTTTCTTTCTTTTAGCTCTCCTTTATGCCACCATCTTTGGTAACGTGACCACCATCTTCCAGCAAATGTACGCCAACACCAACCGCTACCACGAGATGTTAAACAGCGTGAGAGACTTCCTGAGGCTCTACCAGGTTCCCAAGGGCCTCAGCGAGAGAGTCATGGACTATATCGTCTCTACGTGGTCCATGTCCAGAGGAATTGACACAGATAAGGTATTTGGCACAAAGTGCACTCAAGAGTCTCGCAGACTGAAGATCTTTATCCAGGCAGCTTATTTTCTTCATTCATTGTAAAGGTCATTTGTTCTGTCTTTGCCATAACATCCGTAGCATTTGTGAATAATGTCCCTCTAATGTTTAAGATTCTAACACAGTCTAACTTTCACGTTACGTAAGCTTTGAACACGTTCTTAAAATCTCATAAATTATTAGTAAAAGGCTTGGAGAACCTCCGGTTTTTGTTTTAGCATCATGCTAATGAGCTTTCGATCAGTATGATGTGTATTTGATTGTTTTTAAAATTCCCCTGCAGGTGTTGCAAATTTGCCCCAAAGACATGCGAGCGGACATCTGCGTTCATCTCAACAGGAAGGTGTTTAAAGAGCATCCGGCTTTCCGACTGGCCAGCGACGGGTGTTTGAGAGCGCTTGCCATGGAGTTTCAAACAATTCACTGCGCCCCAGGCGACCTCATCTACCACGCGGGCGAAAGCGTGGACAGCCTTTGCTTTGTGGTGTCAGGCTCTTTGGAGGTCATCCAGGACGATGAAGTCGTTGCTATTTTGGGTGAGTGTATTTCTACCAGTGCTCTGAGGTCTACTATTTGAGCCTGTCATGAAAACACGATTATCATAAATATTTAGTAAGTAAGTTGCTTCTGCTCAGTTTACATTTCCCCCCACTCTTAAATAAAAGTGCAAAAACTGTCTTCAGGGCGTTTGGTAATGCAGTATATTAAAATTCTGCTGTCTCCAGACCTTGGATTACCTATAATAGGTTTCGAATGATCCTTTAATAGTACTGTTTCTGGCTTTAGCTCCTTTTAAAGATTTTGGCAACCAAACGATTCCAGTGAACGATTATTTTATGCTGCATTTACTCTTAAAGCACAGATCAATTATTTTGTACTAGTGGACAAAGTACACTGTAAAAAACAATTTGTTGAGTCAACTTAAAATAATTTGTTAATCGGCTGCCTTAAAATATTCAACTTGAAATGTTAAGTTACACTAAGTGACAACTTAGACATTTGAGTTGATTCAACTTAAAATTTTAAGGCAGCCGGGTTACTTACCCAGCTTTTAAGTTTAACAGACACAAATATCTAAGTTGTTACTTAGTATAACTTAACATTTCAAGTTGACTAAACTTATTTGAGTTGACTTAACTTAAAATTTTAAGGCAGTAGGGTAACAAATTGTTTTAAGCTGACTCAACAAATTGTGTTTTTTGTTTTTTACGGTGTACACCGGTTTCGCTTTATTTTACAGTACATGCACTTACAGTGTACGTACCTAAGAAAGTACTGTAATATAAGGAAACTACGTGTGGTAGGGTTAGGTTAAAGGGTAGGATCATGGTTAGTACCTAGTTTTCGTAATTACTATAATAAGTACAAAGTATGTACATGAGTAACAGGACTGTAAAATAATAACATACTGACTTTCATTTCAAAATATGATTTTCATTTACAATAATCATTACCAAAATTTGGCATTAAGTCAATTTTGACCGAATCATTCAATCCTGAAGTCGGATCAGTTAGGTTAATAAAATAATAATTTAGTCGATTTGTAAACCAATTTAACAGGTTCACTGGAAAGAATCGGACATTGTTTACGAATGTTTACGAATCGGACATCGTTCTTGCATTTCAGAGGGAGTGGTGATTTAATTCATTTGAAATAACGAAAAGTAAGATTTTATGCTTTGGAACATAGTGGTGCTAAAAATAAAAGCTTCCTAAAATAAAAAAAAGAAAACAGATTCAAGTAAACAGATTCATTTGGTGATTCATTTATAAAATAAATCCACCTGATTTATTTATAAATTAATGTATTTAGGTAAATTATGCTAATTAATTAATTATGTTATGTTAAATAATATTTTTGACTTTAATAAAATCTGTTAAATTAGATGTTGCTACTTTTAGGCTACCTGAGGGTAAAATAAATGACTAAACTGATATATATTATTCATGACTTTCGCTTCTATAGCTTACGTGTCACCGCTTTCAGGTAGGAGTGTTTAGATGTAAACTGATTTACACAAATATCTTGAACCCTTTACATAACACTTTACAGATCTTGATATACAGTTGAGGTCAAAAGTTTACATCCACCTTTCAGAATCTGCAAAATGTTCATTATTTTACCAAAATAAGAGGGGTCATACAAAAGGCATGTTTTAGTATTTAGTACTGACCTGAATAAGATATTTCACACAACAGATGTTTACATATAGTCAACAAGAGAAAATAATAGTTGCAATATTTTTTTTTTTTTTTTGTTGTTTGTTTGTTTGTTCTGTTTTGTTGTTGTTGTTGTTGTTGTTCAGTGATAGTTGTTCTTGAGTCTCTTGTTTGTCCTGAACAGTTACGCTACCTGCTGTTCTTCAGAAAAATCCTTCAGGTCCAACAAATTATTTGTTTTTTTTCAGCATTTTTGTGTATTTGAACCCTTTCCAACAATGACTGTATGATTTTGAGACCCATCTTTTCACACTGAGGACAACTGAGGGACTCATATGCAACTATCACAGAAGGTTCAAACACTCACTGATGCTCCAGAAGGAAAAACCATGCATTAAGAGCTGGGGGTGAAAACTTTTGAACAGAATAAAGATGTGTACATTTTACTTATTTTGTCTAAAGTACTAGTACTGCCCTTCAGAAGCTACAGATACTTACATATTTCCCAAAATAAGTTAAATAAGTTACATTTATCCTGATCTTATTTAGGTCTGTACTAAATAAAAAAATAACATGCATTTTGTATGATCCCTCCTATTTTGGTAAAATAATGAACATTTAGCAGGTGTATGTAAACTTCTGACCTCAACTGCATGTAAACAATATGTCTCAATGTCATATACATATTGGAATTAGAACGTCATTTCCCAGTGGCACGAGTCAGTGCTAAGAAATAAATGTTTTTGTTGTTTACATGCATGCAACAAGATCCAGTCTGGCCAGATTGGAATTGATTATCAGTGTTAAATGTATCCGGATCACTTTATAGAAAGCAACCCCACACTGGAAACATGCTAAAATGATTTAAAGTACCAATTGTTACAACAACACTCTTATGTATGAATAACCCGTCAGCATAAACAGAAATCTAAGTCTCATGAGCCATTAACATAACACAATTGCATTTCTGTTTGTTTTGAGTTGGACATGATGAAAGTATTGACTTGTGTTCACTGAGTAATCAAGAACTGGTCCAGCTGATGCAGTCAGTTCAGTCATGCACAACGATATGGTGAAAGATATCAAAAAGCTCATTCTAAAAACTAGACAATGCAAAAAAACAATGTATAATTTATTTATTTTTTATTTTTTTCCATTTCATGTGCACAAGACATGCACACATTAAACAGGCTGTCAGAATGCTGGTAATAGTGTGAACATGCAGAACGAAATCAGGGTAATGGGCAAAAATCTAGGTGTGAGGGTTTTGCTTTAACAGATTCAGATGAAATCCTTATAATAGGACATGTTTACATGACTATGACATTACATGTGAATAATGCTGCTGTTAGAGTATTTTAGCACAGTGTTTTCTCCATGTCTACAGAAGAATAAAGATGTTCAAGAACTGTTTATAGAATCAAACGTCGTGAAAATCATTCAGTTCCATTATCCACTTAAATGGCTTTTTTTTTTAAATCACATCTCAAAATCTACAATAGAAAGCAGATATAATGTGTGTGTTTTTTTTTTTTTCTTGAAAACCAGATTCTATGATGCAATACAGTATGTGAATATTTTAAACGAATCTTTAAACATAAAAATAATTTTGCCCTTTCTCTCGTACTGTTGATACTGGCTGTACTGCTTTCAGGTGAATGTGTCTCTTAAGTATTTTTTCTTGCGTTCCAATTAAGCTCATGTCTGAAAGGATCGCTGGAATCAGTAATGAGCGTGTCTTGCTTGGAATTACCATCAGTACCATAACAGGCAAAATATATATGAGAACTTGCTCCTGAGTGGTTTTAGTGCATTGCTAATGCGGCTGCTGAAGTGTGAAGCTCTGGCACTGTTATATGGTTGTTAAGAGTGTTTTTTATTACTATGCAGTTGCTACGGTGGTCTGTATAGTTTTTAGCATGTTACTTTACAGTTGCAAGCCATTTTAGATTACTGGTAGGTAGTTTTTACTATTAGAAGTAATACTAGCTCCTAAGTCTGGCCGTGAGTCCCTTTTTTAGGCGTTGTATTATGCAATAGCACACCTTTCCTCAACAAGACACGATTTGAAGAAGCATTCAATACATGCAGAAAAGTTAATACTTAGGGTTAGGAACATGTTTAACCCTCCTATTACTGTACATTTAGTAAAAGAAAAACCCATAGATTTTAGCATAGTTGATGAAACTTTGTGAGTTGTGAGCCTATCAAAATACACATCATACATTTACTTGACATACAGTTGAAGTCAAAAGTGTTTACATACACCTTGCAGAATCTGCAAAATGTTAATTGTGTTACCAAAAATATGAGGGATCATACAAAATGCATGTTATGTTTTCACATAAAAGATGTTTACATATAGTCCAGAAGAGAAAATAATACCTGAATTTATAAAAATGACCCTGTTCAAAAGTTTACATACGCTTGGTTCTTTACACTGTTGTTACCTGAATGATCCACAGCTGTGTTTTTTTGTTTAGTGATAGTTGTTCATGAGTTTCTTGTTTGTCCTGAACAGTTAAACTGCCTGCTGTTCTTCAGAAATATTCTTCAGGTTTGTGTATTTGAACCCTTTCCAACAATGACTGTATGATTTTAAGATCCATCTTTTCACACTGAGGACAACTGAGGGACTCATATGCAACTATTACAGAAGGTTCAAACACTTAGTTAATGTTAATTTCAGCATTTACTAATGCATTGTTAAAATCACAAGTTGTGTTTGTTAACATTAGTTAATGCACTGTGAACTAACATGAATAAACAATGAACGACTGTATTTTTATTAACTAACATTAACTAATATTAATGTAATAAATGTCTTGTTCATTGTTCATTCATGTTAATTAGTTAATACATAAATGACACCTTATTGTAAAGTGTTACCACATCTTTTATGTGAAATATCTTAATCAGTTCAGTATTAAACAATAACATGCATTTTGTATGATCCCTCCTATATTGGTAAAATCGTTAACATTTTGCAGATTCTGCAGTATTCTGTAAACTATTCTGTAAATTCTGTAAAACTTTTGACTTTAACTGCATGTACATGCAAGGACATTATAAACAGACAAATAATGTAACTGACATAGCTATAATAAACTATATCAAATGAACTACAACCTAAAGTACTGAAGAACAAAAGTTAAAAGACCAAAGTGTTTAAATTTGAAAGAAGCATATAGGTTTGAAAAAGAAGCATTCAGTTAATAAAAAAGAAGTAAATGTTATAATATGGTAATTAGACAATAATGCATAAAAGATAAATTTTACTTAATATGATAAAGTGCAATATGGATTTGGTTGCACTTTATTTTACAGTATGCGTAATTACAGTGTACTTACCTAATAAGTAATGTAATATAAGGTACCTACGTAAATTAGGGGTAGGTAGAAGGGTAGGTCCAGTGTTAGTAACCAGTTATTATAATTACTACTGTATAATAACAACATATGCACATGTGCAATAGGTCTGTAAAATAAAGTGACACCATGCATTAAGTTATCACCATTTCATAAGCTCATATTCTCTGGGTCAAAACTGACCAGGGTATGGCAAAAGGTGTCAGTTTTTGAATGTGTTAAAGGAGAAGTCCACTTCCAGAACAAAAATTTACAGATAATGTACTCACCCCCTTGTCATCCAAGATGTTCATGTCTTTTTTTCTTCAGCTGTAAAGAAATTAGGTTTTTTTAGGAAAACATTTCAGGATTTTTCTCCATATAATGGACTCATATGGTGCTCCGATTCTGAACTTCAAAAATGCAGTTTAAATGCAGCTTCAAACGATCCCAAATGTGGTTGTAAACGAGGAAAAGGGCAGAGGAAGAAGGATCTTATCTAGCGTAACAATTGGTTAATTTCATTAAAAAAATACAATTTAAATACTTTTTAATCTCAAACGCTCGTCTTTTCTTGCTCTCCCTGAACTCTGTGTTTTCTGACTCAAGACAGTTAGGGTATGTCGAAAAACTCTGATCGTATTTTCTCCCTCAACTTCAAAAATCATTTCAAAATCATCCCACATCACTGCAGAAGTACCGACCCAGTCTTTGCAAAGTGAACATGCAAAGAAGATCAAACACCCTTAACAAAAAAGGTAAAACAGCGATATAGGATGATTTTGAAGTTGAGGGAGAACATGAGATGGGAGTTTTTCGACATACCCTAACTGTCATGAACCAGAACAAAAACAGTCCAGGCAGAGTAAGAAAAGACGAGCGTTTGACATGCAAGTATATAAGTTGTATAATTTTTATTAAAATAACCGACCGTAACGCTAGATAAGGCCCTTCTTCCTCAGCTGGGATCGTTTACAACCACATTTGGGATCGTTTGAAGCCGGATCGTTTGATTTTGGAAGTTCAAAATTGGGGCACCATATCAGTCCATTATGTGAAGAAAAATGCAGAAATTTTACTTTATGACTGAAGAAAGAAAGACATGAATATCTTGAATGACAAGGGGGTGAGTACATTATCTGTAAATTTTTGTTCTGGAAGTGGACTTCTTCTTTAAGAAGATTAAATAACATTAAGCATGGGAAATAGTAATAAATGATGCTTTCCTTACCAAACACTACTAATAAGCTTCCAGTGCCACGAGAATCTCCCTGGATTTGCCCTCTTAACAGATACAGCAGATTTGGATCTGGTGTCCAGTGGGGGTCAAGTATTATGCTGAGATAAATATTTGCATTGCAGCCCGTGCGGGGCGGCAGGTCTCTAGCAGAGTGTGTCATTTTACTGGAGGTGTAAATCTGTCATCGCAGGGTTAGAAACAGAGCAGAGTCATCCGTGGGGAAGAGATCTGCTCTAGCGTGAAGCCTAGTGTGAACTGTTCTTTTAAAGAATGAAAGAATGTGAATTTTGTGTGAAAGCACACTTGAAGCCTTGTCAAAAAGTCATCTTGAATAGTACATTTTTAAAAAATGACATTTGAGCAACAAATACACACATCTCTGTCATTGTGCATTGCAGTGGTTCAGCTGAATTGGTTCCTGCTTTGTGACAACAGTTGTAATTCAATACATCATCCCAGTAGCCATGTAGACGTGTGACATCTTTGTAATAAGATATCAAAGCAGATGAAAACCTCTCTTTGTTCAGAAAATTGATATGTATGTTCATTAATATGTGTCAATAGTGTATTACATCTCATCACACAGATCATTTGACAATGTGAAATTGGTGGAAGTGTTCTGCATGAGCAATGCGACGTAAGAAATCCAGATTTCTAAAATTATAATTAATGAATCTGTCAGTTTGGGATATATCTTGTGTCTGGCCTACTCATTTTCTGTTTAAATTATCTTCTTTCTAACTACATGTACACTATATGCAGTTGTAACATTGTGTATAAGATACTATTTTTAAAATATCCCATTCAGTTGTCATACTTTTGTTTAAAATAAGCAATGAAATTCACTAATTTTATCCATTGCCAAAGTGTTGCGTAAGGCTCACAGTTGATTGGTTCATTATTAAAGCTACAGTCCAACCAGAAATAAAAACTCTGTCATCATTTACCCAACACTGCATTACTTTCTTCAGCAAAGAACATATTTAAAGAGCACTGGGAACCAAATATCACTGGAGCCCATTGACTCCCACTGTATGGACAAAAAACATGAAGACAGTTCTCAAATGTATTTTCTTCAAAAAAAAAAAAAAAAAATACAGTTTTGGAATGACATGAAACTGGGTAAATGACAGATGGACAGAATTTCACTTTTAGTATGATCTATACATGACACAACGTGTTAATTTCATAGGCAAAAAAGCTACGTTGTCTCTTGTCAGTTGTGTAGAGATATACAAAGTCAAGCTCACAAAGAAGTTCCTTTCAAACCAAGCAGCTTTCTGTTTGTCAACACTGCAAATTGTGTCACCAACTTGAGCCCATTGCAAAAATTCCTGCACTTTTGCTGTGTTACATAATGTCAAAGACATTTGTCTCAGTGTTAAACATTTGCCCTCTCTGGGTCACATTACAGCAGGCTTCAGTCTTATTTACATGCATGGACTTACTTAATGATGTCCTGAAATGACATTCTCAACCTGAGCAGTTTCATTCTGAAGTGCATATTGAGTTTCCTGTGATCCGTAAAAATTTACACCTATGCACGAATCCGGGACATTTCCCCAAAGGTATTAGAAAGCCTAATGGAATTCATTCTTCAATGTCCTCCTCTCATTTTTTTTCTCTCAGGAAAGGGAGATGTGTTCGGGGATGTGTTCTGGAAAGAGGTGAATTTGGCTCAGGCTTGTGCAAACGTCCGTGCGCTGACCTACTGCGATCTTCACATCATCAAAAGGGACGCCTTACAGAAGGTTCTGGAATTCTACACAGCCTTCGCCGGACACTTCTCACGGAACCTGGTGCTAACCTACAACCTGAGGAAAAGGGTGGGTACCTAGACCACTTGAAAGTAGCTTAAAGCCTGAAGCTGCAAACAAGTTTGTCAAATGGGGCCGGTTTTACTAACAGCTTGCACCAGCGCAAACCGCCTTTTAGCGTTAAAATTGCACTAAAGACGCGCAGTGATGAATTAGCGCTGAAAAGGTGTGGACACGGTTATTTTTGCGCTTGACCCTATTGAATATGCATTTGTAGGCGTTTCCCTTTTAGACGCAAAATTTATGGGAGAAAACGTTTGCACTCGTCAAATTACTGGCATTTGCGCCATTATTTACCCCCCAAAAAGGCATGTCTTAAACTATTTTGCACTTGAAATGGCTGAAATTATTGTTGCTAGGAAGAGGCACTGCAGAGAACAGAGAGTTATTTTTAATTTGCGTCAGGAAATAAAAGAAGACTTGGAACCCTCAGCTAGGAGTCACATAATCAAAACTTCTAGCAACCTCCATTTTTTGGTTTCCATTTTTTTTTTCAACGTACTGTGGCTTCTTGATTTCATTATTCTTTATTTACAACAACGCTAATTTGTGCTGCGCTTGGTATATTGCGTTGGTCGATATGTAAATGAGATGTTGCGCCTGTGTTCTTTAATTCGCGCATTGTTAGTAAATCACCTGCAGAAATTTCCCCTCCCATCTGCGCTGTTTTGGAATTGGGTTCTCACTCTAATTTACCCTGTTCAGTAAAACTGGCCGATAATCTCATGTTTCCCAACCCCAGTTTTGCACATTTAGAATGTCACCCTTCTATAACACACTGATTAATGCATTAACTGACCAACTCGTAGTAGTGGTTTCTTGAGACCAGGGTAAATAATGTGAATGTGAAGACAAGCAATGTCTTCAAATCATTAACCCTTGTGCAACCTTTTGGACATTTTTGTCCTTTTCAGTCTTGTTTTTTGTGATAATTTCACCCGTGTTATTGCCAGCTGCATATATTTTGGCACAGGTGTTTATTTTTATGGGAATTTTACTATTTCACTTCCATTTTCTTTAATACATCTATTTTGTACTAGGTACAAAAAAAGTGTAACACTCAGCATCTTTTGGACAAAATGTCCCTATTGAAATCCACTAAAACTGCTATTTTTAATCACAGTGCCATTCAACTGTAAAATTATGCTATTTGTGTTAATAGACTTTCATTCTTATTGGCAAGGCTTCAAAATGTAATTTTTTACCATTTTTATTTTAACAGATGGTGCCATTTTTTCAGGTTTGGCCTATAAAGCAAATACTCACTTTATTCCAGTTTTTTTTTTTTTTTTTTTTTTTTTTTTTTGCTTCTGCATATTATAGAGCCAATTGGATAAATAATGCAGCTATAATTGTGTGGGTGTGTTGGTATGGATGTCAGAGTGTGGTTTGTATGTGTGTCATAAAAATGACACAATTTTTTGAGATATCAACCTCAAATTTGGAACACAGCTTGTTTAGATTTAAGGCTTCGATTTTCTAGCAGGTTTAGAGTTCAACATGTTTCATAAAATATATATTTTACATAAAATATCGAATATGCTTTATATAAAAGCATTTTCATAAACTTAAACCTCTATAATTTTTTTTTTTTTTCACTTTTTAAACTTTTTCTACTTCATCAGTAATCTGCCATGGGTCTTCTTTACAGTTTTTTCTCAGTCGCTTTGGTACATTTCTCGAATCATCCTTGACATTTGCAAAACAGTAAGTGCATTTCTCAAAACAATTCATACAAATAGCAAAACACCATGGATTACCTGCAAAAGCCAGTCTCTTGCTCCAAATCCCTAGTTTATCTCTCAAAAATAAATATCTGTGTCAATGAACATGTCAGTACCATCAGAATGACAAGTCCTTGTGTCATTGTGTATGGATAAGACAGTCAAATTGCTTAGTCATGTTGTCAATATAACAATGTACTCTGGAGGGATGTCCTGATGTAAACTATGGCAATAGTTTGCATGACAGTAATTGTACTGAAATGCAGAAGGCTGCATTTCTTATGTATGTGATATATACATTTGAAAAGTACAAATTTACACATTACTCACAGTTACACTATCACTAGTGGTCTGACAAAAAAAAGAAAAAAAAAACACATTACAACATCATTGTGATATATCCCTGATAGCACACATATATCACTGAGATATACTATTTGAAGTTTGCATTTACATCTGCAAGATGTATTTTTTAGTGTCCGCTTATCTGCAGTACATCTAGGATGTTTTCTATCAGGTGTCAAATAGACGTTTATTAGATGTCTTTACTGTAAGATGTTCATTATTTAGAGTGTATGTAAAACTGACATCTTACAGACGTTTTGCAGATGTTTGTACACGGCAGATGCTTTTCAGATCAAGCAATCTTTAACAGACATACGTGTGCTATCTGGGATGGGCACAAAAAGCAAAAAGACTAATAGAAAATGTGTAGAAAATATACTTGACAGTTTATGACAACTAGATCAACCATATTGCATGTAATGACTTGTATGATGAACTAATGACTAGATGTTTTGAGAGGTAAGACTATTGCACAGAGAACTATATAATACATTTTGAGCAACATGACATTAGCAACTGACAATGTAGGAAAACGCAGACAAATGTACAAAATCAATTGCGTGAATGTACCAAAACAATCGCAACTTGTTCAAAAGAATGAGAAACTGCTATTATGACGTGCACAAGTGACTAGATGTCGAGGTTGAACAAGTAGTTTTGAGAATTTCATTTCTGATCTGAAAAATGCACCAAAGCGACTGAGAAAAACTGTAAAAATGAGACCAAACTTAAGTCTGTGCTCCCAAGCTTCAAATTTTTATGACACTTTTTTTTGACATCGACATTTTTGTCCACTATGGACCTATGTGTAACTTTTTTTTTATTGATGCCCAAGGGTTAAGATATCATTCATACACCAGCACCAAAATCCTACATTTGCTTCTACTCATGTTTCTGCAAAGCTCAGAACTCCAAACTCAAAAAAAAAAAACCTTACCTATATATGTACAAATGAGCACAGTTTCCAGTTGAAATTAACACTAGAGGCAGCAAAATGCAGACAAGTTTTATTCTTTCCACACAAATTATGATTTACGGGGCCAGAGATTCAATTCTGAATGCCTAATTTTTGACAATTCCTTACAAAATATTATTATACGACTTCAAAACAATATAGCCTCGTATGTATTGGTTTTCAAACTCAGTGTAATGAAATAATAAATAATGTTTGATTGCTCACACAATACACTTGTGAGGCGAATAGCTCTGATGCGTTGTCCGTTAATCTAGAGTTTGACAAAACAGCTCAACCTCTCATATAATGAAGTAAAAAAGCATGGTTGCATCAGTAAATGCGTTTTTATATTACTTTGCATTTGTTAACACTAGGACTGTGCAATTTATCGAAGTATCGCAAATGTACATATTGCAATATGCACATCGCTACAGCTTGCAATATGTGGGGCCATGAAAAAAAGACACAAAATCACTCACTGCTCTTGCCTAAATAACTTGTGTAGCTTAAATAAGAATTAGTGCACATTGAATTCATAGAGTGAAGACTAAGCAGTGTTTTATTTTTCCTTGTTTTTACAGCCCTAGTTAACACTGTGGGATAGTGTTATTTCCAATATGATAGAGCGTTAACCTTTTAGTGACATTCCTTGGATATTTGAATTCTGAACCACCACAATATGTACTTGAAGCAACGTAATAAAAATGCAGCAATGTGAGCCGGTACTAACATAATAAAATGCAGCCACGGTCACATATTAAGCGTGCATTTTAGCGCCTCTCACTGAACATTTCACTTTGAAACATGCAGCGAAACATGCGATAAGGCACGTAATATTGGTCAGTCATGACCTTTAAGGAAATTACATGACCTAAAATGTCAATCATGACCTTTAAGGAAATTACACCATATGTCACAAAACCAAAGTTTGTTCTTCCTCAGATTTCACAATGCACATTTGGACACAGCTATTTAAAGTGTTGAAATGTGTTTCCATAAAATGTAGTAATTTTACCGTTATAGGGGCTATACATGTGTGAAAGCCTCTACTCTATCTGCTATAGTAGACTAAACTGCAAAAATGATTTAACCTCTTTATTTTAATGCATTTGAATGATCAAATCCCTGGAGCTTTGTGACGTTTCATTCGTTTCACTATTGTTTTTCTCTTGGTTGTCAAATCTTTGACCTTCCTTCTGCTGTTGAGGAGTTCTGCTCTTGCGAGAACGATTTTGACAGCTTTTCATTAATATTATAGCTGGTGTGGGTGAACGCTGTTCAATTTCATCTGCTTTTGTCTCAGAGTTTGTCAGCTACATTGCGCCCGTGTGGAGGTGGGGCTGGAGAGGGGCTGCACACAGCTTCGTTTAAATTCAGTTCTCGTTTCTCTGTGTAAGCACTTTTTACAGTGAAGTGATTATGAAGCCAACTGAGCTGGAAGATCTATACCCTCTTGCAGACACAATCCCTATAGCACACTATTACTCATGTGTCGGCTGTAGGGACAGTGAGCGTGTCTGAATACTGAACACTGCTGTTCTGACTGTGCTTTCTTATTCATCTCTTCAAATGTGTTACATTTAATAAAATAATAATAATAATAATAATAAAACAATAAAATAAAATAAAAATAATTAGATGAAAACAAACATTAACAGAATATTTACAAATACAGTATGTTTAAATTAAAAGCAAAAACAGGAAACATAAAAAACTAAAATAAAAATAAGTTTAAAATAAATAGTATTTAAAAATAATAAAATAAAAATAAGAAATGTAAACTAAAATGAAAATAAAATGAAAATTTAAAAAAATCACAAAAATGATATAATATAATATAATATAATATAATATAATATAATATAATATAATATAATAAAACCTCAAAATATTAAAGTATGGATACATAAATCCATAAAGTAAGGGAAAAATTTGAAATAGAATAAAATAGAATAGAACAGAATATAATAGCATAGCAGAGAATAGAATAGAATAGAATAGAATAGAATAGAATAGAATAGAATGGAATAGAATGGAAGAGAATATTCTATGAGAATAATAAAGTTCACAACAACTATAATGACTATAATACATTTTCAGATTTTTTTTCCAGCTGATATAAAAAAAAAAACAAAAAAGAAAAAAAGGCCATTGGTAGCCAATCAGAATTCCCATGATTTTATAGAGCTTGAGCATTTAAATTCTTAAATTAGATAAATGTAGCATGCACTTATAATTAGCACAAGGTTAGGTTGGTACAGACACTAATATAGTTAGTGTTGTTGGTTTTCTGGGCCTTAATTATCTATACATTTATTTATTTTATTTTATTTTATTTTTTTTTTTTGTAGTGTGCTGACATTTCAAGGTCATTCTTGAATTAAACTGATGCTATTTTATTGATCAGATGATAAATCAGAGGTGAGCCAATGGCATGGAAGAATAAAGAATGACTGGTTGCTCTCTTTGGTCTAGTCTGGCATTTTAGGTGTGATTTATGAAATCTAAAGTCTTGGTTCACTCAGCATATGAAACGGTTTCAGGGCTGAAGCAATCACAGCCTGTGTGCGTGTGTGTTTCAGTGATTGCATGACTATCATCAGAGTAATGGGCCTTATTTGTTAAGGTGAGATTGTGTTGTAAGCGGCTCGGTGTATCTGGCTGTATTATCCAGGTACAGCCTAATCAGATACAGCTTATTGAGCTAATGCTCAAATCTTAAGCATGGCTCTGCTGTTTGTGTGAGCGCAGGATGAAGAGAGAGACAGAGGCAAAGATTAGATAGCTGTGATCAAAGCCAGCCGTTTAATTTTGTAACGGTCAGAAAATGGCCATGTAGAGTCAAGAGCTGAATTAATGGAACACAAAGTCAGACTGACCTTAGAAGAACAGAAAATAGAAACCTGATACAGAAGTATCTTCATCATCAACCCCCTCCTTCAGTCCCGCCCTCCCTGTCTCTCTCTCTGGCTGTCTCTCTTTCTCTTTCTGTGATAAATGCTTTAAAGAAATTTGATTTAAAGTTTGTGTCACATAACTCATGTTAGCATTACATCTGGACAGATAGTCCCAGACGGACAGACGGACGAACGAACGGACAGATAGACACGGACAGACAGATAGAGCGACAGACAGACAAAGTGACAGACAGACAGACAGATGGATGGACAGACAGACAGATAGATGGACAGACAGACAGATAGACAGACAGACAGATGGATGGACAGACAGACAGACACAGACAGATAGATGGACAGACAGACAGATAGATGGACAGACAGATGGATGGACAGACAGACAGACACAGACAGATAGATGGACAGACAGACAGATAGATGGACAGACAGATGGATGGACAGACAGACAGAGAGACAGATAGATGGACAGACAGACAGATAGATAGACGGACGGACAGACAGACAGACAGACAGACACATACAGATAGATGGACAGACAGACAGACAGATAGATACAGCAGACAGACAGAGCGACAGACAGACAGATAGAACGACAGACAGATAGACAGATAGATGGACAGACAGATAGATTGATAGACAGATGGATGGACAGACAGATAGACACAGACAGACAGATGGATGGATGGATGGACAGACAGACAGACAGAGACAGATAGATGGACAGACAGACAGACAGACAGATAGATGACAGACAGACAGATAGATAGATGGACGGACAGACAGACAGACACAGACAGACAGATAGAATGACAGATAGACAGAGTGACAGACAGACAGGTAGATTGACAGACAGATGGATGGACAGACAGACACAGCAGACAGACAGAGCGACAGAAAGACAGATAGAATGACAGACAGATAGATGAACAGACAGATGGATGGACAGACAGATAGACACAGACAGACAGATGGATGGACAGACAGATAGATGGACAGACAGATGGATGGACAGACAGACAGATAGATAGATAGGCACAGACTGACAGATGAAGCGACAGACAGACAGATAGAATGACAGACAGATAGACAGACAGATAGATGGACGGACAGATGGATGGACAGACAAATGGATGGACAGATAGATAGACACAGACAGACAGATGGATGGACAGACAGACAGATAGATGGACAGACAGGCAGATAGATAAATACAGACTGACAGATAAAGCGACAGATAGACAGATAGAACGACAGACAGATAGACAGACAGATAGATGGACAGACAGACAGACAGACAGACAGATAGACGGACAGACAGACAGACAGACAGAGAGACAGACAGATGGACAGACAGACAGACAGACAGACGGACAGACAGACAGACGGACAGACAGACAGACAGACAAACAGACAGATAGACGGACAGACAGACAGACAGACAGACAGAGAGACAGACAGATGAACAGACAGACAGACAGAGAGACAGACAGATGAACAGACAGACAGACAGAGAGACAGACAGAGAGACAGACAGATGGACAGACAGACAGACGGATAGATAGATAGATAGATAGATAGATAGATAGATAGATAGATAGATAGATAGATAGATAGATACATGGATGGACAGACATCTTTTAATATTTCTTTCTATTAGGTGGTTCAGAGCATATTTCTAAATCATTATTGTATGGAAATAATAAAAAAAAAAAAAACTGTGAATATTCTTAAAAAAATCTGCTGTTGTTAAAATAGAGAAATATATGTACAAAACATATGGCAGCAAATAATGACAGAATGTTCCATTATGGTGAACCATAACCTTGAACACCAGAGCTTTCGGACAGTGACATAATGCAGTTCTTAAAGTTCTCCGTCACCGATCGGTGGTTTTGATTGTGTTCTGGAATGGACAGATCTATATCCTTTAGCATCCCCTGAATGGGGGCGGCACACAGCAGAGATCTGTGCACTGGATGATGGTATTGATCACAGCGATCACTCACTAACAGCTGCTTATCTTATCTTAAGATCTTTCCTTGTGCTTTTAATTCAGACAAATCGCTTTTGCATTTCACCTTTCCTGCAACTATAATAATATTTCATTTTTCTTGTATCCTTTTCACAACATATTTTCTCTTATCTCTGCATCTGTTCAAGCAAGTCTGGCTTTTCATGATCTTCCTTGGTTTTTTAGTTCAGTCTCCCACAGACTCATCCTTTATTTACATTCTTCTCCGTTTTCTGTTCCTGTCTGTCTCTCTCGTACCATCGATCTGTGGCCGGTCTTGTGCTATAAGTGTGTCTGTCTGTATGCTTTATGATAATTACACCACACAGCTGGACACGTGCGGCCCGACCTGGCCCTGTGCTCACGTAACAACAGCGTCTTGTTTTCTTTGTGATACAAGGCTCTCAGAAGGCCTCATACCATTGATTTAGGTCACATCCAACCCTGGGGAAAGTATCTAGTCTCTTGTTTGCCCACAAAAAGTGCTGAATGAGGTTGTTGAACCAGTTTCAGGTGAGTGGCTGCTTGTGACTTATTATATTACAGAAGCATGTTCACCTTGTGAGTAGATTCTGCTGATGGGCAAGTTTAAAGAATACCTCAAGCGTGCAATTTTATGATAAATGACACTTAATGAATATATGTCCAACAAATGACTTCACCTTCATCACATAAAGGTCAAATAGACAGTTTCCCCAGCACATTATTGAGTGTTCATATGTTTATAGCGTTCACTTTACTTGCTGCACGCAAAACTATTTAGCATAATCAGTGTAGTCTGATTCACAAACAACTGATTCTAATGAGACTTTAATTTCACAAATGATCAGTTTGAATCAAAGATTTGTTTGAAATGGAATACTAGCTAATTTTTGTGCAGTATACACTGAAATAAAATATAAATAACCAACGTTGTTTTGGCATAGTGTGTTGCTCTGAAATATGAAATTCTAATGTCACTTGAGGGCTGCACAGTGATTTCCTAAATGGTTGGAATAATTCATCTATAGGATTTCCAGCTGTTTCCTGTCACCTCTATGCTAATAATAACGGACAATGGAAGCCAATTTTAAAGTCTTGTGACTATTGATCACCATGAGCAGTAAATCGTCACTAGTCACCTTCACTGAAGTGAGTAAATGAAGATGGAAGTGTGTTATAGAGCACGTTGATGACATAACAGCCGGATACATTTGCAGACTCATGGGAGTTTGTGCTGGAAGTGCAATTATCTTACTCTCAGTCTCTTTAAAGACTCTGAAATCATTACTAGTAAACCTTCTGGAAATGTCTTAAAGAAACAGTTCAGCCAAAATAGAAAATTAGGCGATCATTTACTCACAATCATGCCATTCCAAATCCACGACTGTTCGCAAAACACAAAAATGTAAAATTAACAGGGCACTGCTTTATTCCCCTAGTGAAAAATAAATATACTAAAATGTATCTGAAATACGTTTATTTTATGCTAAGTATACTACAAATATATTTACATATTGTATGTATTTAATAAAAATGCTTTTTAATTGTACTTTTAATGTATTAAACGTGTATACTTAAAGTCTAAATTGGAAAATTGAAACAACTAATTTTGTGCTTAATGCACTTTAATTGTGCTGAAGTCCAGCTAAACGTATTTAAGTATAGTTGATTGTGCTGAACTGGAACTATTGCAAGAATTCTTCAGATACACTTTAAATATATTGCATTTAAAGATAATTCAAAGATCATACAATCCTCATCAACAGTGACATTAAAATGCATTTTAGGCTTAATATTAAGAAATGTGCATTGTGCACAAGCACAGTAAGTAGTACTCCAAATAAAGTTTAATTACAATTTTATATCAGGAAGTCTCAAGTGATATGTCAGTAAATATGTTAATAGATTTGAACTATACTTAGTATAAAATAAATATATTTTAAATATATTACTAGGGTTTACTAGGTACTAAATATAGACATATTTTAGTGTCTGAAATATATTTTAAGAAAATAGGTCAAAAAAATAATGATTCATGTTAAAATCACCTTGAAGTCAAGAGGGCAAAACTAACTATTCTTATTTTTTTAGGGACACTGCAGTGTTTATTGTAAATTATGTGTCCATGCACATCTTTTTTTTTTTTTTTTTTATCTTTAATCAAAATAACTTCCTCTTCCTCTTGCAATAGCTTTTCTTCTCTGGTGATATTTATCTCAATGCCAGAAAGGGACAACCATGCACTCACATGAGATCGTGGCAACAGAAAACTGCATTTTTTCTTGTTCAAGAAGCCATTTTACACACAAAATAGGGAAGAACAAACAGTTGCAACTTATGTTTCATGCGGACTTTAAGTTGGTGTTAATTCTTTGTTTTCATTTAAACCAATGGGTTATTGACTGCATCAATAAACAGATGCAAAAGGGTGCTTTTGCTGACTCTATAGCGACACATGCTTGTTTTGGCCATGCAAAACTATCAGACGGGATGAGCTTGTAGCATGTTATGTTTTTCATGTTATCTCAAATTGCACTAATTCTCTACAGATGGCTGATCAAGATTCTACATGAAGAAATACGTGTTTGCTGTTTTCAAACAGTTTTCAGGCTCGAGCAATAAACTATGAACCTGTCTAACCCCCAAAACTCATTATCTTTGGCTTTGACATATCAGAAAAATGACACTCCTGAATATTGTCTGCCTCCAGTCCAATGCTGCTCCCACCACACATCTCGCAGTCATCCGTCTGATCTGATAGAAAATCCATTTATTTTTGCACTTTACAATGCATTTAAGTGGCTTCATCAGGAAGCAGATTCATGTGACCTGATAAGTAAACAAAGCCACGCTGAGCCAGTCTGCGGACAGGAATGAATTAATGAAGCAGCATCAATTAACACATTAGGACAGCTATGTCCATTAACAAATTGCTTGTAATTAGGTTTGCAAAAATCGTTTGTAAGTTCTAAACATCCTCTGCTTAATTTTCACCCGTTTGCATTTAAATACAGTATGACTCAGTGTCCACCACCCTTAATGATCAATCTAACCTAAATAAGACAAATTACTGTGACTGTAATAGTCTTCTTTCTCAATTGTGTGTGTGTTTTTTTTTTTTACTTTTCTTTTTCTGCTCAGGTAGTCAGTGCCTCCTTAATAAGTGAATGAGAAAATAATTAAGAAACACTGATAATTGTAAATCAGCATACTGGAAAATCTTATAAATCTTACCACATAATAGTTATAACAAGATATTAATTAACTACATTGTAGCAATAATAAAGTAAATGCAGGAAGAACTATCCAACATAAAGAAGGAAAACAGGGATCCTGCTTCCAGTCAGCCTCCAGGTTCATTCATAATTAAGTAAAAAAAGAAAAAAGATCATTCTCCCAGGGTATGAAAAGCTGCTGTCCACCATTTTGGAAGAACACAGCATGAAATATCTGCAGGATATTACAGTCCTCTTCCATTTGCATGTTGACTTGGACACTTACCACCTTGTCTAGAAGCTGAAGGCACAGTGTAGACCCAGATAAATTAGACCTGGATGTAGAGCGAGATGTGTTTGAAGAAACTGACTGAGGTTTTGCCAAGTCTGGATCAGCATCGTTTGTTGATCCTGCAACAACATTCCTGTTAAACAAACACAGTCCTACCCAAAGGGTTATGGTTTGGCTGGTTATCATTTACCAGTTAGCACCTGATCGGTACCTTTTTTTTTCCTTTGGTTACGGGGTGACCTTGAGTTTTTGCGAGATTAATCACCATGATGGGTACTGACGTTGCAAGCAACATGTAAATCACAGATAATTCATTATGATTTACCAGTTTTTTTTTTTTTTTTCAATGCTTGCTCACTGGAAACAATGTGCATGAGGCGATATTTCTGCTAAATTATATTATGTTTTTATTATATTACGTTGCCTCTTCACAATTCATGACACTTTTGAATTAAAATGACCAATAAGTGCTGCTAAAAGCTTATTACATTTTATCCAAGACAGATAGACATGAATCCGGCAATGTTTTATTACACTGGTTGTTGTACATAATGCGGTACTTTGGAAATAAATGACTAATGAGTAGCGCTAAAAGGTATAATTGTTTGAAAATTATGTATCATTAAATAATACAAAAAAAATGTGAGTTAAAAACATATTTACTGATGTAGCCATGTCATTTTAGACGTTTTATCATGACTTATGTTTCACAGCTTCGTACCTGAGTGCTTCACATGTCCAGTGCAATGTTGTACCGGGTGCGCTACTGAGCAAGTTTACTAAGTCAGAAAAGCTATACATACAGAGCTGATTATGTAAGGAAAACATTAAAATGTATTCGTTTACAAATCATGCACTGTGGTAAAATTGTTTTGAGGTAATAGCATAGTATTGTTCAAGGAACTGTACAAAAACAATCTTTATTAATCTACCCATCATGAATTGTGTGAAAAGGAATATGCGTTTTTGGTGTTTTATTGCCATTAGTGTTCATTTCAGCTGGAAACAGCAGTGAATTGTATTTATAGATACATTTTTGGAGTTGTGGGGAATAACTATAGGTAGAGGCATGTTTTTCCAATGAGCCTACAATTATTTTTTTTAAGGGTTATCAAAAACTAGTTTTTACCTTTCACATCTTTGGACAGGATTTGTGATTTGAGACTGTGTGCACTCCTGTAGTCCCGTCAGCCAATCAACATCGTCATCCAACAATGTTGGAGAAAATTACTTTTAAAAGTAATGCATGACAATATTGAGTTACTCCATAAAAAGTAACTAATTGCATTACTTTGTTACTTTTTATGGCAAGTAATGTATTAGGTTACTTTTGCATTACATTTTGTCACCTGGGATGGGCTTGCTTATTTATTTTCAATAACAAAAAACTCAATATTTATATTTAGTTATATTTTTTTGCCAACTGTAAGGGCCCTTTCACACCAAAAGTGATATTAATAAGCCTCAGGCTGAAGAAAGTACCTCAGCCTCTCCACCTCACTCCTAATTTCTCTCAACATGGGGACAGGGGAGCTGTCAGTGAATAAATGGAAAACAAACTTGCGTGGCTTATTTGAAAAAGTAACTCGAAGTAACCTAAAATAGATTGATTACGAAACTCATGTTACTTGTAAAATGTTACCCTCACTGGTCCTGAAGTCATTTTTTAAATTGGTTTACTTGACATTTACAGCTCATGTGATTAGCTGTGATGTGATCTATGTGGAAACGAGTGACCATGAGCAAAAGTGGCAGCGTGCAGGGTCCTTTGGCAACTGACAAACACACGGTATTCACAGTCATTCAAATGAATTGGCCTAAGTGGAACCAAGTTCAACAAGGATGTTAATCCAGGAAAAAAAATCATGTTTACCTTTTGGGTACAACTACTTATCATCTTATTGTATAAATGGGATTTGTTCTTTCAGAAATCAGTACACATTCACATCTACAATGTGTGATTTTGATGCATCACGAAGCTAAAGATAGCAGTGACTAACCCCTTTAGAAACACTTCAATATGAACCATGTGACTCACTCCTCATTGCTCAAGGGTCAAGAGCTCAGATAGATGTACTGTAGTGAACGCACAAAGTGACCAAGGGCTCTGAAAATGTCTGGGTCAATGATGTGTTGCTCAATTTTCTCATCCTAGCTATTAGTTTATTCACTAAAAATACATTTTCTGTAATGAGCATGGTTTCAATTTCTTTTAATTTGCTTTTAAAATTCATTTTGATATATATGGGGCTCATAAAGTCAAACATTCATGGTGATACAACTGTCCTGACATTACAATAAAGAAAAGAGCCTCACTGAAAGACTAGGATTAAATTAAAACACTTTCTTTGTCTACAAAAAATCATGTGATGTGACCAACAGTCATGTGGTGCAACCAACATGCAGAAAAAAATACATAACACAGGAAATGATGTCACAGAGAGGTCTCCTACAGACCTGAGTGTGCATGAATCTTAAAATAACAGATCATTTGAAAAGGAAATGTTGTTTTAGGTTGTAAAAAGTCATGTGGTGCAACTCCCCAAACTTTTTTCCATACTTAGGGGCCATTTACACAACAACGTTTTCAGCCAAAAATGGGAAACTTTTTTGCATTTTGCCTGTTTGTTTACACGACAACGGCATTTTGGGGTCTGAAAATGGGTTTCAAACTGCAAGTTTTTGAAAATGCAGCCTTACTTTTTTTTTTTTACATTTATAAATAATATACCTTATTTATATGTATAATAGTACATGAAATTAATTTCTAAAACTTTTAAAAACATTCTTTAGTTTTTAGAAATGTTTACCAAAGCAAGACACCAATATGGGGAAAATTTGCCATCCAATGCAGTTTTCAGGCATTAACAAAAATAAAGGTATTTAAAGGAGAAGTCCACTTCCAGAACAACAATTTACAGATAATGTACTCACCCCCTTGTCATCCAAGATGTTCATGTCTTTCTTTCTTCAGTCGTAAAGAAATTATGTTTTTAGAGGAAAACATTTCAGGATTTTTCTCTATATAATGGACTGCTATGGTGCCCCGAACATTTGAGATTAAAAAGTATTCAAATTGTATTTTTTTAAATGAAAATAACCAGTCGTTTCACTAGATAAGACCCTTCTTCCTCGGCTCGGGGCACCGTATCAGTCCATTATATGGAGAAAAATGCTGAAATGTTTTCCTCAAAAAACACAATTTTTTTACGACTGAAGAAAGAAAGGCATGAACATCTTGGATGACAAGGGGGTAAGTACATTATTTGTAAATTGTTGTTATGGAAGTGGACTTCTCCTGTAACGAAATTTGTTAGCACTTTTTTATTGGATGGGTACATGACATTATAGTTTTAGAATCTTTACATTTTCTTCGTATAAAGGTTATTCAAAACTATACAAAACGGCATTAATACAAAGAGAACATTTCTAAAGAATGTGGCACGTGTTTTAAACCACTGATTTTTCAATTATGTTTTTCCCATCTCTATCATAGATACTCTTATTTTGGCTCTTTTATAAACATTAAAGTACAAAATAAAAGTTTATTTAAAAGTTTATTTCAAGCTTTAATTCCCACTCTCATAATAAGTCTATATGAAGAACAATCCAAAAATCAGACCAAAAGTCATTATTTGTAAAACCTTGCCCTCTGCCCAAGCGCTCAAATCTAATTTGTGTTGCATTCAACACATTCAGATGCATTGCATCATGGTCATCAAATGATGTCTTTATTACCAAACCTGAGAGTCTTGAAGTGCCATGTTTGGTGTGCCATGTTGGAAGGAGTTTTTCAATAGTGGTCTGTTCTTCACATAAGCTATGATATGATCTATTCATTTAAAACTGAGTTCATGCTTATGCATAAATATACTCTCGTTTGAATCACACAGATCGTCTTCCGAAAAATAAGCGACGTCAAACGGGAGGAAGAAGAGATGTTGCGAAGGAAGAACGAAGCGCCTCTGAATCTTCCTCCAGATCACCCCGTCCGCCGTCTCTTCCAACGATTTCGTCAGCAGAAAGAGGCCCGTATGGCGGCGGAGCAAGCGAGTCAAGGAGAACAGGACGTGGAGAGAGGCAAAGAAGAGACGGCAGTACACGAGATCACGGCAACAACCAGCGTCGTCACAGTCACCGAAAGTCCAGCCACACCGATTACCTCGGTATCTTCCTCTTCCTCATCTAGAATGTCATATCGAGCCAAACTTTGCACTCCTGTGACCCCAAATGGAAACTGTACAGGAAGCAAGTCCACAGAACCCCCCAAAAACAGAGGCTGGGGTCGACTTAAAGATGCCACATCTAAGTCTGATCTCTCCTGGCGTTCTGTGCCCAAAGCCGAGTCAATGGAAATGCTTCCAGATAGGACTAAGTCGCAAAACGAACTGTCCCTCAAGAAGACAGACTCGTGTGACAGCGGCATCACCAAGAGTGATCTTCGGCTGGACAATGTGGGTGACGGTAGCGCTCGGACCCCTCAGGATCGGAGCCCCTTGCAGGCCGAGGGTAAGCGAGCGTTTTACCCCATCCCAGAACAGAGTCTCCAAGCCTGCTTTACGGAACTGAAGCAGGAGCTGCGAGGAGACATCCTTTCACTCAGCAGCAGAATGAGCGCGCTCGAAAGCCAGCTCGCTGAGATGCTCCGGCTTCTCAAAGACAGAAAGATCTCAGGTTCTTCAAACCTGTTTGAAATATCAAGACCAGACTCTCCAGTTTCAGAAAAGGATGACAACATTTTCTCCTAAGTAGGTTTCATGTCTGATGCGGTGGGCTGAAAGGAACACGTTTTGGTCCTGTTATAGTCAAAGACAAACTAACCTCAACTAGTATCTTTCTTTAAAGATGAATAGAGGAATTTTTTTCAAACTTGTGTTGTGGCGCTCATACACTCTTAGAGGAGAAGTCCACTTCCAGAACAAAAATTTACAGATAATGTACTCACTCACTTGTCATCCAAGATGTTTACGTCTTTCTTTCTTCAGTCATAACTAAATTGTTTTCTGAGGAAAACATTTCAGCATTTTTCTCCATATAATGGACTGATATGGTGCCCCGAGTTTGAACTTCCAAAATCCAGTTTAAATGCGTCTTTAAACAATCTCAAATGTGGTTGTAAACAATCCCAGCTGAGGAAGAAGGGTCTTATCTAGCGAAACGATTGGTTATTTTCATTTAAAAAATACAATTTGAATATTTTTTAATCTCAAATGCTTGTCTTGTCTTGCTCTGCCTGAACTCTGTGTATTCTGGTTCAAGACAGTTAGGGTATGTCAACAAACTCCAACTGTATTTTCTCCCTCAACTTCAAAAATAATTTCAAAATCATCCTACATCACTGCAGAAGTACCGACACAGTCTTTGCAAAGTGAACATGCAAAGAAGATCAAACACCCTTAACAAAAAAGGTAAACAGCAATATAGGATGATTTTGAAGTTGAGGGAAAACATGAGATGGGAGTTTTTAGACATACCCTAACTGTCATAAACTAGAAAAAACTAGCGTTTGATATTAAAAAGTATATAAATTGTATTATTTTTTATGAAAATAAGCAATCATTTCGCTAGATAAGACCCTTCATCCTCAGCTGGGATCGTTTACAACCGCATTTGGGATCATTTGAAGCCGCATTTAAACTGTATTTTGGAAGTTCAAACTCGGGGCACCATATCAGTCCATTATATGGAGAAAAATGCTGAAATGTTTTCCTCAATAAACATAATTTCTTTACGACTGAAGAAAGAAAGACATGAATATCTTGGATGACAAGGAGGTGAGTACATTATCTTTAAATCTTTGTTCTACAAGTGGACTTCTCCTTTAAAAATAAAGGTTCTTTATTATAATCAATGGCACCATAAAGACCTCTAAAGGAATAGTTCACCTAAAAATGAAAATTTGCTGAGAATATACTCACTCTCCGGCCATCCAAGATGTAGATGTTCTTCATCTGAACAGATTTTGATACGTTTAGCATCACATCACTTGCTAACTGGTAATACTAAATCTGTTTAACATCCATGGAAGCTTTCCATTGCACAATATTCTTTCGATTATTAAAAGGAACAAAAAAAGGTTCTGTTAAGAACTGTTCACTGAAAAGTTCTTCGGGGAACCAAAAATCTGTTTTGGAACGTTCATTTTAAGAGTGATATGGTCCAACGGCGCTTATTTTCCAAATTCTGTTTGTTCCCTTCAGTGGAACAAGAACTACACACTTAAACTTTAATAATCAACACATATATATATATAGATATATGAATGAATATATGGAGCTTATATATGGAATATATCAATATAATGAAAATCAGCTGTCCAATTTTTTGTACAATGGTTGACATTTTTGTATGGTCGTCTAAATCAACATATATTTGTATCTGTGAAATGTACAACTGCCATCTGTCTTATTCTCGCATCTGTTTTTACCATCAAATCATACGTCTGATAATTTGTCAGTCAGCCAAGCAAAATGTGACAATTTATGAATGATTTCCTCAGCACTTTGCTTTTGCAACAATTTTGCCACCTTGCATATCATTTTAGAACTTTTTTTTTTTTTTACTGCTTTTAATATAAAATGTACCCTGTTTATGTGACTAAATGCTGTGCTCTTAATAATGTGACAATATGCAATATAGCAATAGTGGCAAAAGCAAAATTACCAAAATTCCCCTGTCTGTGAATCCTTGTTGGATGTTAAATACATTGCGCTGATTGTTTTTGATTTTTAACAGCTTCATAACTCTGGCTCTTTTATTTTAGATCATGGTAAATTTGGGAATATCAAAAAGTGTATTTTGTACTGTATGTCCCATTTTTAACAGATGTACAAAGCTAACAAATTAGATGGTGGATAAGCAATAATGATAACTGTTTAAGAGGCATATGCCATGGTTATATAAGAACAAATGAAGCATGAAATGAGGAGCAGCAGTGTTATTTAGCATGTGATTTTAGCATTCTTGCCAAAAAAAAATCTGTTCCCTTTTATAAGTTTATAAGTGTTAAGCCTTTTTTTTGTAAATCTTATTTCCAAGAAACCGTAGGAGAAACCTTAGCTTGTCCAAACTGTTGAAGTGTTAAACGCTTGAACATTTTGAAAACTTTGCACTGCACAACTTTAATGTTTGATTCTGTTTATGTCCTGTATGCAGAATTAATCAGTGTGTACACTGTGAAATTGACTTGATGGGACTTACTGATTGTACTATTATTTTAACTCTGATTTTAGTCTGAAGATAATCAATGGAACTGCAAAATATTGTAAAGCTTGAGATAGTTGCCTCAACTTAACAATATTAGCTCTTCACAAATGTACTTTTATTGCAAGAACCAACTTCAACTAAATTAATGGACATACTTGATTATTAAACTATGATGGATCTAAATGGAAAGTGTAGAACAGCCACTTTGGAAATGAAAATTGTTCAAAATATGGTTAATAAAAACCCTACTTATGATTGTTGATGATGTGTTTTGCAGCAATAGATTGGTATATACGGTTCATGCATTGCTGCTTATTTAACTTATTTTATTTAAAAGTGTTTCCATTTACTTGACTATGCATACACACACACACACACACACGCATATTGTGTGCAAAGACAATGATTTAACTTTTTAAAATAAATTCTTGAAAATGTAGTCAAAATTTCCTTTTCATTTGATTTTGTTTGATCATATATAACATTTTTAGCATCACTATAGAGGACTGAAATTACAGCAAATACAGATGAATAAGACAGATTAATGTAGCATTAAATGAAATACTGTATGTGTAAAAACTTAAAATGAACAATGGGAAAAGGTGTTCACTTTAGTTTGTGCGCAAATATGTATTTTTTTAAAGTGCAATCACTCGTTTCAGGTCATGAGCCTTAAAACAGAGGTTAGGTCTCATTTTTCTTATCTTAAAAGGAATATAAATGACAGGAATTGTACGTTTTTATTACAGTATATCCTTACCATGAATGTGTGGAATAAAAGCAAAAGATAACCAATTGTTGATTCAAATTACTGTCAAATGTTTATATTAAATTTTATGCTTTGCATATGGTTATTCATATTCATAACTTTAAATTCTCAACTTGCTAAAATCTATTTTAGTAAAGTATTTTTGTTATAAAAATACGTTTTTGAAATACTGTAAGTCTCTTATGCTCACAACTGCATTTATTTGATCAAAATACAGTCAAAAAAAGTAATTTTATGAAATATTATAATAATAATTGAAAATATCGGTTTTCTATGCGAATGTATGTTAAAATGTAATTTATTGCTGTGATCAAAGCTGGGTTTTCAGCATCTTTACTCCAGTCTTCAGTTTCACATGATCCCTCAGAAATCACTCTGATATGCTGATTTGCTGCTCAAGAAACATTTCTGATTATTAATGTTGAAAACAGTTGTGCAACTCTGTGAAAACTGTGATACAAAAAGAACAGCACTGAAATGTCTTTACTGCCAATCTTGATCAATTTAATGCAATCTTGCTGAATAAAAGTATTAATATCTTTAAAAAAAAAATCTTACTGACCCCAAACCTTTGAATGGTAGTGTATATTCTCTGAAACACATACTCTCATCAAGCACAGCACAAGTGGCAGTAGCTCATTTTAGCCTGTTGAGTCCTGCCACTGTTTGTCCTGGTGGGTTTGTTTTGCTATAATTGCTCTGACTCCTTCAGACAGTCGCAATTAAAGATGTCTACTTTCTCTGATGGGTCTCGTAATCTGATTAGGGCCACAGAGCCCGTCTGATCCTCAGAGCGTTCTGAGACAGATATTTGATTAAAGTGCGAGTAGATGTCTTATGCTAATCACCTGCGTCATGCTTTCTTCACAACTAAAGCTGAGTTACAGGTCCTTTAATTCAATTCCTCGATAGGTAAACTAAATGTGCAATTAATATTCATTACACAAAGGGCCATTTGATATCAGAATTTTAGAAAAGCTAGCATCAGATTATGATAATGCTAGCTTTAACCTGTTCCAGTTTAGTCAGGAAACTCATGTGGCGCAGATCAACCTGGTTGTTTACATGCAATCTACTAGCGATCAAATCATTTATGACACAGCACAAGCTGATTGCTCTGCTGATTCTGCAGCTAATGGGTTTGATTGCTCAACATTAAAGGAGAAGTCCACTTCCAAAACAAAGATTCACATATAATGTACTCACCCCCTTGTTATCCAAGATGTTCATGTCTTTCTTTATTCAGGCGTAAAGAAATTATGTTTTTTGAGGAAAACATTTCAGCATTTTTCTCCATATAATGGACTGATATGGTGCCCCGATTTTGAACTTCCATAATGCAGTTTAAATGCGGCTTCAAATGATCCCAGCCGAGGAAGAAGGGTCTTATCTAGCGAAACGATCGGTTATTTTCATTTAAAAAATACTATTTAAATACTTTTTAATCTCAAATGCTCATCTTGTCTTGCTCTCCCTGAACTCTGGCTCAAGACAGTTAGGGTATGTCGAAAAACTCCAATCATATTTTCTGCCTCAACTTCAAAAATCATTTCAAAATTATCCTACATCGCTGCAGAAGTGCTGACCCAGTCTTTGCAAAGTGAACATGCAAAGAAGATCAAACACCCTTAACAAAAAAGGTAAAACAGCGATGTAGGACGATTTTGAAGTTGAGGGAGAACATGAGATGGGAGTTTTTCGACATACCCTAACTGTCATGAACCGAAAAAAAAACAGTCCAGGCAGAGTAAGACAAGATGAGCGTTTGACATTAAAAAGTATATAAATTGTATTATTTTTATTAAAATAACCGCTCGTTTCTAGATAAGACCCTTCTTTCTTGGCTGGGATCGTTTACAACCGCATTTGGGATCATTTGAAGCTGCATTTAAACTGTATTTTGGAAGTTCAAACTCGGGCGCCATAGCAGTCGATTATATGGAGAAAAATCATGAAATGTTTTCCTCAAAAAACATAATTTCTTTACGACTGAAGAAAGAAAGACATGAACATCTTGGATGACAAGGGGGTGAGTACATTATTTGTAAATTGTTGTTCTGAAAGTGGACTTCTCCTTTAAAGTGTCCCCATTATGGATTATGAAAGGTTCATATTTTGGTTTTGGGAGTCCCCAACAACAGGTTAACATGCATGCAAGCTCACATTCATTCATTGTCTTATAATATGCAATTATTTTTACCTTTTTTGCTGAACGACTCCCAAACGATTCGCTCAAAGAATCATTTGTCCAAACCCCTTCTTTGCCATTGTTCCGATGACCCAGTCTGTTGTGATTGGTCTACTGTGTGCAGCAAATGTCGGAAACAGAACGCCCATCACCATTACTCTAACATCAGCTCAGTGGTAAACACCCAAACAGCCATAATGTATGCGTTAACCCAATGCAGAAACGTATTGATAAAGCACTGCAGTTTGTGTTAAATTTATATTTTTGCTTATAACTTTTAAACAGATTGTCAGAAAATCATGATCTTTGGATTTTTTATGTCCTTGGATTCTTTGCATCATGCTGAATCCATTAACTGTAAGCTACGTTAGCATTACGTTATCTTAGCATGTCAACCACAGGCTCTGAATCTTTCAGGTTGTGGTTTCGAAACCTGTGTGGTACATAACATGCAGTGCTTTTATATACAAAATCTTGACCGTTTTGTGCTTTTGAGATGCACATCATTACTATTATTATTAAAAGGTAGTTTATTAAGGTTTCCCCCCAAATATTAAACAGCAAAGAATGGCTTCTGAATCATGTAAAACTGAAGACTGGAAAAATGATGCTGAAAAATCAGCTTTGACCACAGGAATACATTATATTTTATAATATATTCACATAGAAAGACTTTTTTTCATTAGCTAACTAGCTAAATAAATCTTAATTATTCCAAAATATTGACTTGTATTATAAATTATAACCTGATCATTTTATTTTTTGTTTGATTTTCCACATTTCCACCTCCGTATATCCATCCCAAGGTCACTAGATTCTGTATTCCAGGCCTCGCCTCACATCCCACTGCCTCCCCTTCTGTGCTGCTGAGCGACGACTGCAAACCACAGCCGATTCCAGCCAGACAGTGAGGGTCTTCACTGACCACCGCATGCATCATTACGGTCTGGAACACAGACTCCAAAAACCATTTACTATGCTCTGCCCTATCGCTGGCATCGCTCCAGTCATTTAGAATGAATGTTAAAAGACTATCAACATACACCCACCAAGTACAGCTTATACCAGTCAGACAGCGAGGGATTTCACTGACTACTGCCGTCAAGCCTCACAATTCAGTCATTAGCATACTGATTAATGATTTCAGTTTATAATAAAGCATAATGCATTCTGAAAAAAATGCCTCAGTTAAATCTATTTAATATAAACATTGCACACATTATGTAAGTAGATGATATATATGTGCAATTAATGTAATGTTAGAGGAGGATGGGCTCATCCTGAGTCTGCTTCCACACAAGGTTTTTCCTTCCGCTACCTTGAGGAGTTTTATCTTGCTTTTATTTATTTATTCTTTTCCTCCGCAGTTGCCTTTGGCGCTTTGGGAGCTTTTTAAGGCTTAATATATTCATGCATTTTTTTTTTTTTTTTTTTTTTTTTAGGAAAGCTGCTTTGAAACACATTGTGAAAAGTGTTGTACTGAATATTACTTGACTTATTATTCTGTGTAGGAGTCCATGGAAGCCCTCTGAACGCCACGAAAAGGTCAAAGTTGTACTTATACTTCTATTTCATATGTGCCTGACCTACAAACAGTTTACATATTTATTTATTTTTAGAATATGGCTACATTTTTTTAGGTATTGAAGTTTGCAGAAATTATGAGACTCCTTACCAACCCAAACCATATACAGGTGCATCTCAAAAAATTAGAATATTATGAAAAAGTTATGAAAATAATTTTTTATTGTATTTATAACTTATTTTAAAAACTGAAACTTTCATATATTCTAGATTCTAGATAGTAAAATATTTCTAAAGTTTTTTTGTTTGTTTGTTTTATTTTTGATGATTACAGCTTACAGTTCATGAAAGTCAAAAATCCAGTATCTCAAAATATTAGAATATTTCCTAAGATCAATCAAAAAACGGATTTGCAAAAAAAGAAAAGTTCAAGTTTTTTTTTTAAAGTATGTTCATTTATGCACTCAATACTTGGTCAGCAGCACATATTACAGCAAATTCTTTGCTCCTAGCACAAATTACAGCATCAGTGAAGTGTGGCATGGAAGCGATCAGCCTGTGGCACTGCTGAGGCACTATTGAGCCTTCAGATCGTCTGTATATTGTTGGATCAACTGTTTCTCATCTTTCTCTTTAAAATACCCCATAGATTCTCTATGGGGTTCAGGTCAGGCATGTTGGCTGGCCAATAAAGCACAGTAATATCATGGTCAGCAAACCACTTGGAAGTGGTTTTTGCATTGTGGGCAGGTGCTAAAGTCCTGCTGGAAAAGAAAATCAGCAACTCCATAAAGCTTGTCAGCAGATGGAAGCATAAAGCGCTCCAAAATCTCCCGGTAGACAGCTGCATTGACTTTGCACTTGATAAAACACAATGGACCAACACTAGCAGACGTCACAGCACCCCAAATCATCACTGACTTCAGAAACTTCACACTGGACTTCAAGGAGCTTGGATTCTGTGCCTCTCCAGTCTTCCTCCAGATTCTGGGATCATGATTTCAACATGAAATGCAAAATTTACTTTTATTTGAAAAGAGGACTTTGGACCACTGAGTCCAGTTCATTTTCTCCTTAGCCCAGGTAAGATGCTTCTGACGTTGTTTCTGTTTCAGAAGTGGCTTGGTAGCCCTTTTCCTGAAGATGTCTGAGGGTGGTGGCTCTTGATGCGTTAACTCCAGCTTCAGTCCACTCCTTTTGTGAAGTTCTCCCAAGTGTTTGAATCGGCTTTACTTGACAGTATTCTCAAGCTTGCGGTCATCCCTGTTGCTTGTGCACCTTTTCCTACCCAATTTCTCCCTTCCAGCCAACTTTGCATTTAATATGCTTTGATACAGCACTCTGTAAACAACCACCCCTTTCAGTAATGACCTTCTGTGACTTACTCTCTTTGTGGAGGGTGTCAGTGATTGTCTTCTGGACCATTGCCAAGTCAGCAGTCTTCCCCATTGGTGTGGCTTCAAAGAACAAGAGATAACCGGAATTTATACTGTAGGGATGGACATTTAATAAAACTCAAATGTAAATATTCTAATATTTTGAGATACTGGATGAGTTTGACTCTAAAACTTTGACTTTCATGAGCTGTACGTTCAAATCATCAAAATTAAAACAAACTTCTACTTTTCATGTAATGAATCTAGAATATATGAAGGTTTCATTTTTTAAAATAAGTTATAATGAAAAAATGAACTTTTTCATGATATTCAAATTTTTTGAGATGCACTTGTATTTTTTTTTCCATAATAAATTTACTGAATTTACCTGGTAGGTGTGGCAAAAAGTACATTTTGGACCTGGGTTCTTTATATATTACTCGAAGTTGATTATTAATAACAGAGCATGCCACATCCATGCTAACATGAAGGAAAGTGAAAGTGAGGTAATATTGGAAACAGAGCATCAGTAATTACTTTAACTTGCAAGATTCAAAAACCACCAAGATTCAAAAAGAGGAAGAGGCCAGTTTCCATGCTCAATTTCAAACCAAAATATTAAACAGTTCTCACAGCTGCACAAGACATTCATTTTCACTTCTTCTCTCCAGAGAGAAGTTCTACTTCTGGTGGGAATTTTCTATGTAGGTAATAATATACAGTCTGCAGGTCATTCTCACAAAATAAACCCCATCAGAGTCATCAGGAGTCAGCTCTTCAACCACTCTGAATGCGGTTTATTTTCTGTTAATGACTGTACATCATCACACTTTTTAAAAAGATAATTTCCAAATATATGAATATTAAAATGATTCATTATTTTACTTTAAAATTCTTTTTATCTTACATGTAGATTAACTCAACGTATAAGACAAGCATTCCACTATGTTAGTTTATATATCATGACACATAGCCTACTGTAAGCTCTCTTTCATCCAACTCATTGTGTGTCCTTTCCTTTGTCTTCTTAAAACAGATGTTTCATTTGCTTTAACTGAGGACTAAGCTACAAGCCATCTACTGTGTCAAAGGTTTAATGCTCACCATATACATTAAAATCAATTACTGAAATCCAAGTCCTCCAAGGGGAATTTGTGCTGTAGTCAGCTAATATAGTTAGCCACAATTTAGCACTAGCTTGATGTGGAAAAACAGGCAACCCATTTTTTACAAGATAATGTAAGTATTTCATGAGGCTATTGTATTTTACATATTTTTAAACATTTTTTACAAGATTGAATAGTATTGTACAAATTCAATTTAGCACCAATTTGTCAAAATGTACAATACTTCCAAACTGCCATGAGAGTGTGCTTTAGCATTTTCAGCATTTTTAGATTTTCAAAATACTTAATTCTTCATTATTTAAAAGCAGTTTACTACAATGTTAGTTTAGTGTCACATTAAAAAAATAAAAAATAATAATATTTTGAGAATAAAGTCAAAACACTATGAGAATAAAGTCATAAAATTTAGAGAATAAAGTCGAAATTACAAGAATAAACTCAAAATATTTCAAGAATAAAGTCGAAATTGCGAGACAATAAAGTTGAAATGTTTTGAGAATAAAGTCAAAATATTTTTAGAATAAAGTCAAAATTATAAGAATTTGTAGCAATTACGAGATTAAAGTTATAATATTTTGGGAATATATTCTATCCTAGATGATGGCCCAGATTGGAAGCACCAGGAGAAATTACAAAGTATCAGTTTCAAATTTATAGCGAAATACAAACATGTCTATTGCAATAATGTGTTTTTCATGCTCTTTACAGATCGCTGTATTCACCTCAGTTTAAGTGGCATGCAAGTCAATCATCTTTCCAGTTACAATAATGAGACATTCGTTTAATTAAATTAGACAAGATAAAATTTATTAACGAGTCGGAGTCCACTTCAACCTTTAGAATGTTTTATTGTTGTTTTTAATTAAATACATGTGAGGAATGAAAGTTGGATGCCACAGACATTTTTGCAGAGTAGGTGGTGGAATTTGTACAAAAGAAAACAGTATAATTTAATGAATCAATTCAAATGAATACAGCGATCTGTCCTGCCACATTAAAGAGCTTGAAAAACACATTGTAAGACACATAGTTTGTATTTCGCTATAAAACAAATTTTAAAAAAAGCATCAAAAGCACAAAGCTTATTACTATTGGGGGGCTGGCACACTACAAATAACCAACACGTTCTCACTACTAACTCGTCATATATTGATGCTTGAGCAGGCCCCCTTTGGCGTCATTTTTCGACGTGCAGGGTCCTTCAGTACTTAAGAAATCCTTGGCGTCAATGTGCTGAAGCGAAAGGCACTGGGAATTTTATCGTCATGATTAAATTATATATTGGGTAATAATATTGCTATTATTGCATATATTTTAGGGTGCATTTTTTTTTTTTTTTTTCAATGCGAACAGTCAAAACAGTTTTATTAACATAACACTTTTTACACATTCAACCCAGCCTGAAGCGAAACGATTGATTTGTGAGAAGAATAGATGCGATTGCTGTCTCCGTCCGCCGTCCTGTGTGCTGCTCTGCGGTCTGTCTGTGCGCAAATTCAAAAAATGCTGCCAGAAGAAGCAAGCCTTGGTTGTGAAATGCTATTGGCTCTTATGTGTCTCGTGACCGATTGTGTCATGCTAATGCTCGGGTGTATCTTCTTGAATGAAATGTGAGCGCGTTAACAAAGTGGGATCATTTTCAGCGATTAAAACCTTCTGTTATTCGCCTAAGAATATCGTATGGCTTCAGAAGACTTGGAATGCAACAGGACTTGTTTGTAATGCTTTTATACTGCTTGTTTATGGTCAGTTTGTGCAATAAATACCTGTGACTGTACTTATATTCTCCTGTTGCGTGTTTTATATTGTTCAGAAGTGGGTAGGTTTAGGGTAGGGGTGGGGTTAGGTGCACCAATGAAAGTATACATTTATATAAAATAATTTCTATTTTTACAAATGCATGCAAACCATTAAATTAAGACAAACAACTGAAAGCAGTTGAAAGCTGTTGAAAAATGACGCTGAAGGGGTACCTTGAGCGTCAAAAAGTGGGGTCCTGACCAATCGTCAACATCTGACAAGCTGGGAGTGAGAACAAATGCAATCAAAGACATTTAATTTTATTTCCAAGCATACTGTCCCCACGAGTATGACACATGGTGGTACGATTTCTGCTAATAATTCCACATATATTTGTAGCATTAAAAATGATTAAATGGTTAAATAAGAGATACATTTTACTTTATTTTCAGAATTTTGACTTTATTCTCGAAATATTAAGAATATCTTCTAATATTATTATTATTATTATTATTATTATTATTATTAAAGTGGCACTAAAACTCCATTGTAGGTTTTTCTCACAGGGATCAATAATAATAGTAATAATAATAGTAATAAACAAACAAACAAACAAGCAAGCAAGCAAGCAAGCATGTATGTATGTATGTATGTACAGTATGTATGTATTTATGTATGTATGTATGTATGTAAAAAATGACTGGCATTACTATCCTTGTGAGGACATTTTGAATACCAGTTCTCACACACACAAAACTTATTGGTGACTGATCAAGTATTTCAGAGAACAGTGAAATAAATCTCAATTTCTCCTCTTTTGTTTAATTAAATATAAAAAGACTATTAAAAGAGAACAGGGAAGAAGGTAAATACTGAAAAGCAGAATTTAATCTTAGCTGTTTCTCCATTGTATCGGCTAATCTTAGCGGCTATTGTGAAATTATATGCAATCACGGTGTCATACAGGTTTATGGAACAAGGACATAATAGTTTTGTTCTGTACAATATTTAGTATCTAGATTATAATTGTTAACCTGCACAATGCTCACGGTTGATGCCACTGTTCATTCATAACGAATCCTTATATATTCTGCAATAAATAGGCTAACACATGTTGCTCTGCATGAATGACTGCAACAGCTGTTTCTTCTTCATCATAACAAGTTAATCGTGTCACTTGTGATGCACCTCGTGCCTCGAATTGAAAAACTACTCCACTCTTTTCTATCTTGTAACATCATGTCATCATCCAGTGAGGGTTGGGTGTCCTTCACAGCCTTCACACACACAGATGAGGGAATCCCGCGGTGTTTATCGTGGCTGTTACCCCTGCAGACTCCTGCAGTCTCCTCCTCTCTCTCATTTGTTGATCTGCAATGCAGTGCCAGGCTTCCCCAGCTTTCTCTCTCTCTCACACACACACACGGGTATCCTCCGCAGTATGTGCGGTAATATCCTCCTCTCGGCGTGTTTCGTTTCTCGCAGTCTTTACCGGCTCATACAAGAGCGTCTCAAGCAGCGCCACACCGCCCCTTACAGAGCGGAAGAGACACTGCACGGGAAGCTAGACAGATTTCATCTTAAAATCAAAATAAATAAAGAATCAAATTGTAAAAAACAGCATTACATCAAAATTATTTAGAATAGTTATTTATATTTTTTAAATGTAACTGATTGCTGTGATCAAAGCTGAATTTTCAGCATCATTACTCCAGCGTCACATGATCCTTCAGAAATCATTCTAATATTCTGATTTGTGCTGTGATTGTGCTGCTCAACAGTTTTTTGTGGCTGTTGTTGTTTGAGAGAAATTAATAGTTTTATTAACAAGGATGCATGCGATTAATCAAAAGTGACAGTAAAGACAGCGTTATAAAGTTATAAAGTGTAAAGTGTAAATAAAGTGTTATAATTCTGTGTTAAACATTATTTCTATTTGAAATATATATTGAAAATTCAGTTCATCAAAGAATTCTGGTTTCTGGTTTCTTCAGAAATATTTGGCTGCAGAAACTTCTTGACGTTTATAATAATAAGAATCATTATTAATAACTGAGCACTAATAATAAATAAACAGCAAATCAGCATATAAGAATGATGGATCATGTGATACTGAAGACTGGAGTGATGAAGCTGAAAATTCAGTTTTGATCTCAGCAATAAATTACATTTCTAAATATATTTAAATAGAAAACGGTGCTTTTACATTGTAATAATATTTCACAGTATTACCCTTTTTTTAATCAAATAAATGCAGTCTTGGTGATGAGAAGAGACTTCTTTTAAAAATACTAACATTTGACCAGTTATTATTTAGTATTTAAAGACAGATTATTATTAGAATATTTGGTCCCACTTTATATTAAGTGGCCTTAACTACTTTGTACTTACATTGAAATTAATCATTTGATACAATGCACTTATTGTGTACATACAAGTTTTTACATTGTACTTAGATTAAAAAAAAAAAAAAAAAAAAAAAAAAAAAAAAAAAACTTGCATGTAATTACATCTGTAATTAATTTCTGCAATTACATTTATAAATACACTGTTGACTCATCCCTTACACCTTAAACTACCCTTAAACCTACCCATACCACCAAACCTGTCCCTAACCTTACCCATATCCCACCTCAATAGCAGCAAAAGTGTTTTGCAATACAATATGACCACATTAAGTACACTGTACTTATTGTTTGATGTAAGTACATAGTAGTTAAGAACACTTAATATAAAGTGGGACCGAATATTTTTTAAAAGAATTCATTTTTCAATATATTAAATGGCATGAAAAAATACTGTAGACAAATGCTATATGTGACCCAGGACCACAAAACCAGTCATTAAGGTCATTTTTTTTTTTTTTTTTTACACATCATCCGAAAGCTGAATAAATAAGCTTTCAGTTGTTAGGATGGGACAATATTTGGCAGAAATACAACTTTATATATATATATATATATTTATATATATACTAAAGTTGTCCAAATGAAGTGCTTAGCAATGCATATTACTAATTAAATGTTAAGTTTTTATATATTTATCACAGGAAATGTAAACATGATATTTATCATCATGATTTTTGGCATAAAAGAAAAATCAATTAATTTGACCCATCCAGTGTATTTTGGCTATTGCTACAAATGTACCTGTGGTATTGTGGTCCAGGGTCACATATTTTGTCAATAAAGTCTTTAAATAATGTTCACAGCACATGCACTCCAGAAGTGCTCATGTGGAGCTGTATTTGTTTGTTTGTATTTACTTCCATAATGTACGGGCGAAGTTCCATGTATTTGCTAAACGGCATATATTTTAACCCTTTAGTAGTTGGGTGCAGTGTTAAATACATCTGATATTCATTTGAAGGACTTTATTTTGCACATGTGCAACAGAGGATGGCATTTTGGCTGACCCCTCTGTACACCGCAACGGCGTTTTATACCAGCGAGGCTCCGGCTGTCATAGAAACAGCGTGAGCGAGCGCTCTGATTGGCGCGGAGCGCGGGATCATCCGTTGTTGCTCGCTGAGAGAAGTGCTGAGTGGACCCTCCTGTTGAAGCCCCCCTCCCCATCCCCACTCCGCCCCATGGAGCCGCTGCACTTCCTATTGTCCCGCAGATTTGTTTTTTTTTCCATCCTGGTTGAACTTTCTAGCGTGACACTAATAAGTCCATTAGCATCATATATGCGGCTTAGCAGGGCGCAGGGGGCATAGCCTAACAAATGTGTGGAGTCAATTGGTAAGAAACACTTTCTCTTTTTTTAAAGGAAATTTTTGAGGAAAATTATTTGCTGGACAAGCTTAAGTGATGTTTTATGTTTAGACATACACTGCTTATTTATAAATGAGTGAGTTTTAGAGTTGAGAAGGCTGTTCTGGTTGGTTTTCTTGTTATTATTTTGCGTTTAACTTACTGTGATTAGTTTAAGATCATATTTGTTTGTTTATAGCTCTTCAGTGAAATACTGTTCAGGATATTTTGTCCAAGATGTCAAAACTAATTGCAAACTACAAGGCAGATGTAGCTCAACTCTTTTTGTTATTCTGGTCTAGCCTAGACTGACATTTATTTTTTTAACGTTTAGTACTGGAACGTCGTTTAGCTTCGCTAGCACATTTCTTATAGAAGAAGCCCATTTTTGGACTAAATCGCAAGTTAAAAGTGAATATAATATTTGGATATGACTTCTCAACAGTCAGTGTTTGTATATATGGATACAATTTGAAAAGACTTCCTTCTATGAAGTTCCTGCTAAAAACTGAAGAAACCTAAGAAAACCGGATCAGTACAGCGATGAATCAAACTCCGCAAACAAAGCTTCCCAGCTGTGGAATAACATCCATTGTGGACACCTTGATGAAGCGGCTAATTTGGTGCATGAGAACACATATGAAAAAACAAGATAGATGACTCTTAACACATTGGATTTCCTGTGGGAGAAATATTGTGCTAACATTAGTCAAGCTCTTGAAAGTCAGAATTGGAAAAACGAGGAAAACAAGGCCGCAAAACAAACAATGTTGCTCTCACCACATTTAACATCGAGCCCCTCTGGGGGAAACAACAATGGCTTCAGCAAGGCTGTAGCGCGTCTAAACGTTGCTAGATCTCTCTCTGGCCCGTTGGGTCGTGCTCGACCAGCAAAAGTTGAAACAATTGAAGTTTTATATTTTCCATTGAGCTCAGCAGTCAGACGTGCGAGACGTGTGTATAAAAGCTCGGCCGGTGATATTGTCACCCTTCATCTGAAAGTCCTGTTATGGGAACGTTTGGTGTGTGAAGGTGCCGGTTTTCAGAAAGCTAGACTTGTTGAAATGGTGCTTCGGTGAGGAGTGTTGCTGCTTGAGGTACTGTTCTGCTGCTCTGTGGGAACGCCACACTTCCATGATGCTTTGTGCTCGCAGAGAAACAGAAGAATGGCTTTAGTCTGTTCTGGAGGGTTTGTGGAAACCATGCAGAAAATGAGAAGGATGGGAAGTTTCGGGCTCTTGTGTTTAATTGGTTTTGCTGTAAAATCAGTGATTTTACTGGCAGCTGAAGCCAAATATTTAATAAATCAACATGCCAATGGCAGGAATGTACAGAACAGTGTAAATAATGTGGGTTTAAATTTTTTTTTTTTGGGGGGGGGGGAGAATCTGCATTTCTGATCAAATGCATGTTAACAGGTCAACCGGTAGATCTTTTATGATGTCGATTTTTTTTTTCCAAATTGTTTTAATATGCAAGGAGGTCTGGAAGCTGCCATCTTTGCTTCTAGAGCCAGTCACCTGATCTCTCTATATTACAACTTCTTGCAGCAGTCAAGAGGGGAAAGAATAGTTTGATGCTTTTAAGAGCCCTACAATTGGTCACTAGTGAAACATTGATTCTTTTGTGTTTCTGTACAAAGATTCAATTCTGTCTGACGCATGGAAGCTTTTGAATGGCTGTCAATGGAAAAACAGATTTTTTGGCCACATAAATTGTGTATTTTTGACCCTTGAAGATATATATATATTTTTTTAAATACGCTTCCATTTGTTAACCAAGGTTATTATAGATAATATATACAGTCACTTGACATAAATTAAACAAAACATATAAAAAAATAATAATTATTTTATTTTAGCTTGTTGTCAATGTAGCATTTCTCATTTTTACTTTAAAAATTACTAGTAAAATAGCTAAAACCAATGAAAATAAAAATAGTAGTTGATGTAAATTTTAGCCTTTACTAATACATTTTACAATACAAAATAGCCTATATTGTAGTTTTATTTTAACAAACATTACATGTAACAAATGTACTGCTCAATGTTATTTAATATAAGTTAAAGGAGACGTCCACTTCCAAAACAAAGATTCACATATAATGTACTCACCCCCTTGTCATCCAAGATGTTCATGTCTTTCTTTCTTTAGTCATAAAGAAAGTGTTTTTTGAGGAAAACATTTCAGGATTTTTCTCCATATAATGGACTGATATGGTGCCCCGATTTTGAACTTCCAAAATGCAGTTGTAAACGAGTCCAGCCGAGGAAGAAGGGTCTTATCTAGGGAAACGATTGGTTATTTTTTTAAAAAAATACAATTTAAATACTTTTTAATCTCAAACGCTCGTCTGGTCTTGCTCTCCCTGAACTCTGTGTTTTCTGACTCAAGACAGTTAGGGTATGTTGAAAAACTCGTATTTTCTCCCTCAACTCAAAAAATCATTTCAAAATCATGCTACATCACTGCAGAAGTACCGACAAAGTGAACATGCAAAGAAGATCAAACACCCTTAACAAAAAAGGTAAAACAGCGATATAGGGCGAATTTGAAGTTGAGGGAGAACATGAGATGGGAGTTTTTCGACATACCCTAACTGTCATGAACCAGAACAAAAACAGTCCAGGCAGAGTAAGACAAGATGAGCATTTGACATTAAAAAATATATAAATTGTATTATTTTTATGAAAATAAAATAATGATAATATCCTTCTTCCTTGGCTGGGATCGTTTAAAGCTGCATTTAAACTGCATTTTGGAAGTTCAAAATCAGGGCACCATATCAGTCCATTATATGGAGAAAAATGCAGAAATGTTTTCCTCAAAAAATATAATTTCTTTACGACTGAAAAAAGAAAGACATGAACATCTTGGATGACAAGGGGGTGACTACATTATATGTGAATCTTTGTTTTGGAAGTGGACTTATCCTATGTTACAAAACAAAACAAAAACAATTTTGTATAATTTCTAATGGCAAAATGTGTGATGAAAAAAAAAAACACACTTGAGAGTCTTGAGTCAATTATGTTGAGTCAATATTGTTTAAATTCATTGCGTCGATACACAAACACTCCAAACACTGAGTGTGCCGAGTCCATCAATAATCTGATTTCATCTGTGTGTTTTCTGTAGTTGTATTGCTTTGTGTGCAGTCGAAAGCAGATGCAACACGACACGGTCATTACACAGGAGCAAACAGTCACTCACTCATACAAGAGTACAAAATAATGCTTCAGCTGCTGGACTCGTTTTAGACTAAACATGAAATGTAGAACACAATGATTTACAGCTGTTAGTGTGACTGGACAGAAGAGACCAATGAACTATAGATTTGGAAAAATTAAAACACTTCATCTGCTTATCACCCTGGAAAAACACAGCTCAGATGGAGCATGTTAAACAATATCAGCGCTGATTGGATATGGAATAAATAGATGAATTTCCACAAAGAAATATCACATGAGTCTCTGAGTATGTAAGTACGTACATAAGTATTTAAGTATGTAAGTGCATATGTAAATACGTACGTAAAAAGTAAGTACGTGAGTATGTAAGTATGTACCTAAATATGTAAGAATGTAAGAGCGTATGGATGTAAGTACGAAGGTAAGTATGTATGTACGTAATAAGTACATGAGTACGTATGTACGTATGCAAATATGTACATAATAAGTATGCAAGTACATGAGTTCGTGAGTAAGTACGTATGTACATATGTAAGTATGTAAATATATACATATTAAGTACGTAGATACGTACCTAAATATGTAAGTATGTGAGTACGTAAGTATGTAAGCATGTACCTAAATATGTAAGTACATGAGTATGTGAGTACATATGTACATAAGTATTTAAGTACATGAGTACATACGTAAGTACGTGAGTATGTAAGTATGTACCTTAATATGCGAGTGCGTATGTATGCAAGTACGAATTTAAGTCTGTATGTACGTAATAAGTACGTGAGTACATAAGTATGTACGCATGTAAGTACATACATAATAAGTAAGTACGCAAGTACATGAGTATGTATGTACGTAAGTACGTAACTATGTACCTAAATATGTTAGTACGTAAATATGTATGTAATAAGTACGCAAGTACTTAGATACGTACCTAAATATGTAAGTACGTGAGTATATAAGTGTGTACGCAAGTATGAAGCATGTACCTAAATATTTAAGTACATGAGTATGTGAGTACGTAAGTACGTACTTAAGTATTTAAGTACGTAAGTACATATGTAATAAGTACGCAAGTACATGAGTATTTAAGTATGTACCTAAATATGAATGTAAGTGCGTACGTAAGTATGAATGTAAGTACATATGTACGTAATAAGTACATCAGTACGTAAGTACGCAAGTACATGAGTAAGAGTAAGTACGTACGTATGTAACTATGTGCCTAAATATGTAAGTGCGTACATAAGTACAAATGTAAGTACGTAAATATGTACTTACATATTTAGGTACATGCTTACATACTCACTTACTTATTACGTACATGAGTACGTAAGTACGTACATAAGTATTTAAGAACATAAGTGCATATGTAAGTACATACATAATAAGTACATAAGAACATGAGTATGTGAGTATTTAAGTATGTACCTAAATATGTGTGTGTACGTAAGTATGAATGCAAGTACGAATGTAATGAGTACGTGAGTACGTACATAATAAGTATGCAAGTACGCAAATACATGAGTATGTGAGTATGTAAATACGTATGTAACTATGTATCTAAATATTTAAGTGCGTAAGTACAAATGTAAGTATGTAAATATGTACATAATAAGTACATGAGTATGTAGGTACGTACCCAAGTATGTAAGTATGTGAGTAGGTAAGTGCGTACATAGATATTTAAGTATGTAAGTACGTACGCACATAAGTACATACGTGAGTAAATATGTAAGTACGTATGTATGCATTGTAAGTACGTAAGCAAGCGCGTATGTAAGTAGATAAGGACGATAAGTGTTATTAAGTACTTAATAAGAATGTATGTTAATAAGTATGCAAGGATATAAAAAATTAAAATTGCGTGCAAAAAAATTTTAAATCTATTTTTGAAATGTATATAAATCAAATATATTGATTTTTATGGGGTGAAACCTGATGGTCTGGATGTTCTTGACAATTTTTATAATTCAGACTTTCCATCTTCTTGGTTAACCTGAACAAATTTAAATTTCTGCTCAAGTACAAGCCTAAGTAAGTTAAATGCTAAAGAACAATCTCACATTTTTTAAGTCTCACACACAATTTTTCCAAAATACAATGCAGCTTTATTAAGCATATTTAATCAGTCTTGGCATTTGTTTGCTTCCATAGTGTAAAAACACCAACTAAATAAAAACTCATAAACAATAATTCAAGGAAAAATATGGCACAATGTACTGTGTTAATATGAAGGAATATTCCATGTTGACTTTTCGTATATCTTTTACTCGTATTTTGAAATATGCATTGAGCTGTTTTTATGGTTCTGGCAGAAATTAACCAGTACCTTTTCCATTTTGTTAGAACATTTTTTCTTACAGTGTATCAATCAGGGAATCAATGCATTTGTAAAACAAAAACGAAATACATTCTTTGTAACAGATGTTGTACAGTATTAATAACTAAATAGAAGTTACACTAAAGTCATGTTTAGTTATATGAAGCTTTATACAATTTGATTCAAGCTTTACAATAAAAAAAAAACATTGTGAGAAACACCAGATTAGTATTAAGTAAAACTTCAAGTATAACAAAGCAGCTCACAGAAGATGATTCAGAGACAGTGAATTCAGTGTAATAGTAGCTTTATTTTGTCTTTCCCTGATGAGCGTTGAGGTGGTCTCACAGGTTGTGATGTTTTCCAGGTTTCCCAAGGGGACGCTACTGAGAAGCTGGCTCACCAAGTCCCGACCCAGACTGCTGCTGCTCATCGCCGGCTTGAAGAGGCCTCAGGTCACCCTCATGCGCAGGAAAAGGATGAAACGCACGAAAGTAGCAAAGGCCACGTAAGCGGTAAATATGGTTATTGTTGGATGTCAGAGTGACCTCTCAAACTCAGCCCGACCACTTCAACCATCTTCCTCTGAAATGAACTTCAATCACATTTAGACTTCATAGTGATTCCACTGGATTTGGATTGTAATGAAATGGAAGAGTAGTGCAATTGAGAAGATCAGACAGAGGAATACAAAAGGGCATAACAGGTCAACACTGATTGAAGAACGGATCATGACTTATTACTGGTCCTATTTTTAGCTGTACACCAAATAAATGACTAAGCACCATCCATGAATAAGGTGTAGCTTGATGTCCCATCACTTATCAAGAGCATGTAAAAAAAAAAAACTTCAAATGTCTGTACTTAACTTTACTGTTGTTCAGCACATTGTGCAGGTGAAATCCAGTCATTTCAAAAAATCCAGTCATTTCAACTGGAAACGTAAAATTAAGAACCACAAGTGAGATTTCCTCAAGCTAATTTACTGTTACTCAGTGAAAATGCATGGGCGAAAAGCAAGTCATTCCAAAGAAATCGACATTCTGTGTGACAACAGACATCAGACCATTTTGTCTAAGAAAATTTGCATACAATTTGACCAAAAAAAAAAAAAAAGTGACCACACAAGTTTGCTGAATTGACATTCTATTCATAGTAGTGCTGTCAATCGATAAATCGTGATTAATCACATGCAAAATAAAAGTTTGTTTACATATGTGTGTGTACTGTGTATATTTATTATGTATATAAAATACACACACATTCATGCATGTATTTAACAAAAAATGTTGTGTTTATATTAAAATTATTTAGATATATCAATTATATTAATATAAATATATAAATATATTTAAAATATTTAAAAAATGCATATATACATAATAAATATACACATTATTCACACATATATTATGTAAACAAAAACTTATATTTTGAATGCGATTAATCACGATTAATCGTTTGACAGCACTTATTCGTAGTATTAAAATATATATTTTAAAATTATAAACATTTTAATTATCAAAAAATTATGTTTAGATGTGTCCTACATTTTGCATTACTTTTATATACGAAAGACTATAGGATACCGAAGACGTGTCACTCGTATAGTTTTGAATGGGGAAAAATGCAACGCTCATTATGGCTGCGAAGCCCCGCCTTCAGAATAAATGAGTTAATCGCTAATCGGTAAAGTCAGCACATCACTGCAGCTGCTGTTAGAAGTCCAGTTGCTATTAGCTTGTGGTGATGTAATACGCCCAACGAACGTACCAACGAATGCTGTTTCCGGGTCCAACTTATTTCACTTGAGAATACTACATCAGCAGTTGTTTATATTTATATGAAACATTTAGTCTAAACGTTTTCCAACGGTGTACACTACAGCCTCTGTTCTCACAGCATCCCAAACACTATTTATTTCTTTATTTGTTTGTTTCATTGTCTGGCTATCTGGGATTTATGGAGTTAAAGGGGAGGATCTGATTTTTTTTTTTTTAGTATTTTATCACATTGTGAGTGTATTGCTAATATACACTCACGATGTGATATAATACTACCAAAAATTTTTTTTTGTTTTCTCGTGGCATCTGATAGAGCGTTTGGACACAAAAGCGGTGATGCGTGACGTCAGACTTAACAAGCGAATAGAAACTTCTTGTTTCCCCATTCAAAGAGATAGGAGCTGCACTTGCCTGCCCAAGATTCATTTCAAAGATGGCCACCGAGTGAAATGACTTGTCTTAAAGGGAATTTGTATATACTTTAATGCATTATTTTCCCTTATTAAACAAAGCGGAGTGAAAATTTCTGACACCCAGGAAGTGACATCATTTGGACCCTTTCTACAGCATGGAACGAGGACAAGTAAATCATTTCATTTGTCCAAAATCAAATCAAATCAAATCAAATCAAATCAAATAAAAAGTTGTTGACTTAGATTGCAGCTTTAGCAGCACTTATTTATTTATTTATTTATTTAACTTTTTGGAATGACATCAAATCAGCAGGTGTCCTAAACTACCTTGTGCTTAATCATTTTAATTATTTATTATCATTTATAATAACTATTATTTAATTAGGTAATTTATACCATTATTATTATTATTATTATTATTATTATTACTGGTCTTTTTTGCCTTTAAACCCATTCCAAATTTTGGTAACATACATAAACTTTATTTTTAACTAAATGTTAAGCCAGATTCTTAAAAAACTAGTCTGACCAGCTAGCAGCTAGCCAATGGGTAAGCAGTCTTACTTTTTTGGACTGAACTGAGAGTAATTTCCGTTTTTACGCAACTACATTTTAAAAAATAACACCAGTCTTAAAGAAAAAAATAGATTTCTAACTTTTGAGACAGTCTAAACCGGCCCATTGTTGCAACATTAGCACATTTTGGTAACACTTTAGTATGGGCAGCAATTGTCACTATTAACCAGTTACTTATTAGCATGCATATTACTAGCATGTTGGCTGTTTATTGGTACTTATAAAGCATATATTAATGCCTTATTCTGCATGACCAAATTTTCCTTAGTGTACCTTACTGACTATCAATAAGCAGCAAATTAGGAGTTTATTGAGGTAAAACCCATAGATAGTAGTTAGTTAATAGTTAACAGTTAATAGTTAATGAGAACTGGTCCCTAAACTAAAGTGAGTAAAGCTCATATGTGACCCTGGACCACAAAAGCAGTCATAAGTAGCTTGTGTATATTTGTAGCAATAGTCAAAAATACATTGTATGGGTCAAAATGATCAATTTTTCTTTTATGCCAAAAATCATTAGGATATTAAGTAAAGATCATGTTCCATGAAGATATTTTGTAAAAGTCCTACCATAAATATATCAAAACGTAATTTTTGATTAGTAATATGCATTGCTTACACGACTTACATCATTTGGACAACTTTAAAGGCGATTTTCTCAATATTTAGATTTTTTTGCACCCTCAGATTCCAGATATTCAAATAGTTGTATCTCAAATATTGTCATATCCTAACAAACCATACATCAGTTGAAAGCTTATTTATTCAGCTTTCAGAAGGTTTAAACTATTATGACTGGTTTTGTGGTCCAGGGTCACATATAATATAAAGTTTAAAATTCACTGGTCCTCTGGTGGCGGAGCTGTCAAGCCATATTTTGTACCCCATTCATGGAAAGTGCTACCAAAACATAATAACGCATTGAGTTGCTTTTCCAGCAGAACTCTTACTCTAATTCCCTTGTGTTGCAGAACCTGCAGTCGTATGCCGCATTTCACTTGAGTCGCCGTCACAGAGAGAAGCTCCGTCTGCCGTCGACATGAACGCGGATCCGGAAACAGAGAAAGCGTCTCACCCGTCTCTGCCAAACATACGAACTAAACGCCAAAGCAGAAGCAGAAGAGGCTCAGAGTTTGTTGTGAAAATGAGGGATCTTCCACAAAGATCCAGACCCCCCGACTAAGATCCGGAGCCTCACAGTGACATTTGTTCATCTTTCTCTCAAATACACATCTGTCATGCTTCAGCACACTACACAGCGTGTGACAGCACATTATTGCTATTGCTCTTTTAAGTGCTTTTGGTTGACAGTGCTTTCCTGTGTTCTCTGGTCAGGATTTCAGGGATTTTTATTATATTTTTTCAATTCCTAATGATGTGTGTGGGTGAAAAAGAAGAAGAAAAAGAATGAAAAAAAGAAAGAATCATGTATAATTGCCATGAGCTAGTAACTAGCAGCACACCAGTGGGGTTTTCATACTGTTGGGCCATCAGAATGACAGCATTTTTTCATTACTTTGTCCTGAAGAGGAGTAAAAATTCATTTAAATGTCGATATCGAGTGGAAGAAAAACAAATACATCAGTTATATCAATCCAAATGGATTATTCTATTCCCATTATCATTTAACAACCCCATACAATCATCACTGAAACATGATTTTACAAAACAGATATTTTACATAATTTATAACTAATAGGTTGCTATTAAAAACGTCCACATAATTAACGTCCACATAAGGTGAATCTCATAAAGCATGTCAAATCTAGCTTATCTATCGCACAAAATCCAAGTAAAAAATAAAAAATATATATTTTGCATTAAGAAAATGACCATATTTTAGGACCATTATGAATTCTCAATACTGACTTTTTTTTGTCAAAGTTATTCTCATTACTATGGAAGACTAATAAAATTGTGCCTGCCTGGGTGCATTATATTAAAAAAAAATATAATAATAAAAGCTATCAAGTATAAACAGAGTTATGATTTTAATGTAATTTTCTTTATGATTTTATAAATATTTGATTTTATGAATTACACTTTTAAATTTGAACTTGTTTCTTGTTTCATCTGATTTTTACAATGGCATTTTAGTGCCTCGTTAAAAAATGTTTAAAATATCTACACTGTAACAAAAAATAATTTGTTGAGTCAACTTAAAATAATTTGTTACCCGACTGCCTTAAAATTTTGAGTTCAGTCAACTCAAAAAAGTTTAGTCAACTTGAAATGTTAAGTTATACTAAGTGGCAACTTAGGTATTTGAGTTGATTCAACTTAAAAGCTGGGCATGTTACCCAGCTGCCTTGAAATTTTAAGTTTAACAAACCAAATTTTTGGTTTAGTCAACTCAAATATATAAGCTGTCACTTATTACAACTAAACGTATTTGAGTTTAATGAACTTAAAATTTTAAGGCAGCAGGGTAACAAATTATTTTAAGTTGACTGTTGTTTAAGTTGAATTGTGTTTTTTTGTATTTTACAGTGTAATATCATGGGATTAAAGTGGTAATATTTCAAGAGTAATGTTGGAATTACAAGAATAAAGTCGAAATTTTTTGAGATTAAAGTCAAAATTACAAGAATAAAGTTGAAGTAATGAAAATAAAATGTAAATATTTAGAGAATAAAGTCAAAATATTTAGAGAATAAAGTCAAAATTATGAGAATAATGTCAAAATGTTTTGAGAATAAAGTTAAAAAGTTCGATAATTAGTTACATAATTTTACGTAAATTATGAGATTAAAGTTATAATATTTTGAGAGTATATTCTAGCCTATTGTGCATGCAAATGAAAGTTCCAAAGTCTTAGCTTTTGAAATCTGTCTGTTTTATAGCAAAATACAAACAATATGTCTATTACAATAATGTGTTTCACGCTCTTTAATAAGGCGTGACAGATTTAAGCCTCAGTTTAAGGGGCATGTAAGTCAGTCATCTTTCAGACTGCAATAAGACATTCGTTTAATTAAATTAGGCTATACCGTTTTTTCTTAAATTCCTTATAATGTTCCTTCGCGTATATATATGGTGCTATAAACTTTAAAAAAAAGAGGAAAAACACATTTATAATTTGCATTTCATGATAAAACTGACAGAATTTGAAAGCTGAGCTGTGTTATATTAAAAGCAACAAAGCACAAAATGATTGCGATTACTGGATGGCTGGTACGCTACAAAGAATGAACGGAAGATGTTAAATATTATGTCCAATCATCTACTGTATTATACCATTAATAAAATAGGTTGTTATATACCTCAGAAAAGACAACAATATAACCTATGTTAATGAGTTGGAGCCCACTTCAACCTTTTTCAACGTTTTATTGTTGATTTTAATTAAATACATGTGAGGAGTGCATACACTTAAGAGCATGAAAAACACATTATTGCAAGACACATCGTTTGTATTTCACTATAAATTAGACAGACTTTGAAAGCTGAGACATTGTTTTACATTAAAAGTACCAAAAGCACAAAGCTTATTGCTATTATTGGGTGGCTGGCGCACTACAAATAATGAATGCAAATGTACACGTGAAATATTATTTTCAAGCATACTGTCCCTGTGAGTATAACACAAGGTGTGACTTGATAATAATCTCACATGTATTCAAATAAATTCCGTCTGGCAACTTCTCCCAATCCAGGCCATTTGTATGCGAAATGTAGGCTATACTCAAAATATTATAACTTTCATTGCTAAAATCTGAATCTCATAGTTTCGACTTTATGCTCAAAATATTTCGACTTTATTCTCAAAACATTTCGACTTTATTCTCGAAATTATGACTTTTTTCTCTAAACATTTAAACTTTATTCTCGAAACATTTTGACTTTATTCTAAAAAGATTTCAACTTTATTCTCGAAACAATTAGATTTTATTCTTGAAAAATTTCGACTTTATGCTCAAAATATTTCAACTTTATTCTCGAAAGATTTCGACTTTATTTTTGAAATTATGACTTTATTCTCGAAACATTTAAACTTTATTCTCGATATATTTCGACTTTATGCTCAAAACATTTCGACTTTGTTCTCAATACATTTCGACTTTATTCCCGAAAGATTTCAAATTTATTCTTAAAACATTTAGACTTTATGCTCAAAATATTTCGACTTTATTCTCGAAAGATTTCGACTTTATTCTTGAAATTATGACTTTATTCTCTAAACATTTCGACTTAATGCTCAAAACATTTCAACTTTATTCTCAAAACATTTCGACTTTATGCTCAAAACATTTCGACTTTATTCTCGAAACATTTCGACTTTATTCACGAAATTATGACTTTATTCTCGAAACATTTGACTTTATTCTTGATATATTTCAACTTTATTCTCAAAACATTTCACGTTTATTCTTAATATATTTTGACTTTATTCTCAAAATATTACGACTTTAATCTCATTTTTTTTTTCTTTTTCTTTTTTAAGGTGGCACTAAAATGCCATCATAGATTTTGGGGTGAAATAGGACTCAAACATTTCTTGACATTTTTCATGAGATTCACCCATCATTCCAGTAACTTCCAGCAACAAGCTACAGCACGACGAGTCAAAATATATGCTTGCACAGTTTGAAACTTATTTTCTCTTTGGAACAATTCTGTCTTTTGTGTTCATATTGTCTTCTATCTTTAGCTACTATGTCAAAGCAGACACACAGATTTGTCTAAAGAATCGCATACGTTTAATTTCAGAGGATTTTAAGATTCTTTTCAGTAATTCTTTGAATAAACAAGGTAACACTTTATATTAAGTCGTCCCATTTGTCCTTTGTTATGTATGCCGTAACAAAACAGTAATGAAGTAGTAATTACACAGTTATAAAACCAGAACAATATTAACATTATAAAAAAATAATAATTCTCTCATTAACATTTCTAGACATAAATCACTGATATCAGCTCTCTGTAACATTTGCATAGCAAATTAATTAATAATTAAATAATCCAAAACTAAGCACTTAATATAAAGTGGGACCGATGCGCGTCAGTATGTTGAAATCAAAGCCCTGAGGATGATTTATGGGAATTTTTCTATTTTGTATGAGCAATTTCATTTCACATTTATGGAAAACGCTGTAATTAAGTGCTCTTAACATACACACTCACAAGCCTATTAACTCACACTGTCTAGCTGAAGTTGTGAGTTTAGTTGTGAACTTTAGTTGTAGTTTTTGCAGTGCTAGTTAGAAATCAGCTTTTATTATATTTAAGCTAATTTCTTCGCAGGACGTCGATGGCATCTGATTCTGCATTTTTCAGATTTCCATTCATGCATTAAATTTGAAACCTATTATGGAAGATGCAAAGAAATCCTGCGGGATAGGAAAGTAAACATGAGCAGGTTTGACTTATTTCCTTTCTTACTGTGTCCTAACCAGATGTGATGCGAAAGTGTCTTGTTCAATGTGTCTGTTCACAATGAAAGTGAAACTGCTGTGCAACATGACACAATCAAAAGATATTTAACGTTTAATATTTAGCTATATGGACACTGAGATTAGCTTTATCACACTGGGTCTGGTTAGGACACGTATTAGAAAAGGTTTAGCTTCGAGTTACCATCAGAGAAGAGATTTCAGATGGGAGAGTGTTTTGGATGTTATTTTGAGGTGAATTTCTGCTGGATGAGCTTGTATCTGTTGAGCTGCTGCTCGGAGACGGACGGCTGAAGGCCTGAAAGAGCCTGTCTGAAGTCTTCTGAACACAGAGTCAGAGCGCTGAGCTCTGAATCCACACCTGCATCACAGACACAGAGATGAAGAAAGATTTAAGGAAAGTAGTAGTGCGGACATTGAGAAAGAAGCAGAGAGACTGAAAAAGCGTCAGGCCAGAAACATCCTCTACTCGAGCAGACAAACGCACACGTGAACAGGGGTGAAATGACTGCACCATATTTGCGTTCACGTACTTGCGTAGAGTATGTTTTTAGGTTCAGAGCGAGTAGTTAGAATATGGACACACGGGTTTCATGCATAAAATGTAACTTTTCATTTCATCTTGGTTTAGACATATCTCCATCCTTAACCAATAAAGATCTCAGCTGTAGAACTGTCAAAAGCACAAACACTGTTTTGATATTTTGCTTCTTAATATATTGCAAATATCTGCACTTAAGAAAATGTTTAAACATGCTGACTGACTGAATGCATTTAAAGATGACTTTTACTCAGAGCGTTTTCAAGTTTCTATACGGAACTTATTAACAAATACTACGAGTACTACTAATAATAATAATAATAATTAGACATATTAATACATTTAATAACATCGTAGTCAACATTTGAAGTGGATCAAAAAAGTTCATTAAAGTTGTCCTAAGACAAGAATGGCTATTGTTTTGGTTTTAGGACAACTTTGATGAAAGGATTTGATCCACTTCAAATGTTGACTACTGTACTCTATGGAAGCCTGTTTCCACACATTTAAAAAGGTTATTGTGACTTTTTATTGCAAAATACTGACTTTAACGTTAGAATTGCCAAAATTAAACTCGCAATTGCGAGTTAGAATGTCAAAATTGCAAGATGACAAACAATTCAGATTTTTTTTCTCAGAATTGCATGATATAAACTCACAATTGTGAGAAATATAGGCAGACTGTGAGATATAAACACACAATCGCAAGAAATAAAGACAGAATTGTGAGATATAAACACACAATTCCTATTTTTTTCTCAGAATTGCATGATATAAACTCACAATTGTGAGTTATGAAGTCAGAATTAAAATTCAGATTTTTTTCTTGCAAATGCAAGTTTGTATCTGGCAATTCTGACTTTTCACGCAATTGTGAGTTTATATCTTGCAATTGACTATATGCACGGATTACTTCCTTGTTTTAGACAAGCCAGTTCAGTCATTTCCGGACAACTGTGCCGTAATAGGAGTGTCCTTTGCTCGTTTTCTCTACATAATCCATTCACAATTTGAAGAGAAGTTTTGTTTGTCCAAGAGGACCAAACATCCATGTATATCGTTTTAAGAATGACAAACGCGAGTGTAAAAAATTATGCGAGTAAATCTGCTAAATACGCTCGAGTCATTGTTATGATTGACAGTAATAACCGAACGAAACACCTGACAAGCCGATGTCAAAAACTGAGCTGTGCATTAAATGATTCAGACTAAATTCAGAGTAAAAAAACTACAGTTTGTGTTGGTTAAATATAGGCTATTTAATAGCTTTTACAGTTCAAGATAAAACTTAAAAGATGTAGTTATTAAATTAAATATAAAATATTTCAGATTTATATTGATTCATATTGAATGCATTATTTCATTCTTATACCATTAATATTTAACTTGTTTAATTTGTATTGAACTATATATAAGTATTTAAATAATTCACTCTTATAGGCTGTTTGTGTCTGAGCTTATTTATTTACTTATTTATTTTATTGACTTTCTGCACTTGCTATACAATATACTTAAGTGTGGTAAAAATACTAAGATTTGTTATACTAGTAATTTTATAATAAATCGAAAAGCAAGACTGAAAAAACTAGGGAGTTGAAATGGCAGCTGCAGCCAATGAGTGATCCGCTACTGCCATCTTGTGGTTATAAGGGTAATTTCATATCATTTTCATCATAAAAAAACGTTGTTTTCCATGAAAGGACATTTTTTTCATCTTGTTCTTATGAATGAAAAGTGAATCTTTGAAGTGAATTTTACTGCACAGCTGTAGAGTTGAAAAATAATAAAGGCTTTAAAATAATACAAGATTTTAAAAATGCGTTCATGACTATGAAGGAAAGTTATTGATTTTCAAGAATACTATTAAGATGTCGTTGAAGAGAAGCATCATTAGTTACCTAACGTTAGCCTGAACAGTTATGACAGTGTTTAGCTCTCAGCATTTAAATGTGCAATTATGTGTCTAGGTACCCTTCTGAGATTTCCAGGCTCTTTATATGTTGTTAAATAACATGAAACTGAACGTTCATGCCGCTATCATTATTTACGATGTTGCAGTTATTATTTTTCTCAGTTTCTGGTAAGAACGAGGCAGGAGAGGAGTCTCAAGAGCCTCCACTTATATATTGCACATATAAAACGAGCTTCACCGGAAGTTTACGAGCTGGATTATAATTATGCGGAAGTTCTAAAGGACGCTCTGTGCGTATATTCAATTCAGATTATTGGAATTCTGACTTTATCCTCAGAACTGTGAGATATAAACTCGCATTTGGGAGAAAAGATAGAATTGTGAGAAAAAAAAAAATCAGAAATGTGAAATCTGTATCATGCAATTCTGACTGCATTTCTCAGAATTGCAAGTACAGTCATGGCCAAAAATACTGGCATCCCTGCAATTCTGTCAGAAAATGCAACCCTTCTCTCAGAAAATTTTGTTGTTTTTTTGTTTTGTTTTTTTTGCATTGGAACAACACAGAGAAGAAAAGTCAAATCTGATACAATTCCACAAAGAAACCACTGGACAAAATTACTGGCACCCTTAACTTAATATTTGGTAGCACCCCCTTTGGAAAAAATAACTGAAATCAGTCGCTTCCTGTAACCATGAATGAGTTTCTTACACCTCTCTTCTGAAATTTTGGACCACTCTTCTTTTGCAAACTGCTTCAGGTCATTCAGATTTAAAGGTTGCTTTCTCCCAGCTGCAGTTTTGAGATCTCTCCACAGGTGTTCTATGGGATTCAGATCTGGACTCATTGCTGGCCAGTTCAGAGCTCTCCAGCGCTTTGTTTGTAACCATTTCTGAGTGCTGAGTGCTTTTTTTTTTGAAGTGTGTTTCGGGTCATTGTCCTGCTGGAAGACCCATGACCTCTGGTGAAGACGCAGCTTTCTGACACTGGCCACTACGTTGCGTCCCAAAATTCTTTGGTAATCATCAGATTTCATGATACCGTTCACACAGTCAAGGCATCCAGTGCCAGAAGCAGCAAAGCAACCCCAAAACATCTTTGAACCTCCACCATGTTTGACTGTAGGGACTGTGTTCTTTTCTTTGAAGGCCTCATTTCTTTTTCTGTAAACAGTGCCATGATGTCCTTTACCAAGAAGGATTGTGGTTTTGTCACATAACTCCAGTCTTGTTTTTTACACCTTTGTGTCAGCAGTGGTGTCCTCCTGGATCTCTTACCACAGGTTTCCTTTTCGAGGGAATAGTGCGAGCTGAAACTGTTGTACCCTGTGTCTGCAGATCAACTTGAATTTGTTTGGAAGTTAATAAGGGTTCTTTATCCAGCATTCGAACATTCGTTATAATTCATTTTTCATTAATTTTGCTCATCTGTCCACGTCCAGGGAGGTTAGCTACAGTGCCTTGGGCTGTAAACCTCTTGATGATATTGTACACAGTGAACACAGGAACATTAAGATCTCTGGAGATGGACTTGTAGCTTTGAGATTGTCCATGTTTTTCCACATTTTCTCTCTTAAGTCCACAGACAACTCTTTACACTTCTTTCTTTTCTCCATGCTCAGTGTGACACACAACACAAAGGTTGAGTCAACTTTTTTCCACTTTAACTGGCTGCAAGTGAGATTACTATATTGCTCACACCTGTTACTTGCCACAGGTGTGTCTAAATACAAATTACAGGAGCATCACATGCTTGAAAAGCAATTATTTCTTACAATTTTGACAAGGTGCCAATCATTTTGTCCAGTTAATTTTTGAGTTCTGTGTGAAATTTTATCAATTTAGACTTTTCTTCTCAGTTTTTTATTTGTGTGTGTTGTTGCAGTGCAAACTAAAACAATAAGCATGTGAGTACCAAAACATCTGCAATTGGAACAATTTTCTGAGAAAAGTGTTGCATTTTCGGACAGAATTGCAAGGGTGCCAATATTTTTGGCCATGACTGTATATATCTCACAACAGTCAGAATTGTGAGTTTTTATCATGCAATTTTGAAAAAAAGTTTGCAAATGTGAGAAAAAAAGTCAGAATTGTGAGATACAAAGTTGTAATTACCTTTTTATTTTTTTATTCAGTGAGCAGAAACAGGAATCCATATTATACTTTTTTTTTCATTATTTATGTGATATAAAGCTGAGTTTATAATAGCATAATTATGAGTAAATGCTGTCTTTTGAACTTTATATTTATCAAGAATGCTTGAGAGAAAAAAAAAAAAACGAAGAAAATGTTTCTTAATCATTTAGCACCAATAGAAATAGATAACAAACAAGTCCCAAATCATAACATTAAAATGATTTCTGAAAAAAAATGCTTCTCAAGTCTATAAAAATAGCACTCTCCTTCAAAGGCAACATCCCAAGATTGGTTTACTATAAAGAGGTCTGAGTGTGTTTTCACCAAAATGTCGACATTAATTTATGTGTGTAATGACCAACAAACAAGCACTCCTCATTGCTCCGAGGGACTGAAGTAACAGCGATAGTGGCATTTTCTGTAACATTTGGCATTTAGTTTGACATGGTCACTCACCCCTGGGTCACATAATCAAAAAAGCCAGTTCATCCTTCACTGGTTAATTTCTCCCCATACCTTCAGCGATGCGTGAAATCTTCCTCTTGACGGCGCACATCATGGCGTCCGAGCAGAGCGCGTAGAGATCGGCTCCGGTCAGTTGAGGAGGACAGGACTCCACGACCTCCGACAGACACACGCTGGGATCCACCTTAAACCTCCAACCAGAACACCAGCAGAGAGTCAGAAGCAATAACACACTCCAGCACTGAGAGGAACGAGCGTCATGATGAACACACTCACTTGCGCAAGATTGCCTTCAGAACCTGCAGCTGCGACTCTCGGTCTTCATTCACACCCACATACACCAGCTTATCAAATCTGAAAATACAAATCGCAAGAATTCAAGTATTTTATTCAAGGCAACAACTGAAAAAAAAAAAAAAAAAATCTCTCAATGTATTTACCTGCCAGGCCTGAGCAATGACTGGTCCAGCAGATCTGGACGATTAGTTGCTCCAATCACAAAAACGTCTCCAGATGAATGAAGACCATCCAGCTCTGCTAAAAGCTGCGCCACAACCCTAATAATAAAAAATTACAAAACCTAGCTTGTCATGATGCAGCAGTCCTTCAGCCTTCATACAATACACATCGTTTCAAACCAGCTTCACCGTATTAAAAAGGAAAGTAACAAAATCAGTGATGTAAGATCAAAAAAATGAGGCTAATCTGTGTAAAGTTATTTTTTTAATGAAATGTTGAATTTAACAATAAGCAGCCCTACTGAGGACATTAGTGTCATTATTCAGATCAATTCAGTTCAGCGTTGATTCATTTCAGTTAAATAACAGTGTTGTCTTGCAAAATTCATCAATTTTAGCTGTTTTCAATACCACTGATGTTTCTTGATTCCACACCAAAGCAAAAATTAATGTTTAATATTAATATAAATACTAAAAAACTAAATTATATCAACGTTTTTCAAATTCCTGGAATTAAACACTACCTCAGTTTCATATTTTCCTGTTTGGATATAAACTCACAATTGTTGCATGATATAAACTCTTAACTGCAAGAAATAAAGTCAGAATTGCGAGATATAAACTCACAATTTTGACTTTTTTCTCAGAACTGCATGATATAAACTCAAAATAATGTTTAATGTTATTATAAATACAAAACAAGCTAAATTATATCTTTTTTTTTTTTTTTTTCAAATTCCTGGAATTAAACATTGCCTCAGTTTTATATTTTTCATTACTTGAGTAGTTTTGGACCATAACTTTGTATTTGTTCCTGTACTTGTTATTACGCTCGTCACTACATCAAATAGTTATACAGTGAGCAAAGTTTCATAATCCTCAATATCACCAAATAAATCCAAATTAAAACTACTATAAAGTATGTGTATAATCATGTAAAGCAATATATAATACAAAAAAAAAAATCTCAACTTTTTGATTGTTTAAATTATTGTGAATGTACTGGATATGCAAGTACATACATACATTATGCTTGCATAAACAACATATACTATATAGAAAATCTCAGCTCTGTGATGTTTTTATTGTTGAAGATATAAATAATGTTATCACAGCTCTACATATGATTTTAGATATATAATCAACTACATCTATAACTTATAATAACTTTATTTGCATATATATATATATATATATAATGTACTCACATAAAATATACTAAAGCAAATCACATGCTGGATTGTTTGTACCATAGTAATGCTATATAAATAAAATTGATTTGACTTAATACAAGTGTCTAAATTGTAGAGTATTTTTATTTTGGGAATCATTTACTTCACTAAACTCCAAAACATAATATCTTATGAACACCATGAACATATATCATTCCTTGAAAACATCCTGAGACAGGATAGCTTACATGATTTGTTCACGGATTGAACTGATCTGATATTTGGGCCATTCTACAGAATTGGTGCAAACTGCTGTCCCACAACCAAAAAAAAACACATTTAAAAAGCATTTAAGTATTCAAATATTATCTATTATCTACTGAAACCCACAATAATATTTAAAATATTAATAAGCTTAATATATTTAAATATATCATTTATTGGGTATTTTCAATTGGGAGGTGGCTTTTTAAAACCCTAACCCCTAAATGTCAACTTATGAAAATTATATTAAAATAATTTTTGTTTTTGTTTTTTCCATTGTTGTTTCTACAAGTATCTTTTTGATTAAAAAGTGAAGTTCAAAAAAAAACATCTTAACAATTATCAACTAAGATGTTATGGTAGTGTTTGGTTCAGTGTATATTCAAGCTAATAAATCTTTACGTTTGAAATCAGTATGATCAACTTTTTGCCTTTTACAAAAAAAGACTTTTAAAATACAACAAATCTCATAAATTACACTTTTTTAATTTTAATTTTAATTTAATTGTATTATTATTATTTATAATAATTTTATTTCATTTAAAATTTTTATTTTATTTTTATTTATTTTTTTTTTTTTTATAAAATAGCAAAAAATATATATTTACAATGTAGATGTAAGCAAAATCTATATATAATAGGTCAATATAACCCTTCTGATCAAATTTTTATTAAAAATATTATATTATTCCAAAACTTTCTGAAAATACATTATGAGAATTAACTGCACAATCACTAGAAATGTGTACCTTGGATATTATACAATGTGCATACGTACACAAGTTTTGAAAAAGACACTTTTTTTCCCAAAACGTTTACAAATCTGACTTTGGACCAATTTTGTATAATGGCCCATATATTCGATATCTGACTCTGTATTTAAAGTCTGTATCTAAAGAAAGCAGCGACAGATCTTTTATGCTATTTTGTGATGTGCATCCAAATGTAACAGATCAATGAAAAAGAAACAAATTTAATGTGTGGTCGATTGTAAGAAAGGGATGGGTTTAACAACTGTGAATATCTGAAGAAAATGCAGCATTATAGCATTTATCATCACTACTGCACTATCCAATCCAAAACTGAAATTGATTTCTAAAAGTAGAAAAAGCTAAAGAGCGTACGGAAATAACAGTCAGGCAGCATTCGTGTACTAAGTACTATTGACACTGGTGCGGTTAGATTATTTTTAGTTTAGCATGTCTTGTGATGCCTGACCTGTCCATCACCCCTCCTGAGTCTCCACTGTGGCCTCTATTAGGAGCCAAAGAGTCCAGCTCATCAAAGAAAATAATACAGGGTGCAGCCGTTCTGGCCTTACTGAACACTGACGGACAGAGAGAGATAAAGAAAGAAATATTAACATGCACAATAAAATAATAACTAGATAAAAAAGTTTGTTGGGACAAACTTTAAGTTGGCTTGAGAAAGCCGGAACAGAAAGTTTTAAAAAGTTTGAAAAGTGTTCAAAGTTTAAAAAGTTTAAGAAGTTTTAAAGAGTTTAAAAAGTTTTAAGTTTGATGGTTTTCAGTCTGAAATAGTTTGAAGTCTAAAGTAGTTTTAAAAGGTTAAAGATAGATTACTAGATTTGCTAGCAAGTTACTAGCATGATTCTAGCATGATTAGCAAGTTGTTAGCATGTTTCTAGCATGATTATCAAGTTGTTAACATGTTGCTAGCATGTTTCTAACATGATTAGCAAGTTGTTAGCATGTTGCTAACATGTTTCTAGCATGATTAACAAGTTGCTAGCAGCAAGTTGTTAGAATGTTGCTACAATGTTTCTAACATGATTAGCAAGTTGTTAGCATGTTTCTAGCATGATTATCAAGTTGTTAGCATGTTGCTAACATGTTTCTAGCATGATTAACAAGTTGCTAGCAGCAAGTTGTTAGAATGTTGCTACAATGTTTCTAACATGATTAGCAAGTTGTTAGCATGTTTCTAACATGATTAGTAAGTTGTTAGAATGTTGTTATCATGTTTCTAACAAGATTAGCAAGTTGCTAGCATGTTTCTATCATGATCAGCGAGCTGTTAGTATGTTGCTAGCATGTTTCTAGCATGATCAACATGCTGCTTGCATGTCTCTAACATGAGTAGCAAGTTGTTAGCATGTTGTTAACATGTTTCTAACATGATTACCATGTTGCTAGCATGTTTCTTGCATGTTTCTAACATGATTAGCAAGTTGTTAGCATGTTGCTAGCATGTTTCTAGCATGATCAGCAACTTGCTTGCATGTTTCTAACATGATTAACAAGTTGCTAGCATGTTTCTAGCATGATCAGCAACTTGCTTGCATGTTTCTAACATGATTAACAAGTTGCTAGCATGTTTCTAGCATGATCAACATGTTGCTTCCATGTCTCTAACATGATTAGCAAGTTGTTAGCATGTCTCTAACATGATTAGCAAGTTGTTAGCATGTTTCTAGCATGATTAGCATGTTGCTAGCATGTTTCTAACATGATTAGAAAGTTGTTAGCATGTTGCTAGCATGTTTCTAGCATGATTAGCAAGTTGCTATCATGTTTCTAGCATGCTTAGCAAGTTACTAACATGATTCTGGTTGCTAGCTATAGACAGATAGATAGATAGATAGATAGACAGTTATGGTTAGATAGATAGATAGATAGATAGATAGACAGTTATGGTTAGATAGATAGATAGATAGATAGATAGACAGTTATGGTTAGATAGATAGATAGGTAGATAGATAGATAGATAGATAGATGAGTTTAAATGGATTATAAATACAGTACATAGAAGGGAAGTTTGATTGAGTCTCAAGGGATTCTGGGAGTTTTGACAGTTGGAGTTTGAAAAGTGTTGGCTCATTTGAACATTCTGTCAATGTAAGTCTATGGGATTTTTCCCAAATTTAATTGTCATTTTTAGGAAAATCGTAAGTCCGATCAAAGATATAGCAACTAACTTCAGATCGGTCTGAATATCTGGGCTGAGTTTGGAGTTTGTAGAGTTAAAGCTCTAGGAGGAGAGTTGATAATTTTAGTCTCAAAAGAATAATAATAACTGGAAGTTTAAATAGCATTTCAGTAAGTTGGCTTTATCAAGCCAACTTAAATATAATGGAATGAATCAGCAGGTACTCGTACCCTCTCGAATGTTCTCCTCACTCTGACCAACGTACATGTTGATGAGTTCAGGACCCTTCACACTGAAAACAAACATTACATTTCAACATGTTCATTTAGTTTTGTACCAGTCTCTTGAATATTTCAAACTCAATAACAAATAAAGGCAAGTTGATTAAGTCACCTGAGGAAGGTCATGGTACACTCGGTGGCGACGGCTTTAGCCAGCAGAGTTTTTCCGGTGCCAGGCGGCCCGTAGAGCAGCAGTCCGGAGCGACGCAGCCCCAGCGAGAGCAGCTCTGGATGCTCCAGAGGAAGCTGAATCGTGTCCAGAATTTCCTTCTTAACCTGCTGCAGTCCACCGACGTCCTGCCATCTCACTGACGGGATCTGAGATGAAGAAGAGAAAACATACTCTGAGTTTTAGACACAAATAACTGATTTGAAACATGAGATTTTACTGCTATTTAAGTAAATAGTACATTACAGCACAATTTTAATTTCTGGGTGAACTTTTTTGACTTAACATAACCCTAGTAAAAAAGTAATATATTTAAAATGCATTTATTTTTTATTAAGTATAGTTCAAGTCTATTAACATAATTACTGACATATCACTCGATACTTACTGATATAAAAATTGTAATAACTTCATTTGGAGTACTAGTTGTGCACAATGCACATTTCTTAATATTAAGCCTAAAATTTGTTTTAATGTCACTGTTGATGAGAACTGTATGATCTATAAATAATATCAGACTTTAAATGCAAAATACTTGAATACTTAAATGCAAAACAATCAAATGTACTTAAGTATATCTTTAGTTGGACTTCAGTGCTACTTCCATACAATTAAAGTGCATTAAGTACAAAATTAGTTGTTCCAATTTAGCAGACTTTAAATATATCAGTTTAGTATGCTAAAAGTACAATTGCATGGTATTTTTTATTAAGTATAAAGTATGTAAATGTATTTGTAGTATACTTAACATGAAATAAATGTATTTCAGATACAGTTTATTTCCTTTATTTTTCACACAGGTGTGCTTAATTGTATCAAATGTGCACTTATACAGTAAGTGTACTTCAAATTTAAAAAGTATATTTTTAAACTGGTATTAAATTACTGGTAGATAAAGTTTTTTTTTTTATTTTTTATTTTTTTAAAGGCCATTTAAGTACGCTTAAGTCACACATTCATGACTTAACACACTTATGTGAAGTGTTAAAAAGCATATTTGTAATACTTTGTAATAATTTGTAATAATGTCAAATTAAAAGTTTTACTTTAAAGTAATTTTTAAATCATTTTGCCATACTTTTAAGAAATACACTTATTTTGATGTGCTGACTAACATCGTAACATGTAAAGTACTGTAGAGTGTTATTGTAGTGTAACTGTAGTGTGATTTTTTAATACTTGACATACAAGTTTTAATTGAAATGACATATTTGAAGAGTTTATTTGCAAAAACAGATAACTTTTTTTACATGCTCAAAAATCATGGTTTTTATTATGTTATCATGTTTTAATTGTTTTATTGTATTAGTTAGCTGTATGTTTGTTATTTTTACTGTATATCAAAAGTAACCCAACTGCAGTTTAATTGAGATTAACTGGTATGCACAATGAAAAAACAAAATGGTTAAAAACGGAGTTATATGTTTTTGCAAATGAACTCATTTTAAATTCATTATAAACGCTTGTCAGTACATTCGGCAGTACACTTGAACCATATTTTAAAACACAGTAAGTCATTATGAAATAACAAAGATGTACTTAAGTTCTACTTAAGCAGGTCAAAAAACATTAAATGCATTTCATATATAAAATATATTAAAATACAATAAATTTACATTTAAATGCAATGAACATGCAGTGTGCAAAAACATTATATTCAGTTTAAGAAAAGCACATTTTTTTCATAATAGTTTTTAAAAGTATGCTAATGTGCCCTCTAGAAGCTTGCGTCTTCAAAAAACGGCTAAAAACACATCTTATCCATCTCCATTTGACCCTTTAACTCTAGCACTCTCTATTCTATTTCTAATGTATCTATTAGTTTTCTTTATTTAAAAAAAAAAAAAAGAAAAAACACTTGACCCTCTACACTTACACTCTCTATTCTATTTCTAATTCATCTATTTGTTTTCTTTTTTATTTTAAAAAAAGAAAGAAAAAAAAACACTTTCACTCTCTATTCTATAAAAAAAAAAAAACAGAAAAAACACTTGACCCTCTACTCTTACACTCTCTATTCTATTTCTAATTCATCTATTTGTTTTCTTTTTTTAAAGAAAAAGAAAGAAAAAAAAAAACACTTGCACTCTCTATTCTATCAAAAAAAAGAAAAAACACTTGATTGCTTCTATTGTCCTCATTTCTAAGTCGCTAAGCGTCTGCTAAATGACTACATGTAACGTAAATGTAATGTGTACTTTTATATTATTTTAACGATACAAAGGACTCAAACAACGAAAAACACGGCAACTGTACCTTTGGCGCGCCGATGGCTTGTGAATGTGCCTCCTGTAGGACGTCCAGTGCCGTACTGAAGTCCTCAGACGTGACGCTCACCCCAGAGACACACAGATCTTCCTCTTCCTGTTCACTCGCCCCTTCTGGAAAACTACACATGAAAAACAACACACCAGTTTCTAAACCAATCGACAAAGTGGTCAAAAACAATGCTTTTTTTATTAGCAAGATGAAGACTTACTACGTCTGCAGAAGTCGTCTGTGAGCAGCTTTCCCAGCGTTGGTAAGGAGTGCGCAAAGATCTCCCAAAACAAACCCCTACAGAAATAACACAATTTGACTTAGAATTATATAACGTGGTCATGGAAGCAGAGCAATTTACACATTCATTATTCGGAAAAATATGCTTAAATCAAATAAACAGTTTACAATTTGACCAGGAACGTGTATATAATGGTCAATTTGAATGCACAGATGAGATGCAGGACCAGTTAATAGTCTCACAGCTGTCTGTTTGGCAATCTTGCCAAGACTGACGTCTTTTCCCAACATCAGGTCCTCACTGAGGTTGGACAGCATTGTCCTGCGCTGCTCCTCAGACAGGCTCTCCATCGCCACCTGGTGCACAAACGCTGCCGTCACATCTGAGGACAGCTCTCGCTGGGTGCTCACTGACCCCACCACAACCACACTGTAGAAAAAACAAAAGAAATATGTAAATGATAACAAATGTTTGTTTTAATTTTAAAAAGCATGTCTGTAATATTCCCATATATCCCCAGTATGCTGCATCAGGTGTCTGGCATGTTGGCGCCTCACCTGGTATGAACAGCTGCTACGAGCTGGCAGAGGGTGGAAGTGACCCTGGAGTCCGTCTCAGTGCCGTCCCGCGGCTGGCCGAGCAGCTGCAGGTTTCTCAGCAGCAAAACACACGGGTGATGGAGCTCAGCTCTCTCAAAGACAGACTTCATCTTAGCCTCGCATGCAGCTGCAGTGTCTGCACAGAGAGTGACGCAGTCCACCTGCACCCATGAGCACAGCCTCATTTACAACTCTGTTCATATAATAACATTGGACAAACAGCATATTTAATTCAACCATTACATATGGCCATAATATGAGTATGTAATTTGGCTTGCCAAAAATGATTAAGCGAGGAACCAAAAGAATAACAGATTCTCAAATCTGCCTAAATTTCATGTGCAGGGCTCATAGAAAATAAACAAATGTGACCCTGGGCCACAAAACCATCATAAGTAGCCAGTGTTGGGGGTAACGCATTACAAGTAACACGAGTTATGTAATGTTATTACTTTTTCCAAGTAACTAGTAAAGTAACACATTACTTTTTAATTGACAAGAAACTGAGTTACTTTTTTCAAATAAGTAACGCCAGTTACTTTTCCCGCCATTTATTGATTAAAAGCTCTCCTGTCTCCATATTAAGAGAAATCAGGAGTAAGATGTTAGTTCTAGAATAAATGTGAACATGCGTTAATGCATCGCACTTACAAAAAACAGATTCAATATTCCTCAAAATGAATAAAAACAGTAAAATTCAACTCAGAATATGACGCAAACCTGCAATAATTAAATGTTAAATAATGCAAATATGCTTTATGCATTTAATTTCATTTTATTAATCGATGCTGATCTTCGATGATCCAATTCAACCATACTAATAAACAAAAATTACTCAAGATAATCTAACATTTGTTTTCTTTTTTTTTTTTTTTATTGCTGAAGAGCATTTTTTTCTTATGCGGTCTACTGTACAGACTTTCCCCAACACTGTAAGTAGCACGGGTATATTTGTAGCAACAGCCAACAATACATTGTATGGGTCAAAATTATCAATTTTTCTTTTATGCCAAAAATCATTAGGATATTAAGTAAAGATCAAGTTCTGTGAAGATATTTTGTAAATTCCCTACTGTAAATATATCAAAACTTAATTTATGATTAGTAATATGCATTGCTAAGAACTTCATTTGGACAACTTTAAAGGCGATTTTCTCACTATTTTGATTTTTTGCACCCTCAGAATCCAGATTTTCAAATATTGGCCTATCCTAACAAACCATACATCAATGGAAAGTTTATTTATTCAGCTTCTAGATGATGCTTAAAGCTCAGTTTCAAGAAATTGAGCCTTATGTCTGTTTTTGTGGTACAGGCTCACAAATGTGGACTAAAAATATACATTGATTTCATTCAGTACATATAAACTATCAATAAAAATAGTTAAATGTGATTAAAATGAGTGTTTCATGAGTGTTTGTTTATTCTATGTATCCCTATGCTTATTAGAGCATTGTGTTTGTTAGCTTAACAACATACTAAAGTCAAACTCCACTAGACTTAATTGTGTTTTGTTTCTAGTGAACTTATCAAAAACACAACTTATGAAGGTTTTGATGCTCGTAACAGTGGAAAAACACAAAACTCAAGAAAAATAACATCGAAAAATCGCAAATCACCTTGATCAGATGCAGATGTAGCCTCCTGCTAGCTGCTCTTACCGCAGTAACTTTACCACTGCCACTCGGACCCATCAGAAGAACCGAACAGCCTCTTTTTAATGTTGAAGAGCTGCCAGAAAAGTAATAATATTTGAATATATTTAACATTTTCTCAATCCAGCGTTCCAGCAATGCTGAAATACAAGATAAAATACTTACAACATCATCTAGGATGACTTAAAACTATTTAAATGAATACATTTTTATTACACACATTATTATATTATTAATAGCACTTGCATGTTATTGTACTTTTGTTCATTTAGATTGAACTTGCTTTGGAGAAAACCATCTGCTAAATGTCCATATGTAAACGTAACGTAAATGTAAATTATATTAAAGTAATTTAACTCTTATCTATATTTAAATTCTATAAAACACATAAAATCAACATGTAAACACATATTTATTTTTTCCTCAATAACTAGTGTTTTTATTGAAGAATATACAGTTCTGGAATCACAAAATAAATCGTATTTATTTCATTTAATATACCAATACTCCCAGGTTCTGTTAATAATTATTACATAATTATTACATAATAATTATGTAATTATATATATATATATAAATATATATATATATATATATATATAATTAGGTGGGGGACCTTCAAATATATAGACAGAGAAACAGAAACAGAGAGGTTTCTAGTGCAAAAGTTTGAGATTTACTGTTTTAACAGAAGGAAGATGTACAAAATTAACTTTTGAATGAGAATTTGTGTCTTTAAAATTAAAAAATTGGGATTGCAAGCACCTTATTCATAATATATGTGACCCTGGACCACAAAACCATCGTAAATAGCATGGGTATATTTGGTGCAATAGCCAAAAATATTGGTCAAAATTATTGATTTTTATTTTATGCCAAAAAACATTGGGATATTAAGTAAAAATCATGTTCCAAGAAGATATTTTTTCAATCACCTACCATAAATATATCAAAACTTAATTTTTCATTAGTAATATGCATTGCTGAGAAGTTCATTTGGACAACTTTAAAAGTGATTTTCTTAATATTTCAATTTTTTGGCACCCTCAGATTTCAACATTTTTATTAGGTGTATCTTGGACAAATATTGTCCTATCATAACAATGGAAAATGAAATGAAAAGCTTATTTATTCAGCTTTCAGATGATGTATAAATCTCAATTTCAAAAAACTGACCCTTATGACTGGTTTTGATCCAGGGTCACATATACACAATACAGACCTTTCAGTGAAGTGAGGTTGGATGATAGTAAGCAGTTGCTCCACAGTGCTGGAGAGACCAGGAGGACAGAGACTCGTCCAGAAAGACGAACCCTTCGGCAGCACAGAACAGGGAGACAGGCTGTGGGCGGAGCCTCCCTGTGGACAACCAATCAAAGCTTTAATACACCTGCATATATGAACACAGATGAGATTCTGATCATCTTTAATTCTCACCATGTACAGTGAAGTGTGATTGCTGTCAGCCAGATACGAAGAAACCTCTTCCTCCTCAGCAGAAAAACCACACACCTGCTTTACTTTGAAATACAGCACAGGCCACCTGCAAAACACAAAACCAACATGAGGATTGCTTTTTAAAAATCTTTAAGGCAGCTACTGAAGATAAACCTGCACCTGAGGATTCCTTCAGAGCTGTTCTCTATAAAATCAGGATGTCCTTCTGTCGGGATTCCCAATATACTCCCCCGCTGAACAAGCCTGAAAACAAACACAACGTTCAGGAAAACCAGGAAGAGAGTAAGATGTTCATATATGATTGTTAAATGTGCTCTGAAAACCTGGGTGTGCTGAAGTGTTTGTAGAGGATGCTGTCGAAGGGCCCATGGGAGTTGTAGTCTGGCGATATGACGGCTTCAATGTGCAGCTCTTTAGCAAACGGCGGCGCTACACATCGACACGCGCTCACGGAGATCTGCGACTCTGCATGCGATGACACCTTATTCCACCTCTGCTTGAATCAAAGCACAAAGAAATGCTAATTGCATATACAGTATACTGACATCTGATCAACCATCAGACCTTACTGAACATTTCCATACAGTAACACCAATAAATAGACCAATATCAATATTTTCAGATGCTGAAAATTAAAAGTTGTATAAAATAGGTGTACAAATCTATATTATAAGTCTTTTTTAACTTTTCATGCAATTGTACAACTAAATAAACTATACTAAATGAGTTATTTTTGTTATGAAGTTATGCCTTTGAACTCTTGATTTATACAAATTACAATGCTTGTGTAATTTATAAGTATTTATCTCAACTTAATAATATGATATGTGACCCTGGACCACAAAACCAGTCTTAAGTAGCACAGGTATATTTGTAGCAATAGCCAAAAATACATTGTTGTATGGGTCAAAATGATCAATTTTTCTTTTATGCCAAAAATTATTAGGATATTAAGTAAAGATCATGTTCCATGAAGATATTTTGTACATTTCCTACTGTAAATATATCAAAACTTAATTTTTGATTAGTAATATGCATTGCTAAGAACTTTCAACTTTTCTCAATATTTTGATTTTTTTGCACCCTCAGATTACAGATTTTCAAATAGTTGTATCTTGGCCAAATATTGGCCTATCCTAACAAACCATACTTCAATGAAAAGCTTATTTATCCCTTATGCTTTCAGATGATGATGAAATTTCAATTTCAAAAAATTGACCCTTATGGCTGTTTTTCTGCTCTGGGGTCACATAATTTTCTGTTCACTAAATCTCAACTGCTTGATTGTTTATAACTATAAAGACAAATAAAGAAAGATATTCATACAAATAAACACTACCAGTCAAAAGTTTTTGAACAGTATGATTTTTAATGTTTTTTAAAAAATTCTCTTCTGCTCACCAAGCCTGCATTTATTTGATCCGAACCACAGCAAAAACAGTAAAATTTTGAAATGTTTTTACCATTTAAAATAACTGCTTTCTAGTTAAATATGTTTTTAAAATGTAATTTAATCCTGTGATCAAAGCTGAATTTTCAGCATCATTACTCCAGTGTTCAGTGTCACATGATCCTTCAGAAATCATTCTAATATGCTGCTTTGCTGTTCAAGAAACTAAGTAATTATTATTATTAATATTTAAAACAGTCGAGTACATTGTTTTAGGATTCTTTGATCAGCATTTATTTGAGTAAAAAGCTTTTGTAAGATTATACAGCATACTATTCAAAAGCTTGAAGTCAGTATAAATTTTCTGGGAGAAGAAAGAAATTATAGAAATGAATAATTTTATTTAGCAAGAATGCTTAAAAATGTATATGATAAAGACATTTATAATGTTACAAAAGATTTCTATTTCAGATAAATGCTGTTCTTCTGAACTTTCTGTTTATCAAAGAAACCTGAAAAAAATTCTACTCAGGTGTTTTCAGCATAGTAATAATAATAATAATAATAATAATAATAATAATAAAATGTTTGTTTTGTTTTGTTTTGTTTTTTGAGCAGCAAAACAGATTATTAGAATCATTTCTGAAGGATCGTGTGACTGGAGTAATGATGCTAAAAATTCAGCTTTGAAATCACAGGAATAAATTACATTATAAAATATATTCAAATAGAAAACAGTCATTTTAAATAGAAAAAATGTTTAAAAATTGTATTGTTTTTTGCTGTACTTTAAATAAATGCAGGATTGGTGAGCAGAAGAGACTCCTTTAAAAACCATTAAAAATCTTACTGTTTAAAATCTTTTGACTGGCAGTATAAATAAATAACAGCTTTATAAAATGGCAAGAAAATAGCTATTGCGAAGTGAGGAATTAGGGTTACCAATTACCTTGAATATTTCTAAAAAATAAATGTACAGATGTTATGCACATAGCAAATCTAATTAATAAAATAATTTCAAATTATCCAATGTTTACTTAATAGTAATACTGTGATAAAAACACAGTTGAATTTTAAAACTTAAACAGGTTACAGACACACTCACATTAGCTGAGTCATTATAAACTTCTTCACCTTAATTTTGATGGTCTTGTTTCCAACCGGCACTGCCATCCCGTCTGATAGGTTAAACCACTGAACCGGTGAAATGAAGCCCACATTGTCATTCACATCCATGTCTGGGTGTCTAAGTGTGTCAAACGCTTTGATTGCCACCAGATGAACACGTCCCTGCTTCTTATAGGGAATTTTCCAGCTGCTTTCACGGTCTCCCAGGACAGGACTCTGAGCCGGAGGAGTCTTCTTTGCCTTCTCTGCTGGGACGGACGCAATGACCCACTCCCCGTTAAACACACCCAGCTTCAGTAACAAGCTCTTGTTCACAAAAATACAGCTGTCAACGTCCAATGCTTCATTCTGCTCTAATCTCGACAGAATTCCTCCGGGTTTATGGAGATTTGAGACGTCTAGCACACGCACATCAACTCTGCATTCAAGAGCCTGTAAGAAGGTACTGAAGTCTAACACTTTACTGTTCAACAAAGAGCTGCCAGAACTCAAACTATTCGCGTACTGGGCGAAATCAGAGACAAAGAGAGAGGAAGCAGACAGTCTGCTAGTGATATTAGTGTTAGTCAGATCCAGATCTCTGCAATCTGACACAACCACACTAGTGTCCACTGTTATCATGCCCTGACTGACAGGTGTGCACTCCAGCACTATTACATCTGACAGGTACTGCTGCACCTGTGCGGCTTCCTCACCCAGTAAATGATGGTAGGGTATCAGAAGCGCATCGCCTTGTCTCGCCAGCAGAGTTTGTCCATGACAGGACGCCAGGATCAGCAGACCATTGGAGAACTTCTCTGAAGAAGCCCATTTAAAGCTCTGCTTCGTCCGAGCACCGATGACAATCTTCTTTAAAGGTAGCAGAGACTGTGGACGAACCGTTCCCGGTGAGTGCTCCTTCAGACCGTAGTGTTTGAGGAAAGATCTACTCACATAAACAGCGAGACACGTGGGAATGTTTACATTGGTCTCTTCCTCTGGCGTTATGTGCGCGCACACCAAAAAGCCCCGATTAGAAGGTGAGCGTTTGTCCGTCAGTGACAGTAACAACGCGTATGTGGGTCCGGTGTAGTCTGGAAACTTTTGAGTGAATTGTGATTTGTTGATAAGCACGTGTAGAGGATGAATATGTGATGGTAAGTCATCAAGACACTGCAACTTCATAGGCGCCGCCATGTTGAAAAAGTGCGCATGCGCAGTGAAAGGGGAGCTCAACCGTCAACTGTCAGACTTCTTTTCTGAGCCTTCAAGCGCCCACTGGAAGAACAACCACTTTATTTCTCATAGGAAATTGGTTAGACACCCAATTCTATTAGTATGTATAGTATGTAAATTTTTTTTACAGGTTTCCTAGAGCAGCCATGAACCACAAGATAAAGAAAACACAAGAACACATTTTCTAAATCGTTCCTGGGTTTCGGTGCCACTGGTGTGTTCCCCGTGAAAGATCATGATATTATTGCCTTTCATTTGAACAACATCAATTTTAAAGTTGTCTTTGACATAACTTTAAGCATTTTTTAAACAATTCTAAACATGTTACAGCATTTTAAACCACCAAATATGTGACGCTGGAACACAAAACCAGTCAGTTTGAAAGCTGAATAAATAAGCTTTCCATAGATGTATGGTTTGTTAGGATAAGGCAATATTTGAAAATCTGGAATCTGAGTGTGCCAAAACATCACAATATTGAGAAAATGCAGGAAGGAATGCATACTGATAATAAAAACTACGTTTTGAGATATATATATATATATGTATGTATATGGTAGGAAATTTACAAAATGTCTTCATGGAACATGATCTTTACATAATAGCTTAATGATTTTTGGCATAAAAGGAAAATCGCTAATTTTGACCCAAATAATGTATTGTTGGCTATTGCGACAAATAAACCCATACTAATTAAAGGAGAAATCCACTTCCAGAACAAAAATTTACAGATAATGTACTCACTCCCTTGTCATCCAAGATGTTCATGTCTTTCTTTATTCATTCGTAAAGAAATTATGTTTTTTGAGGGAAACATTTCAGGATTTTTCTCCATATAATGGACTGATATGGTGCCCAGAGTTTGAACTTCCAAAATACAGTTTAAATGCGGCTTCAAACGATCCAAAATGTGGTTGTAAACGATCCCAGCCAAGCAAGAAGGGTCTTATCTAGCGAAATGGTTGGTTATTTTCATTAAAAAAAAAAAAATAATTTACTCTCAAACACTCGTCTTTTCTTGCTCTCCCTGAACTCTGTATTCTGGCTCAAGACAGTTAGGGTATGTCGACAAACTCCAATCGTATTTTCTCCCTCAACTTCAAAAATCATTTCAAAATCATCCTACATCACTGCAGAAGTACCAACCCAGTCTTTGCAAAGTGAACATGCAAAAAAGATCAAACACCCTTAACAAAAAAGGCAAAACAGCAATATGGGACGATTTTGAAGTTGAAGGAGAACATGAGATGGGAGTTTTTCGACATACCCTAACTGTCATGAACCGGAACAAAAACAGTTCAGGCAGAGCAAGACAAGACGAGCGTTTGACGTTGAAAAGTATACAAATTTTATTATTTTTATGAAAATAACCCATCGTTTTGCTATATAAGACCCTTTTTCCTCGGCTGGGATCGTTTACAATTGCATTTGGGATCGTTTGAAGATGCATTTAAACTACATTTTGGAAGTTCAAACTCGGGGCACCATATCAGTCCATTATATGGAGAAAAATGCTGAAATGTTTTCTTCAAAAAACATAATTTCTTTACAACTTAAGAAAGAAAGACATGAACATCATGGATGACAAGGGGGTGAGTACATTATCTGTCAATTTTTGTTCTGGAGGTGGACTTCTCCTTTAAGACTGGTTTTGTGGACCGCAATTTTTCCATGTCCACCCTGTTAAAGGGAATAGGTTATTCCTAGTATCTGGTGCCTTTTGGACATAATAACACTTTTTTTGTTTTTTTTCTTGTCTAATTGTGATGGTGTAAAACATGTGAAAAAAAATGTTTGGTCAATCTTAGGTATATAAATTTAAGGATTCATTTAATAAATGTGTCCACCCTGTTAGGTTTTCTGACTTAACAAGGGTGGACACTAACAGAGTGGACATTTGACCTAAATCAGCCATTACACTTAAAAAAAAAAAAAAAAGAAAAAAAGGAGAACACAGAAGTGAATGATTTTTGTGAATGCTACTTTCACAAATAAGAATTACTATTTACTTTTTTATTATTATTATTATTTTTTTTTTTTTTTTTATATATTTTTCCCTTAACAGGGTGGACATGTTGAAGTTGACCACATCAGATTGGAAAGATAAAATAAGTAAAAACAGACAATTGACAAAACAGAGGCTTTCACTCGTCTTCCCCAGTTATGTTCCCTCCGATGAAATGATATAAACTATTTATGGTATAATTTCCCTTTTCAAACTTTTATTAAAGGGACAGTAGTGGGAGATATCAGGGTGGACAATATTTTGAAGGACAAGCTAAAAACCTTTATTTTATTTTTTTAGATGAATTTAATGGAAAATGTACATTAGACAAAACTATTACTGCTATACCAAGTAATGTGGAAAAAATCTAAAAAAAAAAAAGAACTTTAAAAGATCACTCATATTTGTTGTATTCATCATTAAAATGGTAGACACAGGCCTGGGGACATAGGCAAAATGGTGATATTTGGTGGTTTAAAATGCTGTGAAATATTTAGAATTGTTTTAAAAAAAAACGTATTTAGGTGTTATTTATGTCAAAGACAACTTCAAAATTGATGTTGTTGAAAATTCGAAGGCAATAATAGCATGATCTTTACTGGGGACAAAAGACACAAAATCCCAAGAATGACCCTAGCAATTAGCATGTGGTATCAATCTCGGCAACCATCTGGAAGTTATAACTTTTCTACACATTTTTTTCATTGTCATCTCCTAAAACAAACTGATGTGAAGTACAGATGCAGAGGTTTTTGTTTGTATCTTGTTTCCTTTGGCAACTTGTGAACTCAAAGACACTTAAAAAGTAAGAAAGCGAGAAAGGTCACTTGCAAATTTGCAATAAAATTTTCAAGGTCAGATTAAGTGTGTTCTTTAAAGTTCAAATCTTTTGCAAGTCAAAGAAGAAAAAAAAAATATTTCTGTTAGCTGTTATTTTCAAGAAAAGTGATTAATTCATCCCTGCTGAAAAAAAATAATAATAATAATAATAAATAAATAAAAAACAAACAAAAAAAAAACAATAGAAACCATTGCAGCATTTGTGATGCAGCATTTTACTGATTATAATGGGAATTATACGGGTTTTAATGAAAACTCTAATGGTGCCTGTTGGTCTCTACTGGTAATTTTTCGCCTTCTATTGGTGGCTTGTCAAAACCGCTAAATCCCAAATGTCCCAAAACACACTACAGAAAAACATTTCTAATGGATGTATTGGTTAAAAGTTGATGGTTTGTCATGTTTGTAGTGGAAACCATTAGAATTTCTGCGATGGTTTCTATTATTATTATTTATTTTATTTTTTTCCGCAGGGAACAATAAGCATGCGGTATCAATCTCGGCCACCAGCTGGCAGTTTTCTACACATTTTTCACTGTCATCTTCTAAAACAAACTAATGTGAAGAACAGATGTAGAGATTTTTGGCAATTTGTAAACTCAAAGTCACTTAAAGTCAAAAAGCAAGAAAGGTCACATGCACATTTGGATTACAACTCTCAAGGTCAGTTTAAGAGTGTTCTTTAAAGTTCAAATCTTTAAAGTTCACTGCTAGCCAAAGTAAACAAAAAAAAAAAAAAAAAAAACTTTTATTCTTTCTGTTAGTTTCAAGAAAGATGATTCATTTATGTTTTGATGGGTTTCTGCTAGTCGGTGGTTTAATATTTGTGTTCTTAGGAATTCATTATCAGATGTGTTTTTTGGGTTGTGTATATGGTTTATAGGTTATTTAGCTTTGATTTAGCTTGTCTTCTGCTATTGATACTGAATTTCAAAAATAACCTTCTTTTTGCTCAAACAGGAGCTTTTCTTTGTGCAGCTGTCAGATGATGAAGAGGTGCAGTGATATCTGGAGCTGAGTTGAGCTGAGCTGGCGCCGCCCTGCAGGACAGCTGACACATGTCATATTTTGGCATTACCACGGGAAGCACCATTCACTGACAGGTGAAGGTGCTGGCCTTCAAAAACTCATTTTCAGTACTTTCTGTATTTCAGTTGCTTTGCAGACAGTCCGTGCTGTTTTTGGTGATTCATTGTGAGCTAATCTACAGAAAAACCGAAAAAGATGGATGCTTCTCTCATGGTTTTAGACAATAACTAATGGGAACACACATTCTGTTCTTGAGTTCAGTGTTTGCATAGTTTCATGCCCCTAAAGGGCCCAAGTTCAGTCTGCAACATTTGTTTGTCATGAGTATAGACACTAATGCACTGTATAGGCAAAAAAAATTTGTATTTGTACGTAATTGTGACCCTTAAAACAGAAATCGGTTCTAAAAAATTACAAAATCATTTTCTAGCCTATGATATATGGCAGCTGATCACGTGAAACGCTCAGTGTTTTATCAGTCATGTTAGCCATTTTGTCAGTGATTTGTGAAATATATATATATATATATATATATATATATATATATATATATATAGGAAACATAATCATGTGTAGTATGAAAAAAAGGCATATAATATACGATTTTGTGATGTCACAAAATACATTTTTATGCAAACAGTTAAACAGTGGAACTACATGCACTCAAGTCCAAGTTTATATTTGGGTCATTCCATGAAATCGGTGCCTTTTCCACTTGGAAAAATGAAATAAGTTTAATGGATATTTTTTAAAATGACAAGAAATTGTATTGTGCCATGTCAGGCTATGTAATTTATTATTTTCTCTCTGTTTTGTTTTTTTTTTGTCAACCCTGTTACCAACACAAGCATTACTAGATACTATAGTTTAATTATAACTCATAGATAAAGGCATTAGCTTAATAATATATCAAGGGTGACCTTTAAAATGTTTTAATTTTACACAGACCATGTTTAAAAACAGGGTCAAACTTTTTCAGTGTCGTCCCTGTTACCCACATGTCAAAACCTGTTACTCTAAAAAGTAACAGGTTGGCAGTAACAGGTTTGACGTTTTCAAACTAATTTGTCAATTGCTAGCTAATAGTCAAGTTCACAAAAGCACATATTGCACACTTTGAAGGGATTTTATTTGTATATATTGATTATATTAAATGTAAGAAATAATCGTTTAAATTTACATTTTAACAATGGTAACAGGATTGACATTGCATGATCTGTCCTCATAAATCATCAAAAATAAAACATTATAAAGGTGTGAGAGAAATATGCTAATGCAGCCTCCTAGAAGTGATGTCACTTGAATGTACATTATTTTACAAAGGTTTTTTGATGGTAACAGGGCTGAGATGAAATCAGGGGACACCAATAAAACGATTTCTATTTTATAGAAAAAATGCATACTTATGCCAAAAAACAGTGCTTAACAATGAGACTATATTTAGAACAATATGCAAATGTGATTTCTATATAATTTTGCCTTCGTTTTGCAAATTAAAAGTCCTGCTGAAAAAGAAAAATCATAGTGAGGGACAGGCTAAAAACCTTACCCTTACCAGCATAAATGCTATTTAAATTATTTAAAATAATGTTTAACTGCCTTTTTAACATGATATCGATGAAAGCATACTTAGTATTGTTATGTTTATAAAATGCACATTTATTTGTTGCTATATTAAATCTATGTTTGATTATTTCCTAGGAACGCAAAAGGCACTGATTTCATGGAATGACCCATTTGATTAATTTGATTAACCATTATTAAAGAGATATTTTAGTTGAACTAAAATGAAAATAGCATAAAATTAAAACTTCAAATGTCTGTACTGCCCCTTTAAAATAAAAAAAAAAAATTACTTTTTACGGTTTCAATTGTATTTAGACATGACATACATTTTGGTTACAGGGTTGCAACAATTGTAAACAATATACAATATACATATATAAAACTGATCCTGATTATAAACATCCACGCTTTGTTTAACCCCTTAGTGTTCCAACGTTCTGCGGAACGTTTTGCATTGAGTTAAATTTGACAGGAACGCTAAGAGGTTAAATAAATAAATTTCACTGTATTTTGGGGGATTTTTAAGCCTTAGTCTGTAGTACTTGTGCCGTTTGCTATGTAGCGAGCAGGTTTCACCACTAGGTGGCAAATGTTCATTTTAAATGCAAATGTTGCACTTGGTTGTCTTGATGCATGTAAACATTCTGCCCCAAACAGGAAGTCAGCAAGGCCATTCTATATATATTCAGTGCCATAACAAAGGAGACTCGTCCCATAATGGGACCAGTAACCTTACTGCGAACCTTTGTGTCCAAACTAAAGTCGGTGGCGTCCCTGCAGCTTGGTATTCCTGTCAATTCCTTTAGACCATCCACTGGGATTGGCCTTAACAATGACTGTACCTTGCTTAGTGACTATGCTGTGCAAGCTGGTTAATCACATTTGCAAAGCCAGAGTTTATACCCTATCAAACACTTCCTCGTTGTCTAAGGAAACTTCAGGGCTCTCACTAGAAGTAGATGAGGATATCACACTAAGGAAGTGATGAATTATGCTTGACTGATGTCTCATACACCTTACATCAGGGGTGCACAAAATCGGTCCTGGAGGGCCTGTGTCCTGCAGAGTTTAGCTCCAACCCCAATTAGGCACACCTGAACCAGCTAATCAAGCTCTCACCAGGCATACTAGAAACTTCCCGGCAGGTTTGTTGAGGCAAGTTGGAGCTAAACTTTGCAGGACACCCTCCAGGACCGAGTTTGGGCACCACACCTTACACCTTCTCAAAAGATTAACAATTGGCCTAGAGCAGTGATTGGAGTGAAAAATTAGGTTTAGGTGTTAGGGTGGAGTTTAGGGCAATTTGGGTGCTCTCTACCAATGCACATCTATCTTCAGATCAAGACGTGGATGCATGAGGCTCAAGCAAGACGACGCTACCCGCTGGAAAGAGAGCTTGGTGATCCGGCGCATGTCGATGCTTTCCCATGGAGAAGATGTCCAAACCCCAGAGGCCGAGGACTGAGAGGATGCATAGAGGTCAAAGAATCATCCTGTGGTTTCCCCGTGACATCATCCTTTATGGGTCCTTCCTGTGTCTCTCATCACCCCGCTGTTCCACCTTCCCAGAGTGCATCAGTAGTGCTGCCACAGCTGCATCCTTCTCAGATTATGAAGAGTGCAGGACAAGAGCTGAACGTCACTAGAAACAGGGCATGTAGGAGGAAGAGCCCAGAGGAAATCCTGCCAGCTGAAAATAGTAATGGGAACATGGAGGCCTGGCGCAGTGAAGCTCCACTGCACCATGCTTTTCCAGACGTCAGGCACGGGTACTTCCTCATCAACAGATCCTCAAAATCCGACAAGATACCTGACATCCTTCAGGAAACCTTTAAACTGGTTAATGGACGAACTCTTCGGGAAAATGCCATTTACTGCTAATTGCTGACCAGCTAGGTTGGTGATAGTTATTAACAGCCCTGCTGAAAAAAAAAACAGCTAAAACCAGCCTAAGCTGGTTGCCTGGTTTTAGAGGGGTTTTGGCCACTTCCTTAGCTGGCCAGGCTGGGAGACCAGCTGAAACCAGCTACTTCCAGCTTAAACCAGCTAAGACCAGCCAACCAGCCTAAGCTGGTTTTAGCTGTTTTTTTTTTTTTTAATCAGGGAACCCTGTTGAAAACAAAACAAAACAAACAAACAAACAAAAAAAAAAACAGCTAAAACCAGCTTAGGCTGGTTGGCTGGTCTTGGCTGGTTTAAGGTAGAAGTAGCTGGTTTTAGCTGGTCATCTAGCCTGGTCTTAGCTGGTCAGCAGGCTGGTTTTAAAGAAGTTTTGGCCACTTCAGGCTGGTCTTAGCTGGCCAGGCTGGGAGACCAGCTAAAACTAGCTACTTCTAGCTTAAACCAGCCAAGACCAGCCAACCAGCCTAAGCTGTTTTTTTTTTGTTTGTTTGTTTGTTTTTGTTTTTTGTTTTTGTTTTTGTTTTTTTCAGCAGGGAACCCTGTTAAAAAAAATAAATAAATAAAAACCAGCTAAAACCAGCCTAAGATGGTTTTAGCTGGTCATCCAGCCTGGTCAAAGCTGGTCAGCAGGTTGGTTTTAGAGGGGTTTTGGCCACTTCAGGCTGGTCTTAGCTGGTCAGGCTGGGAGACCAGCTAAAACCAGCTACTTCTAGCTTAAACCAGCTAAGACCAGCCAACCAGCTTAGGTTTTAGCTGTTTTTTCAGCAGGGAATAACAATGTTAAATCCTTTCTTATGTCATTTGGAAGTTGACTTTCTTGGAAGTATAATCACTGTGAATCTGAGGCTCAACGTTTGGCTGCTGCTAGTTTTCAGATTGATCATGACAGAAAGTCTGGACTTCATAGCATTGGCCAATGTGGGGCTGTGTGCATAACCATAACCATACTAAAGTTTTTTAACAATTAAATCAACTGCATGGTGAGGATAGCGCTTAGCTTCAGGGCAAAAAAATATAATATGTGGCATAAACCAGACTGCAAAGCTACAGAGTGATGCCAGATGGCATTTAAAATGTGTGATTAGCAAAAAAAAAATAAAAATAAAAAAATAAGCCTGTCAAGCAACTGCCATTCAGATAAATGGGAATGCTAGCAGTTAGCTTTCTCTTGTACATTATCTGCTTGTCTAATCGATGACAAATGCAGGAGTGTTTGGGAAATCTGTTGTAAAACAATCATTATTTTTGTTGTTCCGTTTGATGCTGCTGGTGATTCATGTTAACACATTTTCATCTTTCGTTTTCCCTACAGTTCTTTCACCGAGAAGCCGTGGCTGCAGCAGCTAGCGATAGCACAGACACTAGCCAGACGCAGTGTCCAAAGCATTCGGTGAGATGACCCTTTAAACCTGCTCTGACAACCCTTACAAAACAGATTACACAATGAAGTCAGAGGCAACTTGTCCAGAGAGTCAAAAACATGTTCATGTCAAGATTATGTGTCTATGAAGTCTTTAGCTGTCCAGAATTTGTTTTCAACACAAGAAAAAAAATAAATAAATAAATAAATAAACAGACCTTACAAAATAATAGTAAAAAATAGACTGGTCAAGACAGCATTCCAGTCATTGTACGGATATGAAACACTTGTTCACCACTAGTGTAGGCTACTGCATAGTAAAATTAAAGAATGAGTGTACTGAACAGCTGAACCGGACATAGTAACAGGCCTACCCTGTTGAAAAAACAACAATAACAACAACAACAAAAGAAACCACAGAAATTCTAATGGTTTCCACTACAAATACCATTACAAACCATCAACCTTCAACGATTAAAACCATTAAAGAAAAGGCTTTCTGATGTTTGTTTTGGGACATATTCCATTAGGATTTGTGGTTTTAACAAGCCACCAATAAAAGGCGACCGATTACCAGTAGAGACCAATAGGCACCATTACAGTGTCCATTAAAACCAGTAAAATTCCCATTATAACCTAAGTCTGTGATGGTTTTTGTTGCTTTTTTTTCCAGCAGGGTAGTGTTTCTTCATGTACAGTATTTTTCTTTACTATGAAAATCAACTGCACGCAAACTGCTGGGTTATCCACATTATTCAAAATAACTGTTCTTCTTTTGTTTTCATCAGAGCAAAGAAATTTATACAGGTTTGGAATAACCCCTTATGAAAATTAACCATGATTTTATTATAATAAAACTGTAGTAACCATGATTTTTTGGCATCCTTGCTGAAAGAAACAACTAAAACCGGCCTAAGGTGGTGGGATGGTTTTAGTTGGTCATCCAAGCTAGTCATAGCTGGTCAGCAGGCTGGTTTTAAAGGGGTTTTGGCCACTTCCTTGGCTGGTCAGGCTGGAAGACCAGCTGGTACAACTAGCTAAAACCAGCCTAGCCAGGCTGGGAGACCAGCTTAAACCAGCTAAGACCAGCCAACCAGCCTAGACTGGTTTAAGCTGTTCTTTTTTCAGCAGGGGTATTGACTACCATTGTATAACCACAGTTTTACTGCAAATACAATTTATTTAAGTAAAACCATGATTAATTTTCGTAAAGGACGTTAGGGTGAGTAAAAGATGACTTAATTTAATTGAGGATTTTTTTTTTTTTGTGAACTATCCCTTTAATACCTTAAAATGTACAATTTGTCATCTACCCATTTATTTTGTACCTCTAAATGCATTAATTATTTTAAATGCACAATTGCAATGTACTGTGTAAAGTCTGATCTTTTTTAAAAGTATCGACAGCGAGTGGCTGTTGTGGAACTAAACTGCAGCTCTGGCCGTTTGTTTCATTCGGACTGTTTTGCGGTGCGCACACAGCAGATCATGTGACTGTTAATACAGGAGAAGCTTCACTAAACATCATTTGATTTACAAATATATAACCTGATGCTTTATTTTGTGTGATGATACATTAAACGCGTCAGAAAATGCTGCTAGTTTTATCTGAGGAGCACAAGGAGCATTTAGGATTCTTGTCAGAAGTGGATCCTACGGGTAAGAGATACAAAAACACCAGATCACATTAAATTATTCATTTGTGTTTGTGTTTTTATCTAATGTCTGCTTATCGGTAATAAATACGTTCTTCGTATAAAATGATAACTTTTAAATACCTTTTGTGAGTTATAGCGGGGTTCATAAGTTTGAGAGCACAACTAGCTTCTTTTTATTAATGTTTACATTATTGTTTAGGATTTGAGAAGAACGCTTTTGAGTAATATTTCTTCTGTAATATTCGTCTATTTCTTTCTATATTTCGTATTATCTGCATTTCTAAATATTTCTTCGTTTAACATAACAAAATGCAAAAACGTTCTCTTTATTTCAAGTTTAAATTATTTTTTTATTTACCAAATACATTCTTTGTCTATAGCAGCAGAGTTTATCTAAATATCACACACAAAGTTAAACTTAATCACTGTAATAAAGCATTTTATTGCTGATGAATTTCATTGTAATTTTCTGTTTGTCAGTTGTTGGTGAATTCGGCAGAATCGCAGTGGAGTTTCTGAAAAAAGGCTCAAACCCTAAAATATATGAGGGAGCTGCACGTGAGTACAGTTGTGTATTATTACTGTAATATGATGGGTTGTTTATAAGCTGATGTTGGTTGATTCCTTAGAATGATGTCTTGAAAGGTGAATACTGTATGTGTTTTGTCCTCATGACAAAACGTGAAGAAAAATTGCACTTTAAACATGTTTATCAGTTTAAATGCATGCTTTTATATTCACATTTATATTTGCTTTTTATTTTAAATGAAGTATTATAATCATTTACTGTAAAAGGATTTTTAAAGTAAACATACTTTATTTGATTATTGATGCAAATAAATGATTATTTACAAAGAAAATGTGCATTAAAAGCTGAAAATTATACACTTTTTACAATTATGCAGTAAATGCCAAGTCAGCAATAAATTCATAAACACTTTTGCTGTAAAATATTTTGAAATAATTGTTGTTTTGACTTTTTTTCTTGACCTTACTGACAAGATATATAGAGCAGAATGTCACAGATTGATGTTGAATGATGTTGTAGGGAAGCTGAATGTGTCGTCAGAGAGCGTCCAGCACGGCGTGGAGGGCTTGATGTATCTCCTCACCGAGAGCTCCAAACTAATGGTGCGTCTGTCTATTACAAACACTGATTATTGCACACTAGGGCTACAACAACTGGATAAAAGTGGCTGATAAATTGCTGTTCTACAGTGAATTATGACAATCCATCATTTTAGAGCTACGTTTCTTGTGTAATTTTGCAGATTTCGGAGGTGGATTTCCAGGACTCCGTATTGGTGTTGGGATTCTCAGAGGAGCTCAATAAACTTCTGCTCCAGCTGTATTTAGAGAACAGGAAGGAGATCCGACAGATTCTCAACAAACTCGCCCCCAGCCTGCCCCATTATCACAACCTGGAGTGGAGACTCGATGTTCAAGTAAGACTGAGGTTTTGCTCTGACACGTATCAGACTCAAACCGGACAAGCAAAAACATGAAATCTGATTACAAAACCAGTGTCAATACTGTTAACTAAAATTATTTAAAATTGTTTTTGTTTTAAAAAAGTAAAAATATAGAAATGTCAGATGACAATGTAAACTTAAAAACTAAAATGTAATATTCTGTCAAACAATTAATCGCATACAATATATAAATACATAAACATACAAGTATATATTTAAAAAAAATTTTTACAATTATATGTATTTATTAGAATTTTTATATAATTTATATTATAATTAATATAATATAAATAAATAATTAATATTAACATAATTAATATTATTTTTTATATATATATATATATATATATATATATATATATATATATATATAATGAAAATTAATTTAAAATAAAAAGCTAAATAGAAATATATATAAAAGTGACAAAATACACAAAATATTTCTAAAATGAAAAAAATTAATAAAAATAAAGCTAAATAATAATAATAAAAAATATAATATATATAAACAACATTATTATAAATAAAAATATTAGTAATAATATTAATACTACAACAAAATTAAAATTGAATATCTAAACTTAAAAGCTAGTTCAAAATTAGAATTGTTGACTTGGCACCTAATTAAATTTATATACATATAATAAACTAATAAAATTACAAAAGTGCACAACAAAATTACTGAAACAAACTAAAGCTAAAATGAGAATTAAAAATCTAAAAACAAAAGTTAGAAATGGTGACTTGCAACTAACTAAAATTATAATGTTTATAATATACTGTTCATTATAATATACAAAATATATATTCATTATAATACACAAAAACTTAAAATTACATTAAAATTAATTTAACTAAAAATTCTGAAAGCTAAAAATCTAAAAATAAGACAAGCATTAGACAAATAGACAAATATCCCAAATATTAATACATGTTCTGAGAGTATATAAATAATGCTAAAAATAACACAGCAGAGCTGATATTTCAATAACAAAATTAGCAGAAAAAAAAAAAAAAAAAACAATGTTACATGTATAGAAATTATTATACATTGTCACACAATTTATACCATTGGGGAGAAAAAAAAATTGCAAAGGAAATAAGAATAAATGATAAAACAGTAATTGAATTATATAATTAAAACAGCAATAAATTCATAGACTTTTTGCTGGTAAATAATTAAAATAAGTGTAGTTTTGACAACTTCATATATGTCAAAAATGCCATTTGACCAAGCAGAAACTGCAACAACTGTCACAGAAAACCCAAAGTTTGCAAGGCATTAAACATAGTCAATTATCAAAAACTGTAAGCGTAATATGGTGAGTGACTGTTCAGTTTTTTTGTGTTCTGTGTAGTTGGCCAGCCGGGCGCTTCGGCATCAGGTGAAGCCCACCGTAACCCTGAAGCTCCACCTGGAGGATGGTGCGAAGCGCAGTGCCCACGTCCTGCAGACGGATCCCGCCACGCTGCAGCATCTCATTCAAGAGCTGGAACGAGCGCTCACCGAGCTCAAGAGCAACCACTGCCGCCGCATCCTCCGCAACATCAAATAGATGACTGTCAACACTAATGAATGGCTCAGAAGAGGCTCATTTACTCCTGATTAGATTTGTTTCCGTGAATCTGCTCGTTTGATTGACTGTAAACCAGTGATGCTCCACCGGCACTCCAGATGTTTCTTAGAGACAAATCGATGCAGATTTTATTGTTTATTTTGTGCCATAAGTATTAAAAGAGACGTCCACTTCCGAAACAAAGATTCACAGATAATGTACTCACCTGCTTGTCATCCAAGATGTTCATGTCTTTCTTTCTTCATTCGTAAAGAAATTATGTTTTTTGAGGAAAACATTTCAGGTTTTTTCTCCATATAATGGACTGATATGATGCCCCGAGTTTGAACTTCCAAAATGCAGTTTAAATGTGGCTTCAAACGATCCCAACCGAGGAAGAAGGGTCTTATCTAGCGAAACGATTGGTTATTTTCATTTAAAAAATACAATTTAAATACTTTTTAAAATCAAACGCTCGTCTTGTCTTGCTCTGCCTGAACTCTGTGTATTCTGGCTCAAGACAGTTAGGGTGTATTGAAAAACTCCAATCATATTTTCTCTCTTAACTTCAAAAATCATTTCAAAATCATCCTACATCACTGCAGAAGTACCGACCCAGTGTTTGCAAAGTGAACATGCAAAGAAGATCAAACACCCTTAACAAAAAAGGTAAAACAGTGATATAGGACGATTTTGAAGTTGAGGGAGAACATGAGATGGGAGTTTTTCGACATACCCTAACTGACATGAACCGGAAACCGGAGTTCAGGCAGAGCGAGACAAGATGAGCGTTTGACATTAAAAAGTATATAAATTGTATTATTTTTATTAAAATTACCGATCATTACGCTAGATAAGACCCTTCTTTCTCGGCTGGGATCGTTTACAACCGCATTTGTGATCGTTTGAAGATGCATTTAAACTGCATTTTGGAAGTTCAAACTCAGGGCACCATATCAGTCCATTATATGGAGAAAAATCCTGAAATGTTTCCCTCAAAAAACAATTTCTTTACGACTGAAGAAAGAAAGACATGAACATCTTGGATGACAAGGGGGTGAGTACATTATCTGTACATTTTTGTGCTGGAAGTGGACTTCTCTTTTAACTGGTGCCTTTGCTTTGCATTAAATGGGCAGTTCATTCAAAAATAAAAATCCGTCATTATTTACTCACCTTAATGTTCCAAACCCGTAAGAATTTCTTCCTTCCGTTGAAGACAAGATATTTTTTAAAGAATGTTGGAAATTAATGGAATGTCCAATGGAACATACAATTGAAATCCATGAGACCCAAAACAGTTTGGTTCTTCAAAATATCTTCATGATATATTTTGTATTTATATTTTATGAGATATTTTGAAGAATGTTGGTAACTGACGGGTTTCAGGTTCCACTGACTTCCATAATATTTTTTGTTCATACTATGGGAGCCAAAACCATTTGGTTACCAATTTTCTTTGAAATATCTTCTTTTGTGTTCTACTGAAGAAACCGGGTGCATAAATGATGACCGAGTTGACTTGTTTTGATGGACTGTCTCTTTAAGTGCGTGGAATTGAAGGGTGTTTGTGTGCATTTTTGGTTCGAGGGTTTACCTCCCCAGCAATACATGCATCTCTTGGACCAATTTATTGAACGTCGACGTTTATTGCATTTTTCTAAAATGTCCATAATGCAGAGTAATGATCAGGCTTAGGCTGAATCTGCTGATTCTTTTTCCCTCTTCTTTTTATGCACTTATTTTGAATAAAAATCTGCAGAAATCTGGGGAAGAAAAAAGAAAGCTGAAAGTGCAGTATCAGATTGAGCGTTTACCTGCTAATGTTCCCACACTGCACTGTTAGATTCTCATGCTTTAATTTGTTTTTCATCAGTTCATGTAATAAAAACACAATCCTTCCAGTTTAACATGTATGATGTTATGAATACAGTAAATGCAATAACAATCAGGTTTACATTGAGCTGAAAATTGCCTGAGGCACATGTTCTTATTTGAGTGATATAACATTTTAGTGAGTCATTTAGTTTTTATTGAATTTCAGGGGAACCGTTTCCTTGTGTCAGGGCAGTTATTAATTTGATAATTGCTAACTTTTAAACTACACATTAGCGCAGTCATCCACTCCCTTATGCTCGAGGTTGCGGTGTAACTTTAACAGCATTAAAAACATGTGATGAACAAATGCAATGATGCAGTGCAACTGCGTTCAGCTTCATATATGAAGCAGTGCTCTGTCCGTTGATTAACTTTTTAGTTTTGATTTTATTAATAATAATTAATATTAGCCTGTCATAACAAATTATGACTAAATTATTTTGTTCAGTAAACTTTACACTAATGTTTTCTGTATCATTTATGTAATATTATAGTACTAATATTTAAAATCACCTTTTATTTTTATATTTCCTGTTTTCAATTTTATTTTATTTGATGGTTTAGTAATTATTTTGTGCTTTTTTTAAATTTTCATTCATTTTAAAATATTTCTATTTGAACCCTTTAACTGTCACCATCCCCTCTGTACAATTACAATTACTATTTCAATTCAATCCTAATCTAATCATGACAAACTGTATATTGTTGGGAAGGTCTAAGACTCCTAAACAGATATTTTACCACTATTTTGTGTTACAAATTATGTAGGACAAGTAATAGATTAATTTGCACCTTAAAGAGTGCACCTCAAAAAATCTACATCATAACATGAGTTCTGACCTTTGTCACAAAAAGACTTTCTTATTTCCCTATCACACTTTAGATATCATAAGAAATTACATATGAACTGAAGACTTATGGAAATTGTACATCAAAATCATATTACAAAATGTTTCCGTTCATGAATTATAAAAAAATAACTTTGCACAGTGCATTTTTGTGTCTATGTTCAAGATAGGGAGTGATAGTTAAAAGGTTAAAGAAATTTGTCATTTTTATAATTTTTTGTAGTTTTTTTTTTGTGTGTGTGTGTGTGTGCGTTATTTTAATTTCTAAGTTATTAATTTTAAGTTGATTTAAATTTTAACCTTAGTGTATTTATTTCAGTTAGTTGCCACGGCAGTATTACTCATTGTTTTATTATCAGAATTCTTTCTATTATTATTAATATTATTATTGTTATTATTACTAATAATTTGTTTATTTTTTATTGTTATTTTTTTTTTTTAATTATCAAAAAATTGTGAGTTTAATTGTAGTTAAATCCTATTTTACTTCCACATTGTTCTGCATTTCGGAGTGAAACTCAATATTCAGCAAGACACAGTGTAAGGCAGAATATACAGAACTTATTGGATGGTGAAAAGTGTCTCTATATGACAGATGAAAGGGGTTAAAAAATTGGGCTTGGCAACATTACACAGTATCAACATGAACAAATTAATAAACTTAATGTGATGCATATTTGTCAGCTATACATAAATAAAAATCGTGCAATCTGAAAAATCATTGCATGATTTATTATCTGATTTTATTTTTTAAAAAATATAGAGAGAGAGAGACACAACTATTTGAAAATCTGGAATCTGAGGGTGCAAAAAAATCTAAATATTGAAATAAAACACCTTTACATTTGTCCAAATGAAGTTCTTAGCAATGCAAATTACTAATCAAAAATTAAGTTTTGATATATTTATGGTAGGAAATTTGCAAAATATCTACATGGAACATAATCTTTACTAAATATCCTAATGATTTTTGGCATAAAAGAAAAAATGATCATTTTGACCCATTCAATGAGTTATTGCTACAAATATACCTGTGCTACTAAGAACTTCATTTGGACAAATTTAAAGGCGATTTTCTCAATACTTAGATTTTTTTGCACCCTCAGATCCCAGATTTTCAAATAGTTGTATCTTGGCCAATTATTCAGCTTTCACATGGTGTATAAATCTCAATTTCAGAAAATTGACCCTTATGACAGGTTTTGTGGTCCAGGGTCACACATATGCACTACATTTACTAGTTTAAACTATGTAATCCTAATGGACGTATGTTTTATGTGCAATACACCAATGTGTGTGTTTGAGAGCGCATTTGTTGAAGATGTGAGTGTTGTGAGGACAGAAGGAGCTGATGACAGGTGTGTTTCCCATGAAGGCGGTCTGAACTGCGAGCTAACATTAGCTCAGCTCCTGCTGATGTCAACTGTTCCTCATCACAGATGGACAGTGTGTGTGAACGCTCTCCGTCTCTCACATCACGGGATATAGGCAGGACGCACTTCTTTAACTGTGCCTGAAATGTCAGAATCCTTCTTAATAAGACACAATGACTTGCAATTATATGAATCGTTGACTCATTCTTTTGTCAGATGAACATAATCATCTCCACACACGAACGTGCGTTAGAAATGTACGCTGATTATGAGGTGTGACGTGTGTCTGCTGGGATTTATGGTTGACCTGATAAACAACACATCTGACCCACATCTTTAGCCTGCAGTCGGCGTTTGACAACATGCGTGGCTCCAAATTATAAAATACTAGCAAGTTGTGAAAATCAAGTTTTATACAAAGCCTGAGCTCCAAAAGGAATCTTCCTCCTTTGCTGTGAGAGAGTATCATTTTATTTATTACAAAACCAAACCAAAAATAAATAAATAAATAAAACAAAACAAAATAAAAAGGCTATGCATGTAATTTAATACAATACTTAATAACATACATCAGAAATGTTACATTAGTTATTTACAGAGCCTGGTAGTAACTGATTACATTACATTTTAAAATACTCGTAATCAGACTACAGTTACTCTTTTATTGATTACATGAATACATGATTATCAAAATCCCTTTAAGGCAAGTCATTTCTCTCGGCGGCCATCTTTGAAACGCCTCTCGGCCAGGCAAGTGCAGCTCCTATTTCTTTGAATGGGGAAACATAAAATTCTCCAAAACTGTTCACCAAGCTTACGATTACATTTCATATTTTAAATCACCAATGAAATCTGACAAGAACTGAATCATAAATACTGTTTCTTATGCTCCAATAGCGTTAAAAAACCTTATTTTTCAGACTAGATCATCCAGTACGCATGCGCAGTACTGAGCGCACGTCTCAGAACGTTGACTGTTTCTATAGCAACCGGGACTTTTAACGGCAGCTGCAGTGACGCGCTGACTTTACTAGTCAACGATTGGCTCTTTCATAAAGAAGGCGGGGCTTCGCGGCCGTAATAAAGCGTTGCATCTTTCCCCATTCAAAACTATACGAGTGACACGTCTTGGGTATTCTATAGTCTTTGGTCTTATTCACAAAATAAGAATCAATTATTATTATTAGAATTATTCTAGAATAAATTACATTTTTCTTTCTAAAATCTCATATTACTTATAAACGTTCAAAGTCTTCCAGTTTTGTCTTTATAGGGCTTTTGTCTTTCAAACACACTAAAATGCACAAATTAATTTCTTTCAGGATGCCCAAACGTTTTTTGTCAGTCAAACCTCTTTCATGTAATAAATTTACCTGAATTTTGAAAGATTTTAATGTAATATAATAATAATTAAGTAATGTTAGTATTATATTTGTATTAATATTAACTAGATAAAAAAGTTTGTCAAGACAAACTTTAAGTTGGCTTGAAAAAGCCGGACCAGAAAGTTTGAAAAGTTTTAAGAAGTTTTAAGTTCGATGGTCAGTTTGAAATAGTTTGAAGTTTAAAGTAGTTTTAAAAGGTTAAAGTTTGAATGCAGTCTTTTAGATAGATAGATAGATTAACATGTTGTTAGTATGATTCTAACATTATTAGCAAGTTACTAGCATGTTGCTTGCATGTTTTAGCATAATTATCAAGTTGCTAGCATGTTGCTAGTCTTGTTTCAAGCATGGTTAGCATGTTACTAGCATGTTTCTAGCATGATTAACAAGTTGTTAACTTGTTTTTAACATAAGTTGTTAGCATGTTGCTAGCATGTTTCTACCATGATTATCAGGTTGCTAGCATGTTTCTAGCATGATTAACAAGTTGTTACCATGTTGCTAGCATGATTACCAAGTCGTTAACATGTTGCTAGCATGTTTCTTGCATGATTAGCAAGTTGTTAGCATGTTTTAGCATAATTATCTAGTTGTTAACATGTTGCTAGCATGTTTCTAGCATGATTATCAGGTTGCTAGCATGTTTCTAGCATGATTAGCAAGTTGTTACCATGTTCCTAGCATAATTACCAAGTTGTTAACATATTGCTGGCATGTTTCTTCCGTGATTAGCAAGTTGCTAGCACGTTTCTAGCATGATTAGCATGTTGTTAGCATGTTTCTAGCTTGATTAGCAAGTTCCTGGTATGTTGCTAACATGTTTCAAACATGATTATCAAGTTGCTAGCATGTTGCTAGCATGATTATCAAGTTGTTAACATGTTGCTAGCATGTTTCTTCCGTGATTAGCAAGTTGCTAGCACGTTTCTAGCATGATTAGCATGTTGTTAGCATGTTTCTAGCTTGATTAGCAAGTTCCTGGTATGTTGCTAACATGTTTCAAACATGATTATCAAGTTGCTAGCATGTTGCTAGCATGATTATCAAGTTGTTAACATGTTGCTAGCATGTTTCTTCTGTGATTAGCAAGTTGCTAGCACGTTTCTAGCATGATTAGCATGTTGTTAGCATGTTTCTAGCTTGATTAGCAAGTTCCTGGTATGTTGCTAACATGTTTCAAACATGATTATCAAGTTGCTAGCATGTTGCTAGCATGATTATCAAGTTGTTAACATGTTGCTAGCATGTTTCTTCCACGATTAGTAAGTTGCTTGCACGTTTCTAGCTTGATTAGCAAGTTCCTAGTATGTTGCTAACATGTTTCTAGCATGTTGCTTTCATGATTATTAAGTTGCTAGCATGTTTTTAGGATGATTGGCATGTTACTATCATGTTGCTAGCATGATTAGCATGTTATTAACATGTCGCTAACATGATTAGCAAGTTACTAGCATGATTCTAGTTGCTAAGCTTGGCTAGATAGATAAATAAGTTTGGATTGATTATGAATAGTACATGGAAGGGAAGTCTTGAATTAGTCTCAAAGGATTCTGGGAGTTTAGTAGTCTGATTACATTACCTAAAATGCGTAATGTAATGGATTATGTTACTAACTATTTTTGTCATGTAATTTGGAATCAGTAATGGACTATAATTTGTAACCCAACACAGGTTATTTAGTACATTGATATATTACACTTAATGACATTTAATATTATTATTACAACATTACAATAATATCAATTATTGAAGTTTGAGAACACACAGGAGGGCAATCAAGGTTGAGACTGATTTAAAGGGCCAGTGGGTTTTTCACATGGGTGACAGGTATTGGGTAACTTTTTTTGGCTTCAGTAAAATAAATAAATAAAAATGTATTATGTGTTTACTCAGGCTGTCTCTGTTTTATGTTGTATTTTGTTTGGATATACACAAAGCAGAAGAATCAGGATGAGGCACTTTTCACAGCAATGTATATATATACAGGGCTGTTTGGTTTTATTATATGCATATAGCAAAACTTCCTGTTGAAGAACTTCTCAACAAACATGTATTTCATGTATCTAAAATGCATCTTGTGCATAAAAAGGAGAACACACCTGTAATTTCGTAATATATTTACTTTTAATACATGCACTAGAAAAAAAACGTCGAACTGTTTAGGTAAGAGAGTGTTTTTACATGGCTGTGTTAATTGTTTTGAGAACAATTACATTAAAATGTGTCAAATTGATTAAGAAAAAGTCTGTTTATGTACTATTATAATATTTATTTTTGTACTATAGTATGGGTAACACTTTACAATGTGTCATTTTGTTAACATTAGTTAATGTATTAGCTAACATAATGAACAAAGAACATTACATTTATTACACTTTTTATTAATCTTTGTTAATGTCAGTTAAAAATTCATTGTTTGTTCATGTTAGTTCACAGTGCATTAACTAATGTTAACAAACACAACTTTTGATTTTAATAATGCATTAGTAAATGCTGAAATTAACATTAACTAAGATTAGTAAATGCGGTATATTGTTCATTTTTAGTTCATGTTAACTAATGTAGTTAACTAATAATGAACCTTATTGTAAAATGTTATCAGGTGAAGAGTTCATTTGCAAAAACACATAACTCAACAGATTATTTTCAAAAATCATGTTTTTCATTTTCTTTTTCTTTTTTTTTAATTATATATATAATATTTTATATAATCATTATTATTATTATTCTGCATTGCAGGTAATATCAGTCAAACTGCAGTTGGGTTGTTTTGATTAAATGATAATAACTCAAAACAACAAACAACAAAACAGCGAATACAGCTAACTAACACAATAAAACACAATAAAAACATCATAAAACAATAAAAAACATGATTTATAAAAATTTAAAAAAGAGTTGTCTGTTTGCAAATGAACTCATCATATGTATATTTTAACAAATATATTTTTTAGAAATTAAAATAATCTAATTAAAAACAATTTAATTAATACATAATAAAATAATTTCATTTAATCCGTTATTTTATTTTATTTTTATGTGATTTGTTTTTATTGTACAGTATAGCAGTAAAATATCAAATACATTTTTTTAAAATCCAGATTTAATAGATTAAAAAAAAATGTTTATATAATTGTGTCAACTATTTATTCAAAGACAATTTGGTTTTGAGTACCACACTAATTTAAAAAGAAAAAAAAAAAACAAAACAAAAAAAAAAACATTTGTTAAATTGCTAAATTCGGGAAAAATCAATCGATAAACCTATTGTTGCTTTTATGAACAAAACTGTATGGTACTGATGAGTTGAATATTCATGAGGGCTGGAGTCACTGAATATTCATGAGTGACACAGGAGCCGCTCAGGGAGAGCAGGAGCGAGAGAGAGAGAAAAGCTTGAGTTTACAAACTTTCCATCGGGACAGAAACTCCGTCAGCGGACGCCGGAAAGTTACGGAGCGGAGGAGGAATATCTCTGAAAACTCTCAATGCGGGACAACATGACATACACTTTTGTAGCTTTATGACAACTTTTTAAAGACTTTGAAAGACTTTTTAACAAGACCGAAACTACTTTTACCAAAGAAAGGAAAAAAAAAACAGGCCTAACCAAAGAAGTTCCAACAATTTCCAGGATTTTCATCGGCCATTTTTAGTCGAGTATTTTAAGAAGATTTTCGGGGTTTGTTTGTTTTTATAACCAACAAAATGAGCAGTAACCCTCTCCAGCCTTTACCGGGACAGCAGGTGATCCATGTCGCCAAAGACCTTGACACGGATCTGGAGGCTCTTTTTAACTCCGTCATGAACCCGAAACCCAGCTCCTGGAGGAACAAACATCTGCCCGAGTCGTTTTTTAAGGAGCCGGACTCGGGCTCCCACTCTCGGCAGTCCAGCACGGACTCTGGCAGCCACCCGCCGCGCTCCCAGGCGGTGCACGTCCGCTCGCATTCGTCCCCGGCGTCCCTGCAGTTGCCCGCGGGCGCCCTGGGCGCTCCGAACCCCGCTCGCCTTCACTCGCACGTCCGACACCAGTCGTTCGATGTGGCCGAAGAGCTGCCGCTGCCGCCGGGCTGGGAGATGGCGTACACCGCCAACGGACAGAAGTACTTTCTCAAGTAAGTGCTGCATTCGTTATAGGTGGATCGAAACATTCCAGTGCACCATTTACATTAGCTGAGCTATAAATCACTTACTGTAATGTATACAGACTAATTTATGTTACTTTTGCATCTTTTATTTACTTACACTCATCTGGAAACATCAACACATCGTTTTTAAAAGAAAGACGTCCCAAACAGGTTGTGATCTCAAAATTGGTTTCTGATCCAAATCAGTGCGCATTCACACTGAATAAATCTCTTAAATTAAATCTCTTTTAGCACACCATTTAGATTAGCCATAAATCAGTTACTGTAATGTATACAGAGTACTTTATTATTCACTTGGTTTATTTATAAAGTTGCTTAATTTCATCTTCAAACAAATTAAGTGTGAACATACAGCAATCGGACAGAGAAAATGATTTTTATTAGTTTTTGTTATTTTACTTTTATGTTACTCATCTGGAAACATCAACACATTGTTTTTAAATGCAAGATGTCCCGAACAGGTTGTGATCTCAAAACCGGTTTCTGATCCGAATACATGCACGTTCACACTGATTAAATCTCTTAAATTAATCTCTTTCTCTTAGCGCACCATTTACATTAGCTGAACCACAAATCAGTTACTGTAATGTATACAGACTAATTATAATAATCATTTACTTGCTTAATTTCACTTAATATAGTGAAGTCAAGTCACCTTTATTTATATAGCGCTTTTAACAATACAGATTATGTCAAAGCAGCTTTACAGTATTAAACAGGAAAATAGTGTGTCAGTAATGCAAAAGACAATAGTAAACACCAGTTTCCAGGGCTGCGTTTCCCAAAAGCATCATAAGCCTAAGTTGATAGTAGCTCTGTTGGCAGCTTATGATGCTTTTGGGAAACGCAGCCCAGCTCAATTCAGATCAAATAGTATTAGTGCAATCTAAACCAAAATAAAGATTTTTGTTATTTTATGTTTCATTCACTTACATTCATACTGAAACATCATCACTTGGTTTTTTAAAAGCAAGATGTCCCGAACAGGTTGTGATCTCAAAACCGGTTTCTAATCCGAATCAGCATGTGTTCACACTGATGAAATCTCTGCAGTCACGTTTAGCTTTCGTTTTGACCTATGAACACACTGAAGTCGAAGGCGTGGGCCGGAAACACACAAAACAGTATCTGGGTGTGGATCAGAAAGACAGAAACACCCGCTCTTGCTTACTGTCATGTGCGACACATGTTTCACACAGCAGGCCTATGATCAAGGCCTTTTCTCACCTTGATAAGGATGTGTTTAGCATATCTCAGAGGGAGCCTATCTCCCCAGTGTGTCTCAATGTAAATGTGTGTTTTGACTTGCGTCTCTGTAGGAATGAGACAGCTATTCTTCTGTGGCCCTGGGGACTCTGTCCTTATCTGATTCAGTAGGGTTGATTAGTCACCAGGGTTGTGATCACCTCGGTGGGACGTCGACTGTCACAGTCTCACCCGCCAGGATCCCCCTCAGCTCGCTGATTGTGTTGAGATGATAAACACTTTAATGTGTCAAAATCTAATTTGCTGACACCAGAGACCAACATCAGTTCTCACCTACATGTTAAAACTATTAGCTGCACACCTCTCTCCTACTAGCAAGTCTTCAGCTGTTCTTTGGTTTGTAGTTTGTCCTACTGTGGATGAACGTGGCTGTTAAATCAGTGGTGCTCAAATCTCAGTTTTGCTTCATGACCCAGATTGTACTTTGGAAACCATCTGGCACAGCAATGCAGTACAAAAGTAAACAATGTAGTGAAGAATCAAAAGTATTAACACTGACAAAAATTCACAATTTTGGGTCACAATCCACCAGTTGAGAAACACTGTGCAAAATGAATAAATACCAGGCAAAATTTTGAATTTGTTTTTATTTTTTTTTTTAAGTCTTTGTGGTCTCTTACACTCACTAGGGCTCTATTTTTTTTGTTTTAAAAATATAGCAAAAACAGTAAAATTGTAAAATATTATTACAATTTAAAATAGCTCTATTTTATATGAAAACAGTGTAAAATGTAATTTATTTCTGTGACCAAATCTGAATTTTCAGCATCATTACTTTAGTCTTCAGTGTCACGTGATCTTTCAGAAATCATTCTAAATATATGGATTTTGTTGCTGAAAATTTTTTTTGCTGTTTCATTTTTGTGAAAACCAGATACACCACTGTTTTAAAAGATATTAATACTTTTATTTAGCACAGATGCATTAAATTGATCAAAAGTGACAATAAAGACATTTATAATGTTGTAAAAAAATGTAATAATAATAAATATATTACTTATTTTTTTTATGTTTTCATAGATTCTCACAATTACCATGGCTCCATTTTTTTTTTGTTTAAAATATAGGAAAAACAGTAAAAATGTAACATTCTATTACAATTTAAAATAGCTGTATTTTATTTGAATACATTGTAAAATGTAATTTATTTCTGTAACCAAATCAGAATTTCAGCATCATTAATCCAGTCATTACTTCAAAAAAAAAAAAAAAAATGCATTTAAAATACATGTAATAATAATAAATTTATTACTATTTTTTTTCTTTCTTTTTTATGTTTTCGTAGTTTCTTACAATTACCGTGGCTCCATTTTTTTTAGTTTAAAAATATAGTAAAAACAGTAAAAATGGAACATTTTATTACAACTTAAAATAGCTTTATTTTATTTGAATATATTGTAAAATTGAATTTATTTCTGTGACCAAATCTGAATTTTCAGCATCATTGCTTCAGTCTTCAGTGTCATGTGAATTTTCAGAAATCATTCTAAATATATGGATTTTGTTGCTGAAAACATTTTTGATGTTTATTTTTTTGTGAAAACCGGATACACTACTTTTGATTGAATTTGGGTTTAGATGTTTTTTTTTAAAAGATATTAATACTTAATTTAGCAATAAATTGATCAAAGGTGACAATAAAGACAATTATAATGTTATAAAAATTGTATTTCAGATAAACATGTACTAATAATGAATATATTACTATTGCTGAAAACATTTTTTTTTTTTTTTTGTGAAAATCAGATACACTACTGTTTAAAAGTTTGAGATAAGATTTCTTTTTTAAAGATATTAATACTTTTATTTAGCACAGATGCTTTAAATTAATCCAAATTACAGGAAAAACATTTATAATGTTATAAAAGCTATCTATTCCAAATAAATGCTGTTCTTTGAACTTTTTATTTATCAGAGTTTCCTGGAAAAAAATATGTATCACAATTTCCACAAAAATAGTAGGCAGCAAAACCGGTTTTCAATATTGCTAATATTATGAATCATTAACACTCCAATGATAATTAATAATAACGGAGCATATATTCATAGAAAACAGTTGTTTTAATTAGTAATAATATTTCTCAGTAGCACTGTTTTACTGTATTTTATTCAAACAAATGCAGCCCTGGAGTCTTACGAGAGTCTTAACTTCTTTTAAAAGCATTAAAAATGTAATTATCAACTTCGGACTGGTAGTGTAAACAAATCCTCTGTATGGAAATTTCCATGCCCTTTTATCAGACTATCAACCAAACCCAAATGATATGTGGTAATACTTATAAATGCAGTTGCATAACTTTACAGACTCAAATCAACTTCAGGCTTTCCTGGGACGATCTGACTGCAGCTCTTCTCTCCTACGTTCCCTTCCTTCTTTTACCCGAAACTCTTCGTGTGAAAACCATAAGAAAACGTGCCAGGGCTTGCCACACATTCAGCGGACACCTCCGCCACCAACAAAGCAGCAGACGCGAGCTTCACACCGCCCTGCAATTAAACAGTCAGGAGAAGCGAAGCCTGTCAGTAATGATCAGCCTGCGTTCACTTCAAATCCCACCTCTGAGGCTCCTCAGCGCCTCAATAAACGTGCCTCATCTCTTCCTGCTAACGTCACGTATATCTATAGGTTTGTCGTTTTTTTTCATTTTGAAGGAAATACACAGAAGAAAATACAATAGTTTGTTTTGCGGCTCAGGAAGTGAACGTTGTCGTCACGAAGCGGCTCTGAGAGAGACTTTTCTTTGGATTGTTGCAGCTGTTCGTTCACCCCCACTATTAGGGCACACGTATCTCTTTCCAGCGTCACACAACCCCCCTCTTTCTGCTTCAACATCTTTCTGGATATCTTTGTTACAACTTGCAGTTCAAGGCACTAGATGTTGACTGTTTCTGCAGAAATGATTGAGCTGATTGATAAAGAGAAGCAGCAGATTTTTGTAACAGTTTCATGGAAATTCGTAACGGTTTAGCATTTTGCTTAATTGCGATATAGTACATTTTAGGGGTGGACCTTCATGCTTATTTTTTTAGAAAAAGTTGCATATTTTCATGCAGATGAATCATACGAATTCATATAAAATTCCAGTTCTCATGATCTCCTGTTGCATTTTTGACGAGATATTAAAACCAAATTTGATCTAATATGGTTTACATCATCATAGTATGCATACTGATGGACACTAGTGATTCAAAAATTAAGTGTGCAATCGGTTCTCTTATTAATCAAGCCTGCATTTCTTCACCCAGCTTCATAAAACAGGAGATAATTAAAGGCTCGCCCTCTAGAATTTTTCAGCTGGTGGTCTATTTTTTTTTTTTTTTTAAGTAGCTTTGGTCCAAACAAGTGAGGCGAAAGAATTTAAGTGTTTATAGTTCTTTCTTCATGAGAAGGCAGTCTGTAATTATGCCTCCTTTTGATGCCACGTAAAGCATGAGAAGGTCTTCCCTTCAGGCTTTGTTGATGCCCGTTTTTCTCCATTATGTTGAAGATAAGTGGTGAATACGTTTTCATCACTGCCAGCTCATGTCTTACACAATGTTCAGTTGTGTTTGTGTTAAAGCTTTTTTTTTTTATTCTCCAAGTATACTTCAAATTCATTAACATAGTTTAGTGAAAAATAAATATACTAAATATATATTTAAAATACATTTATTTAACTCTAAGTATACTATAAGTGCATTTACATATTGTGTACTAAATGAAAATACTGTGCAATTGTACTTTTAGTTTACTAAACTGACATATTTAAAGCCTGCTAAATTGAGACAACTTATTTTGTACTTAATGCACTTTAATTGTGCTGAAGTCCAATTAAAGATATACTGAAGTATATTTGATTGTGCTAAAGTGAAACTATTGCAAGTATACTTTAAGTACACTTTAAATATTTTGCATTTAAAGTTTGCATTTAAATATTTTGCATTTCCTCATTAAAAGTGACACTAAAACATATTTTAGGCTTAATATTAAGAAATGTGCACTGTGCACAAGTATTACTCCAAATACAGTTTAATTACATTATGTCTTAAGCAATATGTCAGTAAATATGTTAATAGACTTAAACTATACTTAATGTAAAAATAAATGCATTTTAAATATATTACTTTTTTGCTAGGTTATTTATTGACATCACTTATGACTTAATGATATTAAATATAATTGATTATTTCTTTATTGCACAATGCACATTTCTTGATATTATGCCTCAAATGTGTTTACTATCACTATTAATAAGGAGTGTATGATCTCTGTATAATATCATTTTTAAATGCTAGATATTTAAAGTTTACCTAAAGTATAGTTGTAGTATTTCTTCTTTAGCACAATCAAATATACTGAAGTATATCTTTAGTTGGACTTCTGCACAATTAAAGTGCAAAAAATTTGTTTTTCCAGTTTAGCAGACTTTACATTTACCAGTTTATTACACTAAAAGTACAGTTGCAGGGTATTTTTATTAAGTGCATAATGTGTAAATGTATTTGTAGTATACTTAGCACTAAAGAAATACATTTTAGTATTTTTTTAATAGGGTATATGTATATCCATATTAATTAAATTAAACTTATTTTAAGTTTGCTTAAAAAAAAATATATATATATCGTTTCCACCAAATTCCCATTATGGTAGTCCATAAAAATTCCATTTTCATCCAAACTTTTTTTTTTTATTACACATTACAGAGATGAAAATTTGAAGTAGAGCTGCAAAACGATTAGTCGCGATTAATCGATTTAAAATAAAAGATTATGTTTGCATACTATATGTGTGTGCACTGTGTATATTTATGCTGTATATGTAAATACGGACACATATATGTATATATTTACAAAAATATTTGTATGTATTGTATGTGTTTGTATGTAAACACTTGACCTGAACCACAAAACCAGTCATAAGGCTCAAATTGTTTCAATTGATATGAATACATCATCTAAAAGCTGAATAAATAAGCTTTCCATTGATGTGTTCACTTCAATGTGTTTGTTCTGATATATCAATATTTGTTCTTGATACAACTATTTGAATATCTGTAATCTGAGGGTGCAAAAAAATCAAAATATTGAGAAAATCACCTTTAAAGTTGTCCAAATGAAGTTCCTAGCAATGCATATTACAAATCTAAAATTAAGTTTAGATATATTTACAGTAGGAAATCTACAAAATGTCTTCATGGAACTTGATCTTTACTTAATATCCTAATGATTTTTTTTAATATCCTAATGATTTTTGGCATAAAAAAAGGATTTTTTTTGGCAAAAAAAGGATCATTTTGACCCATACAATGTATTTTTGGCTATTTCTACAAATATACCCGTGCTACTTAAGACTGGTTTTGTAGTCCAGGGTCACGTACAATTTATATTATATATAAATCTAAATATTTTACATATAAATCATATTTCACCTTATATATACATATATGTGTGTTGTATTTATATATGCATAATACATATACACAGTACACACACATATGGTATGCAAACATAACTTATTTTGAATCGATTAATCGCGACTAATCGTTTTGCAACTCTGATTTGAAGGAAAACTTTTTTTATGAAAATAATGTTGCAGTGCAAAAACTCTTATTGTTCCTAAAATGCATTATTGTCATCATCCATCAGTATAATTTCTATTTATTTATTTGTATTTTAACTGAATTTAATTTTCGAGAGAAACTCTCTAGACAGGTTTTGTGAGATTCACCCATAGAGATGAAAATGTCATGTAGCACGGACAGACTTTATTATTATTCTGAGGTATTTATTAGTTGTTTGCCTGGCGTTTGATATTCCCGCGGTCCGGCTGGCAGTGATGACGCTGATATTGCGGTAAATAAACTCAGAGCAGTTGTGGGTTTGATATATAACAGTCGCTGTGAAAGCCTGTGACGTAGACAGGGGAACATTTTGCTTGATCCAACTCATTCTGTAAACTAAACGCGTCTGCTGTAGCAACTGAAGGTTTATTAAACAAAATCCTGCTCAACTGTTATTGAAGTCCAGATGTGCTGTGTCAAGGAGAGGTAACGTCTCTCAGCGAACCAAACCGAGCTTTTTATTCAGTAGCATTACGGTTTAAAACACTGTTAGCAGAGTAGCTATCGAGTCTGGTCTGTGGGAAATGTTTACCAAAGAAGTCATTAAATTTATCCCCCTTTCTCGTGGGCTTACGCTGAAGGAATGTCAGGACAATGTTTCTAGCTTGGCAGGGGTGAGCGGCAAAACAATGGCTCTTGGGCCGCCGTGGCATAAAGCGGCCTGTAATGGAATCCCAGACCTGCTGCTATCTGTGCTGCAGACATAACACATGTGTTTGTGGAGACGGTGCCACTCGGGATTTTCTCGGCCTGCTCTGCAGCTAGAGAGGAGATGCTGGACTCTGGTGGCTGGAGGGACTTCCTGTCCAGCGCATGAATTGGAAAGGCATGAAGATCTAGTCGCGCGACGCTGGTTGGCCGGGCCGCATCTGGCTGGCCCTTTCTTCTCTGCCGATAGCTGCCATCAAAAGACAAAAGTCTCTTTGTAGCCATGATTTTTTTTCGAATCACTTCAGGGCCTTGCGTGACTCGACGATATAAACTGTATAAAAGCAATTAAAGTTGAAGGAAATGCCGTGTGAGGGAGCGCCGAACACCAGCGTCTTTGTAGAAATGGCCAGAACTGGTAGAAATAAATAGAGGGACAAGAGACTTTACAAACTTGATGGATGTAAACAGATGGACCTCTGGATAGCGGAATAAAATATATGGATCTTATATCTTTACACATTATTAGCATTGCTCTATCACTATTGCTCATACTTAATGTTTGGAATATTGCTATAAGCTGAATGATAAATCACAAAATTACTTTTCTGGGTGATAAAACTCACAATTTGCACCCAGAATGTTATGAAGATTTGAGAATAAGAAATAATTATGCTTAATTGCATTACATTTTCAAATCTTAAAAGTAGTGCTGGGCAACGATTAATCACAATTAATTGCAATTAATCACATCTAAAATAAGTTTTTGTGCACATAATATATGTGTGTGTATTGTGTATATTTATTATGTGTATATAAATACACACACATGCATATATTTAAGAAAATATGTTATGTTTATGTATTAGATTTGTATATAATATAAATTATATGAATATAAATGTATACATGTAAATAGATGTACATATTTTCAAAATATATACTGTATGTGTGTGACTTTATGTGCATAATAAATAAACACAGTGCACACACGTGTTATGTACACAAAAGCTTTTATTTTGGATGCGATTAATCACGATTAATTGCGATTAATCGCATCCAAAGTAAGTTTTTGTGTACACAATATGTGTGTGTGTACTGTGTATATTTATTATATATATATAAATACACACACATGCATATATTTAAGAAAATATGTTATGTTTATATATTAGATTCATATATAATATAAATTATATGAATATAAATATATACATGTAAATAGATGTAGATATATTCAAAATATATACTGTATGTGTGTGACTTTATGTGCATAATAAATATACACAGTATACACACGTTATGTACACAAAAACGTTTATTTTGGATGCGATTAATCACGATTAATAGTTGCCCAGCACTACTTAAAAGTTTATTTATCCTTTTATTTTTGTAAAATTGTGTAATAATGGCAGATAATATAATATTAATGAAATAAATGCCAACTTATGTGTACTTAAACAGACATTTCTGACTGTGTTTCTCAACACATTTAAGTGCACTTTGCAATTATATCAAATGTTTTACTTCTTATTTTTTTTTAATAGTACAGAAGTAGACTTATTTTGTTACCATGTATATTTTGAACTATAATGTGTTATTTGAAATTATATCTGAATATATTTGTGTACTTACAAATATATTTAAATATATTACTTACAAATTAGGATACATTTTAATTCACCATTATATTCAGCAGTACACTTGAACCATATTTCGAAGGCAACAGAATTATGAAATTACAATTAAGCAAAAAAAAAAAAATAATTAAGTGGGCCAAAAAGAATTTTAGCCAGTTACATTTAATATAAATGTATACCATAATACAGTTTAAATCTATATATATATATATATATATATATATATATATATATATATATATATATATATATATATATATATATAATCTGGATTAATCGTTTGACAGCCCAATTAATAAGTAACAAGTACTCTTTTTACATCTTTTTCACAAAGGTTAGCAGTCACCCTACTAATATTCTTTATCATCACTGAATCAAATGATATACATTAATTTATACCAAAAAATCAATGTTTATGCGTCAAATCAGGTAGAAATAGTTCTTTAAGCTTACAAATCGCAGTTTGCCGTATTGTACACTATAGTTACACATGTTACACATGTTGTATTTGTACTCAGTAAGTGAAACACATGGCACTCCATTGAAACAGTCAGTGGTATTGTGGTGTTTTCAGACAAAGGCCAGTGTTATGAAGTGCTCAGTAAGCTCATTGACGTCTACAATAACACTAGAGCTGCGTTTCACACACGGCAGCAGCTGATGGGGGGCTTCTGTGCTCTCACACATATCCAATACAGAAAAAGCATCTGTTATTTATGGTCCTCTCAACTAGACTATATTTCATCAGCCTTTGTTTGAGGCCTCATCTTCACTGACTGTTTCAAAAGACTGCATTTATCATCTCCTGTGCATTTCTGCATACTCTAAAGGCCTGAGAAAACAGAGCGATAAACATTATAATTTGAATGCTAGACCAAAATAAACAGTCACGTTATAACTGCAACAAATTCTCAAAATCGGTGTCACCCACGCAAATGTTTGGTATAAAAATTCGGTCCAATTTATTTATTTATTTATTTATTTATTTTCATGCAGTTTGTTTAGACCAAAGAACAGGTAAATCAAATGAAAATGTAAATTCACTTTCTGACAGTAGATGGCGCTTATAGAAAAGCAGAATTACCCTGTTTTACATAGCTCTGCATGAAGGTGGTCGCAAACTGGACGAGAAGAGTTGCACCACATCTTTAAAATTCAAGCATGTCTTTAAAATTGTTTTCTATGAGCGTACACACACTGCCGGCACCATTCGGCGTCTTTCAGCGGCACCCAGCGCCGACTCAAAACAATGTAAAGACGTGGTGTGGTGTCTTGTTTTCAGATTTTTCACTATCCACTGTCGCTTAACAAAATAGTTAAATCTTGTATGTTGTCCAGTTTTCTTTCCAGTGCAATGGAAAAAAGATTCTGCAAAAAATCTGTCGTATTGACGGCATGGAAAGGTTTGCGTCGATGTAAACAGACACATGAACAGCCATTCATTCAAAGCAAAATGTTTGTCACACCAAATTTTCGCAACAAATGTCTGAGAAACGGAAAAATGGAAACTTTTCTACAAGCGCCACCTACTGTCAGAGAGCGCATTTGAGAATAAGCAATAATTATACTTAATTGCATCACATTTTCAAATCTTAAAAGTAGTGCTGGGCAGCGATTAATCACGATTAATCATGATTAATTGCATCCAAAACAAAATTTTTGTGTACATAATACATGTGTGTGTACTGTGTATATTTATTATGTATATGTAAATACACACACATGCATATGTTTAATAAAATATGTTATGTTTATATATTAGATTTATATATAATATAAATTATATGAATATAAATATATACATGGAAATAGATGCAAATATTTTCAAAATATATACTGTATGAGTGTGACTTTATATGCATAATAAATATACACAGTACACACACGTGTTATATACACAAAAGCTTTTAATTTGGACCAGATTAATCACGATTAATCGTTGTCCAGCACTGCTTAAAAGTTTATTTATTCTTTTATTTTTGTAAAATTCTGTAATGGCAGAAAATATAATATTAATGAAATAAAAGCACACTTACACGTACTTACACAGAGAAACAATTATGCAATTATATCAATTGTTTTACATTACATTTTAAATATTTGATTTTTAATAGCACAGATGTAGACTTATTTTGTTACCGTATTTAATTTTAACTGTAATGTATTCACTGTCGCTTAACAAAATAGTTATATCTTATTGGTTGTTGTTTTCTGGACAACTAATAAGATATAAAAAATGCGATGGAAAAGAGATTCTGTAAAAACGTTGTATTGACGCCATGCAAATGTTTGCATCTGTGTCCATTCATTCAAAGTAAAATGTTTGTCACGCCAAATTTTCGCAACAAATGTCTGTCAGAGAAATGGAAAAACGGAAATTTGCTATTCTACAAGCGCCACCTACTGTCACGGAGCGGATTTGCATTTTATTAAGCCGTTTACCGTTTATTTCATCTTTAGAAATCACATGTGAAAATCAGTCCAAATTTTCATGCTGATCAAGCTTCATTTTGAATGTCGTTCTACTCCAAAATGCGTAAGAATATAATGTTGTCATACATGAAAGTCACAAGGGAATGACGTTCGTGTAAACTTGTTTTCTATAGGTTAAATACTGTTATTGTGGAGAAACAGTTAGAGGAAAATACAGCTGAGCAAGACGTTTTTAACTAGTTGTGTGAGTGATAACATGTTTATTGGAATCGTAATTTAAAGGCAACTCTGCCGCCCTCTTCAGTAATGTGCAGAAACACACAAAAAGTGTTCACGTTTGTGTTTTTACTTCAATTTCTGGTCTTAAGGTGCGATCACATTTATCGATGTTTGACAAATCCAATCATTCCAACAGAATTCCACACGACTGACGTTAATTCGCCACACTGAACAATTGGTTTAGAAGTGAAATATGTGTGAGTTATGATTTATTCTTCAATAAACTATTGATAGTAGATAATGGACACTAAAATTAAGCTTATTTTAAGTTAAGACATCAAGCACAACCATCTAACATGTTTACACAGAAAAACAATGAAAAAATAAATATAGTAACATGTATTTAAAATACATTTATTTCATGCTAAGTATACTACAAATACATTTACATATTATGTACTTAATAAAAATACCCTGCAATTGTATTTTTAGTATACTAAACTGATATATTTAAAGTTTGCTACATTAGAACAACTAATTTTGTACGTAATGCACTTTAATTGTGCAGAAGTAGTGCTGAAGAACAACTAAAGATGTACTTAAGTATATTTGATTGTGCTAAAGTGGAAATATTTTAAGTATACTTTAGGTACACTTTAAATATTTAGCATTTAAGACCAATATTATTTAAAGATCATAAAATCCTCATCAATAGTGACATTAAAACAAATTTTTAGGCTTAATATTAAGAAATGTGCATTGTGCACATGTATTACTCCAAATAAAGTTTAATTACAATTTTTATATGAAGTCTCAAGTGATATGAACTATACTTAGTATGAAATAAATGCATTTTAAATCTATTTTTTACTAGGGAAAGTAGTGCATTGAAATGCAAAAGCACATTCTGTGTGAACATCCCTTTAGGGTGCAGTGGTTTATTTACCTTTCTCGTGGACCCGAGTCCTAACTTACACCATGATTCCTTCACTTTAAACATCTAAAAACAAAAGAACCCCTTCAAGATGGTTGATTTTCTCCCTGGACGGTCTTATCAAGCAGATAAGAGAGTATTTCTGCACTCCAGGCTTTGATTTCATTAATGTACGCCTGGCAGTAGAGCAAAGAAAGTGGCTAACTTAACTAGGCCCTTCTGCACGGATCAGTCGATCGTCCAGATGCGTTTTAGTTCGCGAATAATACCAGATAGAGGATGAAAGTGTTTTGACAGCGACTGCTTTGTGTATCGCGCCGCTCCTCTGAGCTCCATGCCAAAGTGTTTTACGACGTTTAAATAAAGAAGCAGGTTTGTAGCTCTTCAGTGGCTCTTGTACACAGTGTTGCTGACCGTCAACAGACATCCCCTTCTGGGAAGACATCTGTAACCCTTTAGCAGGGGAGGATGGGAGATTTCGATACGCGCAGCCCTCGTATCTCTGTCGGTTTACAGATAGTGACCTAAAGTACTGACCCAAGACTGTTTTGCTGGTGCATCATTAGTGTTTACTATTGCTCATGGAGTTAGTCCACTTAAAAATGAAACTTCTGTTATCATTTACTCACCCTCATGTCGTTCCAAACCTGTATGACTTCCTTTCTTCTGTCGAGCGTAAAGAAATATATGTTGAAAAATCTCGCAGTACTTTTAGTGCACACATTTAAAGTCATGTTGTTTGTTTCTAAGCATTCTTTAAAACATCTTCATTTGTTTGAAACCACAGAAGTATTTTATTTCAGTTATACATCTCTTTTTTTCCCGGTTTTAGTTTTAGAACTTTTTTGAAAGTTTTAGAACTTAGTTTTTCTAGAACCCTGCTCTTTGCATGGAAAAACACTTTAAAACCAAGTTTAGATTAGTTTACTAGTTACTTTTTTCAAACAGAGTGGAATGATTCAGTTCTTGATTCAAATTATTATTTGTAGCCGTGCTTACTTTTACATTTGAAGTATTTTAGTAGTTGGTGTAAAGCTTCGCTGTGATTGTTTCGGTGTGGATATGTTGTCTGATTTTTCCGTGCGCTCTCTGAGAGGTATTTTCCATGTGTTTTTGCTGGTCTCTGCACCCCCTCTCCAATAAGCAGTTGAAAGCGATGGCTCTGTCTACAGGATATGGAGCTGCTCATTTCCTTTTGTTCATGGGAATAATGGCAGGAGGGACGCTCTGGGCAAAGTAAAAACAATAAACATGCATTACGCACTTCAAAGAGCGGTTCAAAAGGAAAACAAAGAAACTAAGAATTACGAACCTCCAAAAAAGTTAGTTTACAGATTTGACACCTGCTGTCTGGCAGTGTCTTTCCATAGAAAATCCCCTCAGATGTAGATCTGTGCTCCAGCTTTACTTTTGTTTGGAATCATTTTTTAGCTTAACATAAACTATAATATAATATTCTTATATTGTCTTATATATTTTTCCCTGAAATATTTCACACATAAATGATCCAAACCCTTATGATTATTATAAAAATTTCCAGAGAATGTGAAAGCAGATGTTCAGCAGAATGTTCATGCTGCTCTTTTCCATATCCTAATGAAAAAGAAGTACACTTTAGCAAAATGTTATTTAGTATTTATTACAAACATTTTATAAATTAACATTAACCTTAATTGCATGTTAATTGCTATTAAATTAAGCTGCATTATTGTTTACTTTTATATTAAGTGCAATAAGTTGAACACTGGAGTACTTTTTTAACCCACTTCTGTAGAATCTAATACATTTTATTTTATAATTTTGTTGTCTTTCATAATTGTACTTTATAAGGATTCACAACAGTCTGAAATATACTTTTATAAACTTCTATGGACTTCTATTAAAACTTTCAAAGAGTTGCAATTTAGTAAATTCAAAATATATAGAAACTAAGTACATTTTTATATGCAATTTCATAATTCTGCGATTAATCGCATCCAAAAAAACAAAAATAAAAAAATAAAAAATACAAAAAGATATATATATATATATATATATATATTTAATAAATATTTACACGCATATATGTATTCATATTTATATATGATTTATATTACATATAAATATAACTATATATTACATTTATTTATTAAATATATACATGTATGTGTGTATATTTATATATACATAAATATACACAACACGCACATATGTATACAAACTTTTATTTTGGATGCGATTAATCGTGATTAATCGATTTGACAGCGCTAAATATTACATAAGATAACGTTACACAACATTACATAATAGTTAAAATTAAAAATGTGCTTTAGTTTGCTAGTCAACTCATCAAAATAAGTGTACTTATAAATAAATAAAATTACAAAAGGGCAACTATTTTAAATGCACTTTACAATAAAACTGTTACTAGTTTAATTGGACATTATTGCAAAGTGCACTTTTTAAAAGTCTTTTTAAAATTGTTAAGAAATGGTCATGAAAGTGATGTTAATAACACCAACCAAACCATTGATTCTCATATGTTATCACAAATCGTAGCAACACACTAGATTGAATATGCAGGAATGCAAATGTGATTTTACAGCTGCAGCCTCAATTTTCTAACAAAGCTTTATGACTTTAGGCTGGCTGATATGGTTTGTGTTCCAAAGAGTTTATAATATTCTATTCTCTGGATGTGATTAAGAAATGGTTGCTTGTGTTTTGGTGTTCAGCAGCATTTACTCTGTCTTTTTATAGCCACAAAATCAGTTATATTTGACAGAATGCATCTGCATGAGCTGACTGCATTGGAAAATGGGTTCTGTGTTAGACTCACCGCCCACTGCGTTGTGGGGGCGTATCCCTGAGTGGGCGGAGTTTATAGTGACGACGCCCCCTTCTCGACTTGTTGACAGACTCTGTGACTCCTCCCTTTCAATGAGTTTTTGTCTGTGTCTCTCAGTTATGTGGATGCATTGTTTTCGGCGCTCCTCTAGCAGGGGCGTCTCATTCAGGAGCGAGGGGGGAATGCGTGTGGTCGCATTTGTTTTTGAGTAGATCAGGGGCTGCAACAGCATGGGCCTGCCCCTGATTCACAGCAGCGTCACCCCGTCCCGTGTGATGCATTGCTGGATTCAGAGGGGGCTTCGCTGAAGGACAACTTAAGCGTGATGCTTATTGTCTGTCTCTCCTGAAGGGTCTGGCATGCGTCTGATCTCTGAAACGCACTAGACGCCCATGCATTCCACTGACAACGTCACCGGCAAGAAGGTGGGTGACAAGAGGAGAAGAGAAAAGAGTCAAATTTGCTCCAAGTGGCTCCTCCAAAGAATACACATTCCAGGAGTGCAATGCCTTTATGCCGCTGCCGAGGAATCTGTATCGTTCTAAAGAGCAGAGAGAGAGTTCCCAGGGGTTATTTTCTTTGAGTTTAATCGAATTTGACAGACCATTTAACATGCGGCCGTCAAAGTTTCTAATCTGGTCTTGAGTCAGGTGCCGTCAGGGTCTAAAGCTAAAGCTGTTTTCCACACCTGCCAATGGAGAGTGAATTGAGAGAATTTACTAACCTTAAATTTGATGGCATACCAGCCATAGAAGAATTAAAACTATATTTTTATTAAGACAGTGGAATACTTAGCATTTTTTTTTCTTGTGCATATTTGTGAAAAGGTGCCTTGAGAAAGCCCGTGAAAAAGAAGTGTGCTTAGTTGTATTGAAAGTACTTGTATTTCAAATCTTAAAAGTATATTAAAAACCGAACTTGCAAATGATAATATTAATAAAATAAAAGTCCACTTAAGTGACTTAAAGTGAGACACTTTCATGATTGTTTCTTAACACACTTTCAAAAAAGTGCACTTTGTAATAATGTCAAATTCAGTGAGGGTAACGCATTACAAGTAATGTAGGTTACCTAATCCGATTACTTTTTCAAGTTACTAGTACACTGTAAAAAACAATTTGTTGAGTCAACTTAAAATAATTTGTAACCTGGCTGCCTTAAAATTTTAAGTTCAATCAACTCAAAAAAAAGTTTATTCAACTTGAAATTTTAAATTATACTAAGTGACAACTTAGATATTTTAGTTGAATCAACTTAAAATTTTAAGGCAGCTGGGTTACTTACCCATCTGTTAAGTTTAGCAAACACTTAACAGTGTTAACATTTCAAGTTGACTAAACTTATTGTAAATAAGTTTTAAGTTTAAATAAGTTAACTTATTGCAATATTGTAATGCATTACTTTCAGAAAGTAACTTTCCCCAACACTGGGTCAAATGTTTTACTTTAAAGTATATTTTAAATCATTATGTTTTAATAATATTATGTCATGTTTTGAAGAAGTACACTTATTTTGCTGTAAAAAAAAAAAAGGTTCCATAAAAAGTAACTAAGTAAAGCGATTAGTTATTTTTTTTGTGCAGTAATATATTACTTTATTACTTTTTTTAAAATATAACACAATATTGCAATGCGTTACTTTTAAAAAGCAACTTTCCCAAACACTGCATTAAAAGCTTTAATTCAGTGTATATTTTAAGTCATTATGTTTTAATAATATTTTGTCATGTTTTAAAGAAGTATACTTATTTTGTTGTAAAAAAGTTCCACAAAATGTAACTAAGTAACACAATTAGTTACACTTTTGTAAACATGTTTGATTATACTTTTAACTAGTGTTATTCAATATTATATTTATAGTAAACATATTTTAAATATACTAAAGTACATCATTACAAATGTGTAATTACAGTTATATTTAAATACATGACATACAAGTCGCAATAGGAGTGACATTAAATTATATTTTGGTTTAGCATAAATGCTTGTCAGTACATTCAAAAGTACTTTAACCATATTTCAAAGACAATGGAATTATGAAAATATTACTTAAGTACTACTTAAGTATGTACAAAAAGCACTCTTCAACTTCTATTTTTACTACTTAAATTTAATTTTAATCTTTTATACACTTTATAACATGCATTTAAGTATACACATTTAAAGTACTTCTCTTTCACAAGGGATGTCATGGTTTCGGTTGTAATATTTTCATTTTGGTCATTTAATATTCCACATGTGTACTGCCACATGATGTTTCTTGGGAAAAACAACTCACTGAAGGCATGCCAGTCACAACAGATGTTTTCCTTAGTATAGTTTTGTATGTCTTTGATTTGAATCAAACACAACACCTACGTCAGTAAGGGTTGAACTATCATGCTTAAGTTTAACATGATTGTAGTGTGAAAAAACCCTTACTAATCTTTTCCGTGTAAATTTTTTTTCGGATTTTGCAAGTTAACCTGAAAAATTATGCTAAAGCGATGTTTAATTTGTAAACTTGTGAAATTAATTTCGGTGGTAATCAACACATCACAAATGCTGTCAATAGAGCTTATCTTGTAGTGAACCTGTATTGGTTTAATTTTAGCTCTGTGTGTCATGTGCTGCTGTGCCACACTTCACATGAACATAAGCAGCGATTAGCAGGACGTGTAGTTGTTCTGAAGATGTAATCTGTGTCTTACTCATTGTGAGCGTGGTTAAGCAGGTGTTGAGAGTAAAACAGGTAACGCCGCATAACTGCGCACTGGAGGTTTCTCGAGAGCCGTGGGCCGGCCGATGCCTGAACAGATTACCCCTACAGGCGCAGAGACACCTGAGCCAAACCCAACCAAAATCCTCCCCGTAATCCTACGCCTCAGTAACCCATTGGAACGGCGCTTAGCGTCAACCTTCCTCTAGTATCGAGTCTGTCTCAGGTGGTGTCTGCGGTGGTTTAGTGTCTTATTGCAGTTTTGGCTCATGCGTGGTCACGTAAGCGCCGCTCTGACAGCCTCATCACTCATTACGGCTCGTTTCATTGTAATTAAGTCCTTAGCTAGAGAGAGAATTGGAGATTTATTCATAAATGAGGCAACATTTGGGATTTTGGTTTTGGCCACTTTCCTTTCCTTTTTGTTCTTTTTAACGTTTTATGTTTTTCAAATGAACTAGATCGATTTTTCAAGTCAGAATAATTTGATTTGCAGAATGCTCTGCCCTAGTGAAAAATAAATATACTAACATGTATTTAAAATACCTTTATTTCATGCCAAGTATATTAAAAAATACATTTACATATTGTGTACTTCATAAAAATACCCTGCAATTGTATTTTTAGTATACTAAACTGGTATATTTAATGTCTGCTAAACTGGAACAACTAATTTTGTACTTAATGCACTTACTAAAGATGTACTTAAGTATATTTAATTTTGCTAAAGTGGAACTATTGCAAGTATAATTTAGGTACACTTTAAATATCTTGCATTTAAAGACCGATATTATTTAAAGATCAGACAATCCTCATCAATAGTGACATTAAAACACATTTTAATATTAAGAAATGTGCAGTGTGCACAAGTAGTGGTCTTTAGAAAGTTCATTAAAAAGATGTGCACAAATCCAGCTTTTATTTATTTATTTATTTATTTATTTTAATTTAATTTAATTTAATTTAATTTAATTTAATTTATTTTTTATTTTTTATTATTATTATTATTTTATTTATTTATTTATTTATTTTTTTGGAAAGATTGGAAAGCTTCTTGCAAGTTTGGTTTTGCATGCATTAGCTAATAATACTATAAAACGTTATGTTGACATTTTTTTTTTTTTTTTTTTTTTTTTAAATATGTTATTTTACCCTACACTCAACAATCCCTTTCAACAGATATATTTTTGGAGGTTTTTAGACAGTTATATGTATATATGCTATCATACAGAAGTTTATTATCTAAGATTTTTGTTTTTGTTTTTTAAAAAATTATATGTTTGTTCATCAAGAATGCACTGAGTTCATAAAAATTGACAGTAAAGACATTAATAATGTTACAAAACTTTTCTTTTTACACTACTCACTATACATGCTATACTTTCTATACTTCCTAAAACCCAAAGATTGGGTTTTTACAAAAATATTTGGCAGCACAACAGTTTTCAACATTAATAATAATCAGAAATGTTTACTGAGCAGAAAATCGACATATTAGATCGATCCTGTGACACTGAAGACTAGAGTAATGATGCTGAAAGTTTAGCTTTGATCACAAAAAATAAATTACATGTTAACACATATTCACATAGAAAACAGTTATAATAATATTTCACAATATTAAGTTTTTTACAGGATTTTTAAATCAATAAATGCAGCATTGCTGAGCAAAAGAGACTATTTCTTTTGAAAATATTAAAATATTTTACTGACCAAAAACACATGAATGACAGTATATACAAATTTTGTAAGCTAACAGCGTTTCACATTACGTAAGATTATATTTGTCAAGCGCCTAATGTAATTTTTGCATCAAAATGATTTGTTAATAATCACGAAGGAACATTTTTAAACAGAAAATAGCAAAAATGGAAAGAGATCGTTGCGGAGCCAAGTGCATGAATTGAGTGCGCGAGAGCAGTGAATGGAAAGGAAAGTGCTGGGGTCTGTGTGTGCAGAGCCAGAGTTCATTCCCATGTCTCCTGTAGGATTATTCACAATGAGCGCTTTGTCCTGCAGACATTAGGCTAATATGTGTCCGCTCTTTATATTTGTACTTACTCCGAGACAAGAGAAAGACGCTTGTGTGCCGTCATGAGCTGACGGGGGTTTGTGTCAAACGCTCTTTTGTTTTTTTCTCGTCCTCATTGAATGTGGCACAGTTGACTGACGGCGTCTCACGGCGGCCCCGCTTTACTGTCGACTGGCGTATGGACGCACTTATCTGATGCGCCCGTGTCTGAGGGGAGGGAAACGCGTGTTTTTATGCAGCGAAACGGCCCAGTTGACTTCACGTTCAGGCTTCTCGTTCTCTCGGGCCTGCGTTCTCAGCTCTGGGTCATAAACACACATCAGACACTGTGCTCTTTATCTTGGAGGGAAAAGGACGCGCGGGGCAGCGGCGCTGGGTCAGACTGTTTTCCCCGCGCTGCGTTTTCCAGCTGAACTCAGAGTCCTGGCAGCCTCATGGAAAAGGGCCGTTATCGTGCTTTTGGCCCAGTCGACGGCCCGCTGCTGCTGATATATTGAGCACGCTAACTGCAGAACGCCTTTCACTGACTGGATTTTAATGTTTCCAGCTGCTGGGAATATTTTGATAGGTGGCGCTTTGCACTAAATCGCCAGCATTCCAACATGCTCAGTGTTATTTTAGTTTTAGTGATATACTGGTTTGTTTTTGTTAGTATTTTGAATATTTCTTCTGTTTTGACTTCAGTTTTTGTTCAAGTTTTGTTGTTTTTATTAGTTTGAAATATGTTTGTGTAGTTTTTCCTAATTACGTTGGAGAACTTGACTTGAGAAAGCCAACCTACTGATCTGCTACTTAAGCTTTTTATTTTTATTCTTCTTAGCCAAATTTCTGACTGCTACTCCTCCTAGAGCTTTAAGTCTACAAACTCCAAACTCAGCCCAGATCTTCAAACTGATCTGAAGTTAGTTGCTATATCTTTTCTAACTGATTGGACTTACGATTTACCTAAAACTGACGATTAAAACAGGGAAAAATCCCATAGACTTACACTGACGGAATGTTCAAATGAGCAACACTATTCAAACTCCAACTGTCAAAACTCCCTAACAACATGCTAATCATGTTAGAAACAGACTAGCAACATGCTAGTCATGCTAGAAACATGCTAGTAACCTGCTAATCATGTTAGAAACATGCTAACAACTTGCTAATCATGCTAGAAACATGGTAGCAACATGCTAACAGCTTGTTAATCATGCTAGAAACATGCTAGCAACTTGTTAATTGTGTTAGAAACATGCTAGCAACTTGCTAATCATGCTAGAATCATGTTAACAACATGTTAGTAACATGCTAATCATGTTAGAAACATGCTGGCAACTTGCTAATTATGCTAGAAACATGGAGGCAACATGCTAACAGCTTGTTAATTATGCTAGAAACATGCTAGCAATATTGCTAACAGCTTGCTAATCATGCTAGAAACATGTTATCAACTTGTTAATTGTGTTAGAAACATGTTAGCTTGCTAGAAACAGACTAGCAACATGCTAGTAACTTGCTAATCATGCTAGAATCATGTTAACAACATGTTAGTAACATGCTAATCATGCTAGAAACATGCTAGCAACATAAGAAATTATTTATATATATATATATATATATATATATATACATTGTTTAGCTTTAGTTAATGATAATAACACTGAATCTGTTGTATGCATAGGCAAAAATTCTCAAAACAGTCTTAAGTAGTACGGGTGTATTTGTAGCAATAGCCAAGAATAATACATTGTATGGGTCGAAATTACTGATTTTTCTTTTATGCCAAAAATCATTAGGATATTAAGTAAAGATCATGTTCCATTAAGATATTTTGTAAATTTCCTACCATAAATATATCAAAACAAATTTTTGATTAGTAATATGCATTGATCAGAACTTCATTTGGACAGCTTTAGAGGCGATTTTCTCAATATTTTGATTTTTTTGCACCCTCAGATTCCAGATTTTCAAATCTATCTTCTCCTAACAAACCATACGTCAATGGAAAGCTCATTTATTCAGCTTTCAGATTATGCATACATCTCAATTTCACAAAATTGACCCTTATGACTTTGTGGTCCTGGGTCACAAATAATTCCAACACGATAATGTTTTTCGTTTATTTGGATCATTCTATAATTGCAACCGAATTACCAAAAATAAAATTATCATTCTTGTTTCTCACTTTATGTAAGCACAAGGCGATCCCATAATGCATTGCAAACTAAAATTGTAAATATGGTTTAATTTGGGTTAAAATGATCTGGCCACTTATGTCCACTCTTAGTAAATGTAGGACTATGAAGTTAATATAATTTACCATTGACTCACATGCTCTTTTGTTAGTGGCGTTACACCTTCAGCCAGTTACACCACTTACTCATTTCAGGATGAAGTTTATTATTCAGATAAAGGAAGGCATTACAAAAACAAAAATGTTAACATTGATTTTAATATGACTTAATCTACATATTGAAATAATTGTCTGCCTAACATTGGGGTTTTCCATACAAGTAATTTTTATTTTATTTTATTTTATTTATTTTTTTTTTTTTTGTGATATCACTGAAATTAAAATGACTGTTTTGTTATTACAATATTTTATTTTTTTTTCTTTGTTTCTAAATATTTGTAATATTTTCTTTAAAGAATTCATTGTATTTAAAATATTTAGTTTTTCATATATGTTTTTTTTATTTAATTTTTAAAATATTTTAGAAGTACTTTCTTAAGCCTAAATATCGGTACAAATTACTGTTCAAAAAGTGTTTTAAAAACAGATATAGTGTTTGTTTTCCTAGTAAAAAAAAAAAAAAAAATGTAATACTTTTAAAACATATTTATTTTATACTAAGTATAGTTTAAATCTATTAACATGTTTATATATCACTCAAGACTTATAAGACAGAGCATGAAATAAATGTATTTCAAATCAAATAAGTATATTTATTTTTCACTAGGGTCCATTTATCTGAAAGTGAATCACATCATCTGCCGTACAGTGATTTAGAGCACAGTTATACAGTGGAAAAAAAATTAATAAGTAATATTTCACCATATAATCATTGGCAATGTGTAACTAAATGTTTGGTCCCTGAGTGCAGTGATGAGATTGAGATGAACGCTCAAACACAACAGAAAATGACTGGGGTGAATGAAGTTAACTATTAACTGAGTGAAAGCTGCCGGTCTGAGGGGGTTTATATGTTAATGTGTGATGTGGGAATGGCTGACGGGTGACGGCTGACGGGTTGTTGTCAGGGTGATGCCGGGCCAGAATTTAACACAGCATTCCAGCAACCCACACACACTTGAGGAAACTAATCAATGCAGTGATCTGTAAAGAGTTTGCGAGAACTGATGGAGTTTCTACAAAACATTCACAGTGCTTAAGGGTGAATCTCTCAAAGCACATATGTGTGGGTCATATTTCACTCAAAAAACAAACAAAACAAAACAAAACAAAACAAAAACATAAGATTATAGTGCCATGACAATTATGCAATCCTCTCCTCTTATCCTCTTACAGTACAGTTTGTCAGTCTTCCTAATGTAAAAAAATACTCAGAATGTATACAAACAAATACGACGATAATGTATGGATATAAAAAGTGAAAGTTTCATAATAGTTCAGTCGGAATATTTATGTCGGGGTCAGTAACATTTTAATTTCCTTTCTTTGTTTGTTTTTAAGAAAATTTACATTTTCAGATTTAAATTTTCAAAATTTCATCTTAAAATTATTATTTTTTTTTTTTTTAACAGTAAAGACATTTATAATGCTGCCAAAGATTTTTATTTCACAGAAATGCTGTTCTTTTGAACTTTGTACCTTTTTTATTTCCTTTTTTTAAGAAAATGTAAATTTTAAGGTTTCAGATTTCAAATTTTTTTTTTAAAATTAACAATTTTTAAAAGAAAAATAATACATTTACAGAGCAAGGAATCATTACAATGATCAAAAGTGACAGTAAAGACATTTATAGTGTTGACAAATATTTTTATTTCACATGCTGTTATTTTAAACTTTGTTTGTTTTTTTTTCCCATTTTTTAAGGAAAATTTAAATTGTTAGGTTTCAAATTTCAAAATTTCATCTTAAAATTATATATATAAAAAAAAGATATTAAAATATTTACAGAGCAAGAACATTACAATGATCAAAAATCATTTTAGGTTTAAAATTTCAAAATTTTATTTTAAAATGTCAAACTTTTAAAAGTTTTATTTATATTTTTTTACTTTTTTACTAGCAAGGATGCATTGCAAGTGTCAAAAGTGACAACAAAGACATTTCCAATGTTGCCAAAGATTTTTATTTCACTTAAATGTTGTTCTTTTAAACATTGTTCATCAAAGAATCCTGTAAGTCAATCAATCAATCATGGTTTACACAAAAATATGAAGCAGCACAACTGTTTTCAACATTTCAATATTTCTTATGCAGTAGATGAGGATCACGTGACACTGAAGACTGCAGTAATGATGCTGAAAATTCGGTTTTACATCACAGAAATAAATCACATTTGACTCTATTTTAGAAAACAGTTATTTTGAATTGTGAATGTGAATGAATAGTGAATGAAGGAAGACAAACGCTCACATTCTCACAGACGCACTTTGAAGGCTGATGATATTCATGAGTTGTGTGGGTTCACGAGAGGCTCAACAGCTTCTCCGCTTTAAGAGATCGGATCGGGACATTCTTTTCCGCAGCACAATTTGCTTCTTGTTAGCCTGCAGTCGGGCAGAGTCGCTCTAGAGTTATTTAACATACTGGGCCGCCGTCCAGAACTGTCGCATTATAATGTCCTAATGAGATCATCCTAAATCATGCAGTGTCTCAACACCAGCAACACCAGAAGAGCTCGGATCAGGAGACCTGGACAGATTTTGTGTCAAATGATCCAAATACTGAATCTACCAGTTATATACTGTATTTAACTCTTGTAAACAGGCATTTAACTCTGCACTGTTCTGTAGAAGAACAATGATACAAACCTCTTAATTGTGCAAAGGGTCAAACAACTCCCAAACTTCCCATAAGGCTTTGCTTTGTCTCTGACGGGAAAGGCAGTAGTCATGACTCACTGTCTAACTGTCATAATCTCTGTATTCAGACCCTCAGTTTGAACCGTAGTTCCTCCAGCCCACGACCGCCTGCTTGTCCCTGTTTGTTCTGTAGATAGTAGGAAATATGTCTTTATTCCTGTGAATAAAGCTGGATTTTCAGCATCATTAGTCCAGTGTCACATGATAATCATGCTCGAGAAGCATTTCTGATTATTATCAATGTTGAAAATGCTTATACTCTTGTGTAAGTCTATACAATGCTATTGTTTTCTATACATTAAGTTGATGATTTGGCTCTGCGTAAACAATCGTGTGACTGAACAGAGCCAGTAAATCCCTGCCAGGTCTAAAGTTAGCGCACCCAATGGCAGCTGCACGGCCGTTCACTCCCACACTCACGGGCCAGTTGTCCGAACCAGTAACGCGACGAGCCGCACAAAGTCCTTCGCAACAGCTGAGGAAGATCTGATGCGGGACTGCTTCGGTTTTCCACTTGCTGAATAAGTATTTTTGGAGTCTGTTTCCACACAAACACGGCAGCTATTTAGCGTGGACTGTCCCTTGCCTTTTGATCCAGTGGGTCGTGTTGGCGCTTGAGACTTTGTGATGTTTTCGAGGAACAAAGAACTGTTTCAAATATTCAGTTGTGAGCTTGTAGTGTTAGGGTGGTAACTAACTAAATCTAGTGATGCTACTAACATAAAGTTGCCATTTTTTAAGCACCATGTAACAGAATTGCAAGAACAATGACTTTGTAAACAGGTTTTGGCGCGCTGTCAGATGAAGACATCGTCCCATCCTAAACTCTCACCACTGATTGAGACGGGCTGGTTGGGATGCTCAAACAACAGAGTCACAATGTTTACATCTTTTGAGGAATCTGCTTGCAAATATACTTAACTATGCTAGCTCTGTCTATTCTATGTCTTACTTTTTTATTATTTTCGTTTATTATTTTTAAAAATAAAATGCTACATGTATTGCGACTAACCAGAAAACTTGATTCTGTTTGGTCAGTCGCCAGGCTGTGTGCTTTTTTTATTTTTTTTATTTATTTATTTATTTATTTTAGTTTTGGCTAAGTAGAAAAATTTTACAAAGAAATAGATATTCACAGGGCTTTTATAAAACGGTTATTCCATATACGTAGTAAGGTTTTACAAAATAAAACTGAGAAAATAAAGAGTAATGATATTAATAAAAATATTATTCTTCCACCAAACGAAGTAGTCCCTCAGAAAAAAAAAAAAAAAAAAAAAAAAAAATTTGCTACATGTACTGCGTTAGATTAACCAGAAAACTTGATTCTGCTTGGTCAATCACCAAGCTGTGTGCTTGCTCTATTTATTTATTTATTTTATTTTTGTATTTTGATTTTTTTTGGCTAAGTAGAAGAATTCATTAAAAAAAAAAAAAAAAAAAAAAAATAATATATATATATATATATATATATATATATATATATATATATATATATATATGTATATATATATATATATATATATATATATATATATATATATTCACGGGGCTTATTGCTTTTATAAAATGGTTATTCCATATACGTAGTAAGGTTTCACAAAGTAAATAATATATATATATATATATTCACAGGGCTTATTGCTTTTATAAAACAAGACTAACCAAAAAACTTAATTTTGCTTTGTCAGTCAACAGTCTCTGTGCTTTATTTTATTTTATTTTATTTTATTTTATTTCACTTTATTTTATTTTATTTTTGGCTAAATAGAAGAATTTATAAAAAAAAAAAAAACATTTCTGAGTAGCATGTAATAAGTGTGTGATAAATATGTAATAGATATGTCAGATTGCAAAAAAAATCAAATAAATAAATAAATAAAAAACCATCATATCATCTGATAGTGATTTATTTTTGATAAAATATTGCTTCTCTTAACTATTTTCTAACTATACTTTTTTAATAAACCATTTCAATCCAATGGGTCATGATAGCGCTTGAGACTTTGCGATGTTCAGGTCCTATTTTTGAAAAACAAATATTTCATTGTGAGTTTTTACTATTAGGATAATAATAAAAATCTAGCAATGCTAAGTTATATTATATACGTTTGTAAAGTTTATTTTAATATTTAGCATATACATTTAGTGATTTCTTGAGCGTCACTTCATGTAATTGCAAAAAACAGTTGTTAAACAGGTTTCTTGAGCTTCCCACCATACGTTGTCAGATTAAAAACCTGATTCTGCTTCGTCAATTGCCAGACAAATTGTGAGATTTTTGTCTAAGTGGAAGCTTAGATTGCAAAAAAGGTCATGTCATCTAATAGTTATGCATTTTAAAAGATATTGCCCATCTTAAATATGTTTACTGTCATTTTTACAGTGTATAATAGGGCTGTCAAATCAATTAATCACGATTAATCACATCCAATATATATATATATATATATATATATATATATATATATATATATATATATATATATATAAATTATGTGAATATATACATGTAAATGCATGTATACACATATTATGTAACAAAAACCTTTATTTTGGATGTGTTTAATCGCAATTAGTGGTTTGACAGCATTACTATATAATAATCATTAACTTTCTATTAGAGGGTTTTAGCTGAAATGAAAGAAGTTTCATAACTGATTAAGTTTGCAACACTGTTATTGAACTGAACTAAAACACTGAACTACGCTGCTTTACGACTGAAAGTGAATTTTGCAACATTAACACCGTTTCCCGTTTATTAACGCGACGCTCTGAAACAATCTGTATTGTATCAGTCGCAGTATAAATAAATGCGCCACTGTAGCCGAGCCACTTGTAGCTTCACAAACCATTTGAGAGTAGCAGGTTGTCCTCAGCGCTGACCGGGCCTGCAAACACAAGCCACGACTTGCCCCGTTTCCACTGAAGATGTCAGAGCTCAGCGTCAGTGATCTGGATGACTATAATTAGTAGCGCATTCCATTTCCTGCGCGCCCCTCCCTCACATTTTCACATTCAATTGAATACTTCTGATTCCGCAATATCCAGCTGGTGTCCTTCAACAATCCCCGCCGTCTAAATCTGACCTCTGGCGATCCGTCTTACGGACAGGCCCTCCGTCACCCATTTCTTTTCTCTTCTGAGGAGGAGTCGCCTTTGTGCTGCATGTGCAGGAATTCCCCGGTAACCCGAGCTCAGAGTAATTGGGAAAGTGGATCCTTTTCTTTTGTTCCTGTTTTCAATTAGCACAGCTGGGTGGAGAGAGTCCCAGAGCCATGCTGGGCTGCTGTCACCCTGCGGACGGGGCGGTTTTCAATGGGGAGGATGTCACTGACTCAGCCCAGATGCAACCACAGTTACCGTCCGCCCTGTTTTATCATGAGTGTTAGAGTGAAGTGACCTTTGAGATACCTTTCAGAATTTGTGGAAAAAAGAAACTCGCTCTTGATCCTGTGCAGCTTTTTGAGGTTGAAATTTTAAAACGGTAAAAAGAAGTCTGATTCGACTCAAAAGAAAAAACAACAACTTTTGAGTAAATAAATAAATAGGGTCATTCTACAGAAATGTCCACTTTTGGTATGGGAAAATGCCTTAAAATGTATTTCTTTTTCTAACATTTTAACTTATTAGATTACCTTTATTAGACCACCACTTTCATTATATATTTTGTAATATTTATTCAACATTTTTTTAGGGATGTGAAACGATTAATCGCGATTAATCGCATACAAAATAAAAGTTTGAGTTTGCCTAATATATGTGTGTGTACTGTGTGTAATTATTATGTATATATAAATAAAAACAAATTAATGTAGATATTTAAGAGAAATACGTTATTTATGTACAAAATATTTTTATTTATATATCATATAAATTATATAAAAATCGTAATAAATACATATACTTGTAAATATTTCTTAAATATGTACATGAATGTGTTTGTATTTATATATACATAATAATTACACACAGTACACACATATATATTAGGCAAACTTAAACTTTTATTTTGTATGCGATTAATCACGATTAATCGTTTGACAGCCCTATTTTTTTAATATCATTTATATCATATATTTGATAGTTATGAATATGTTAGTGCATTTTTAATGGTAGAAAATAGTAGAAGTGTTTTTCAAGTGGAATATTTCTCTAAAGGCTAGGGACAGAAAAATGGACATTTCCATAGAATGACCCAAATAAATAAATAAATAAAAATAAATGAATAAATAAATAAATAAATAAATAAACCTCACTATCTTACTGCAATTTGGAAAAAATAAATAAATAAATAAATAATAATAATAATAATAATAATAATAATAATAATAATAATAATAATAAATTAATGTAATGTAGGAAAACATTAATGTGGGCTGAAGTAAATAAACTGTCTGCACTTTTGAAAACGTAATGACTTAGTAAAAAGTACATTAAAATCATTAGATATTCACAATGTAATTTTTATCAATAGTAAAATTACTGTTTTATATATTAGATATATTAGTTACTGATCACGTTACTAATATGTATTTCAGTAATTTAACAATGCAATGTTAAATATAGTATTATTAAATCAATAGTGTATAAAGTGGACTCAGTAAGTTTATTTATTTATTTGTTTAAATAAATTAATATATTTATTAAGCAAGGATGCAATTTAAATTCATCAAAATGGACAGTATAAACACATTAAAATGTTACAATTCTGTTTCAAGTAAATTCTGTTCTTTTCTGTACTTTATATCCTCAAATAAAAATGCACGATTGGTTTCCATAAATAAAATAAGAAGCAGTACAACCATTGCTAATAATCAGAAATGTTTCTTGAGCAGCAAATTAGCATATTATAATGATTTCTGAAGGATCATGTGACACAAGTCTGAAGTAATGATGCTGAAAAGTCAGTTTTGACTCACAGCAGTGAATTACATTTCAATATATATTCAACACGAAACATTTATTTTTAGTTGTCGTAATAATATGTCACAATATTACAGGTTTTATTGTAATTTTTGATCAAAGAAATGCAGCCTAGAGACTGTCTAGAGACTGATTATAGTAATCATATTAATATTGTTGACTTATACCAATAATATTTCTAACATGAGTCAGCACTCATCTCTGAGATGGGTACAAATCTTAAATCTAACACAGAATGTTTTCCTAAGTAAGTGTGTGTTGCTTGTGTGCCATCGTGTGTGTGTGTGTGTGTGTGTGTGTGTGCCAGCTCCGTCTGGAGTGTGTTGAAATCTCTATGGCTACAGACAGACTCACATTCCTGGAGTTTTCTTGCTGGACGCTGAACATGCTTGCGGGTGAAAGGTGCCTTCAGATGCGCCTGCTGTGCCACTGCCTGCTCTATAATTAGAACATCAGACGAGATGGATCTGGGTAGAGTTTGTTACCTTTTCAAACAGGAAATTAAGGTGGGATGTATCAAACAGCCAATCCCTGTCTTTTTTAAAATAATGAATAGGCTTTAATTACATTGCAGCCATGATTTGCTAGTTTCTAGTCAGTTGAAGGTGGTATTGAGGGAGAAAACATTCTTCGAGAGCATCTGAATGGTTAAAACCTGTTGTTTAACATGAGTCATCAATTTGCTCCATTTACTTGGAAAAGAAAGAGTGCATGTTTGAAATGCACTGTATATATGTGCTAAAAATTACCTTCTTTTAGTTTTTGTCAGAGTAGACTAGAATATTGATCAATTCTAAAGCAAACACACACTGTGTGCATTTAAAATTGAAGTTATTTATATAATGTGCGCTGCAGGCAATGCACATGCTTCATGCAGCTACCAGGAGCCTCCATCTAAACCCCATCCCAGACATGTGCTCGCTGTACCGTTTAAACCTCGGCTGATATTTTAAAGCCTCCTGCATTTCCTGGAGTGAAGTCTGTCGGATCGGCCCTCTTGAGACGTAGTCATGCTTTTAAACGGCAAATGAGAGATTCACTCACTTCTGTTTTGTGAGTGTATTTGTTGCCCCAAATTGGCCGCATGACAAGCGCTGGAGCTATACTGGAGTGTGTGTGTGTGTGTGTGTTATTTTCCACAGCCAGCACGCTAACAGGAAGAGCGGGAAGCTCAGCTCAGAGGTGTTGTGTCCATCTGGTTACTGTGAGTGTGTGTCAGTGTTGTTTCAGCCTGTGTGTCACCTCTAATCCACCACCAAGCCATTGTTTCTTTGAGATGTGTGTGTGTGTGTTTCCTCTGCAAACAGCATGTGGCTCGTACCCAAACATGGCCATGCAAGACCCGAGCGTCAGCCCCCCGTGCCTCCTAATCTCTGCTTTATTTTTCCAAACTAGTGCAGAAACATTTCTGAAAAACTATAAACCCAATCTTTAAGCTGGGTACAGAAAAGTGAAAATTGGGGGCTCGCCCGGGATGTTAAAGGAGAAGTTCACTTCCAGAACAAAAATGAACAGATAATGTACTCACCCGCTTGTTATCCAAGATGTTCATGTCTTTCTTTCTTCAGTCGTAAAGAAATTATGTTTTTTGAGGAAAACTTTTCAGGATTTCTCTCCATATAGTGGACGTTTATGGTGCCTGTGAGTTCGAACTTCCAAAATGCAGTTTAAATGCGGCTTAAACAGCTCTAAATGATCACAGCTAAGAAATAAGGGTCTTATCTAGCAAAATGATCAGTTATTAAAAAAATGTAATAAAAAAATTGACAGTTTATATACTTTTTAACCTCAAATGCTCGTCTTGTCTAGCTCTGTGTGAACTCTGTGTAATCCGGGTCAGTACAGTTAGGGTATGTCAGAAAACTCCCATCTCATTTTCTCCTCCAACTTCAAAATTGTCCTACATCGTTTTACCTTTTTTTGTAAAGGACGGATCTTCTTTGCATGTTCACTTTGTAGACACTGCAATGTAAAAAAAAAAAAAAAAAATTGTAAAATTTACGATACCGTAAAAAATACGGTAGCAATGTTTTACGGTTTTCACTTAAATTAACAGCTAAATACCGTCATTTCATGAACTGATATAATGTTAATGTACCAACCTATTGAAGTACTGAAATCTGTTTTGTACCTTTGTAATACACTGATAACCACCTAAAGCAGGTGGTGATGAGAAAGTCACATGATGAACCAAAGCTCATCACAAACAGCTTTTAAATATTAACATACATAGAAGGTGCACAGGGTCATTTACACAAACACTGAACACCATTATGGTAACACACATGAAACTGAAATAATGCAATAAACATTAATTTAACAGCATTAGATGTAACATACAACCCTAATGTACAAAACTGCTAAGAAAAAACTAAGAAGAAAGAGTTATTTCAACAACAAAAAAACATCAAATTTAAAAAAAAATGTAACACAGGGAATTCTGGGAATGTCAATTTACGATTATTCACTGTATTTTTAAGCATTTAACAGGTTTTTACTGTAGCATTTTTACCGTTAACTTCACAGTCATTTTTTACAGTGTGGGTTGGTACTTCTGCAGCGATGTAGGACGATTTTGAAGCTGGAGGAGAAAATGAGATGGGAGTTTTTCAACATACCCTGACTGTCTTTAACCGGAATACACAGAGTTCACGCAGAGCTAGACAAGATGAGCATTTGAGGTTAAGAAGTATATAAATTGTCAATTTTTAAAAAAAATAACGAATTGTTTTGCTAGATAAGTACCTTTTTCTTTGACTGGGATTGTTTTGAGCCCATTGAAGCTGTTTTTTAACTGCATTTTGGAAGTTCAAACTCACAGGCACCGTTGAAGTTCACTATATGGACAAAATCCTGAAATGTTTTCCTCAAAAAACAATTTATTTACGACTGAAGAAAGAAAGACATGAATCTTGGATGACAAGGGGGTGAGTACATTATCTGTCAATTTTTGTTCTGGAAGTGAACCTCTCCTTTAATATTGGAAAGGAAATTAATTTTGATTTTAATTATATTAGTATATATAGTGTTCTTATACTAATAAGAAGAAATAAAGACCAATTAGAAGACAATTTAAAAAAAAAAAATTAAAATTTAAAACCCTGTTTTACTGTGCAGACGTGAGATTCTCAACTTTAGCCAATGAATTTAAATTTTTTGCTCCAAACTGAAACAAACTCTCCTGCCATTAACTTTCTAGTTACCCTGAAGACTTTGATTACCTTGTTCAGGTGTGTTTGATTAGGGTTGGATCTAAACTCGGCAGGAAAGTGGACCTTGAGAGCCAGAATTGAGAATCCCTGATGTAAACGTAACTTCGGTGTTCTCAAAAATTGTTCCTTTCCAAACAACTTGTTTGGAAAAACCCCAAGATGATGCACTTTAACCAGCATGAGCTCATTAACATATGACCGCCCACTTTTACACATCACAATTAAACTGAGATCAGGGTCAGAGGGAGTCTGGGAATTAGTCAAAACCAACGTACAACTGTTTTTGGTGAACGGAACTTTGACTAACTTTGTAAAGAGAAAAAATGTTGTAAAGTCATAAAGTTGACTCTTTAAGCAAACAGAAATGCTATGCCTGTGCCACAATACCACTAGTCCTAAAACATGTGAAGCAAGAGAAAGCAAAATTGTGCTATTGGCTAATTGTAGGTAAATTGTGTGGTTTATTAGTCTGCTAAACAGCTGCTTTACTGCACATATTGGCTTTAGCATGTGGGAAGATGGGCCTCAAATTTAAGGGGCCCAGCCCACAGGTGCAGGACAGCTGCCCCACCCAGAACCCGAAGACCCCCGAGGGCCCGTTCTTTCTCTCTCCTGTCAGACCTTCATAAATCTAAACCACTCATGCTGCTATAGCATCGTAACTCTGTTAATTAACCCCACTGTTGATGTATTTCACGCAGCTGGAGTCTCTTAAAACACAACTTTAGAAACCGATGGTCAGGATACGAGATTGTTGGAAATTAACAAGTAAAAAATTAGAAAGAGTTTATTAAAGAGACAGAATAATAGTTTCTCAAAACAAGCCCCCAGGAGGTCTGCTGTCAGGGCAGCACGTGGAGACAAGGCTTCCTGTTCTGCCACTGTGTGGGCCTGAGATCAGCAGGAAGTGGATAATCTTCCCAGCGGAGCCTGAATAGTTTGAGTGAGTCACTCTCTGATTGAGGCTTTCGTGCATTTTGTGACTCATTTGGTCACTAACAGCCATCTGATTTTCTGCTCGGACCAGTTTGTGTACAAACAAGCAGGTGAACTTTAGCGACATACATTTTAGTTTTAAACATAAAAATGTTTTGCAAAGAATGTAATCAAAACAAGTTGATACGTTTATGGGTCTGGCTCTTCTTTAAACCCAGATTTTGATATTGTCTGATTTATGAATTAAGGTGTAGTTTTGATGCACACAATTTTGTATTGTTTTGTATTATTACATGTATTATTTTTAGCAATTTAGCTTGTCGAGAATTGTTCAAGTTGGTCATGCAAATTTGCTGCATTAACCAATAGAAATCTGCTTTCTTTGGAAGTGACTTGTGTAAGTGTTGCTTCATGCATCACAACACAATTCACAATGGAACATTGACCTTTTTTTGCCACAAAATTTCGCCATATCCCACTGATATGACTGCATCTTAAAGGAGAAGTCCACTTCCAGAACAACAATTTACAAATAATGTACTCACCCCCTTGTCATCCCAGATGTTCATGTCTTTCTTTCTTCAGTCGTAAAGAAATTATGTTTTTTGAGGGAAACATTTCAGGATTTTTCTGCATATAATGGACTTCAATTGTGCCCCCGATTTTGAACTTCCAAAATGCAGTTTAAATGCGGCTTCAAACGATCCCAGCAGAGGAAGAAGGGTCTTATCTAGCGAAACAATGGGTTATTTTCATAAAAATTATACAATTTATATACTTTTTAATCTCAAACGCTCGTCTTGTCTTACTCTGCCTGAACTGTTTTTATCTGGTTCATGACAGTTAGGGTATGTCGAAAAACTCCCATCTCATTTTCTCCCTCAACTTCAAAATCGTCCTATATCGCTGTTTTACCTTTTTTGTTGAGGGTGTTTGATCTTCTTTGCATGTTCACTTTGCAAAGACTGGGTCGGTACTTCTGCAGCGATGTAGGATGATTTTGAAATGATTTTTGAAGTTGAGGGAGAAAATATGATTGGAGTTTATCGACATACCCTAACTGTCTTGAGCCAGAATACACAGAGTTCAGGGAGAGCAAGACAAGACGAGCGTTTGAGATTAAAAAGTATTTAAATTGTATTTTTTTAATGAAAATAACCGATCGTTTCACTAGATAAGACCCTTCTTCCTCAGCTGGGATCGTTTATAACCGCATTTGGGATCGTTTGAAGCTGCATTTAAACTGCATTTTGGAAGTTCAAACTCGGGGCACCATATCAGTCCATTATATGGAGAAAAATCCTTAAAAATTTCTTTACGACTGAAGAAAGAAAGACATGAACATCTTGGATGACAAGGGGGTGAGTACATTATCTGTAAATTGTTGTTCTGGAAGTGGAGGAATGATAAATCCAAAATTTAAAAATGCTACTCCAATGTAAGCGTAAGTCAACAGAACAAAAGTGTGATAACCGCTTTAGCTTTGCAAGTGACCGACTGTAAATAAATAAGTCTACTTGCAACCACATTTTGGAGCTTATGTTGCACAAGGCTTGCATCCTGCAGTCCTGCATATCTACTTTCCTGCAGAGTTCAGTTCCAACTCAAGCTGAACCTGCTCATCAAGGTTAAAAATGTTAGACAAGGTTGAGACTAATCTCAACCGGATATCCTCCAAAAGCAGGTTTGAGCACCCCTGGACTAGATGGTAAAGCCCACCTGATAATGAAAGCATCGCTAAACTGGTTTACTGACTAAGGGACGCTGAGATTGTCATTAAGTAACCGCCAGTCTGGCGCTCGTGGCCTTGCATGAAAAAATGCAGAGAAGCCAGAATTTCACGTAGCTGCAGTTTTGAAGGGTTCACTCAGGGTGGAGGAGTGCCGAGGAAGTGAGTGAACTGTTGAGGACACCACAGGCTGAAAACACCAGTACATCTGTTGCTTGATTCACGTACCGCAGTGATTGTTCATTCTGGACGTTTAGAGCTGTGTGGTTAGAACTGCAGGTCGAACAGTTGCGTTGAGTCCAGCTGTGGCTTGATTTGAAAGATTTAAGCCAGAATCTTGCATCACAAACCTTTTTTTTGGTTGCAAAACTTGTGAGTTCCCAACAATAAGTTTGCATTTGCTCGCAAAAGGTTCCACTGAAGGAACTTTCCATTTACTTGGAAAAGAACTCAAAATGGGAATTCTGCTTTAGGGAAAAGTGAATGAGAGTATAGAAGGCAATTTCGGATTTTTCTAAGTTTTGGTGGGTTCCTATGAATTTGTACTTTCTTATTTGTACATTTTCGAATGATTTTATTTAGGGGTTTAGGGGTTGTTCTTCATGCTTAGTTTTGGAATGCAAAACCTTTGCAAAAGAAAAGCAAAAGCGTTGATGTAATTGTTCCTCCCATCTAATTTCCGGAGTGCTTCCCCAACGATGATGCCATTGTAGTTAGACATGGCCAAGAAATCTAAATGTGTCCTCTGAGAGATAGTTGGGTTTTAAATGGGTTTTGGAGTAGAGCGAAGGGTTGGTCCAACGTGCAAAATCGCCAGTGCGTTCCTAGAAAACGAGAAAAACAAGTTCAGATTTGCTTGACCTATAGAAAGACAGGTTTTCTTCAAAACAATGTCAATACTTTTCTGCAGAAGTGTGTTTAATGTGAACATGTTGTTTTTGTTCTTGTGCAGTCACATTGAGAAGATCACCACATGGCACGACCCAAGGAAGACCATGACTTCGGTGACCCAGATGAGTCTGCACAATCAAGCCTCCAACAACGGCAACATACAGCAGCGCTCCATGGCCCTCTCCCAACCCAACCTTGGTGAGTGTGAAAGCCGTCCCTCCCAGCAGTGCACATTCCCCATTACTCATGAAAACACACATGCTCTCTTGAGCTGTTTTCAATCAGCTGGGAAGGAGCTGAAGGAGCTTTACTACAGGTGCTTGCCCTGTGTAACCCCATTCGCACAGACATTTAATGTTACACCTCTGGAAATGGAATGGAGATGAACTTCATGGAGTTTAATAGATGTACAGTTGTCTTTTAGCATGCTGAAAAACCGTCATTTTCTTCTGCGTTTAAAGTTGTGTGCTTAGGGTTAGAGATTTATCACGCACACTATTTGTGCTACAAACATGAATAACACCACAAATAATCATGAAACCTCATAGCAAAGTGGTAAAAACCACCCTTTACTCTTATATGGTGCACTATTTGAAGGTAAAAGCCATTTGTATTGGTGTCTGAAACCACAGTGGGCATAACTAAGTGCATCACGGTAATGAGTGTTAAACCGATATACACTGGGTCACTTCAAATAAATTCCCCATCTCAACAGAAGATGGCGTTTACAGCACTTTCACCGCACACAGTTTCTAAATTAAAAATTCAGAGTTCAAGTAGACTATATTAGTTGAGAATAGTAATTGAGTCTATAGGGGACAAATTTGAACGATCTCATGCTAGGTTATTTCATGCTTTTTATGCCCCACTTGAACCTCCATGCTTAATTTTTTTTTTTAAAAGCTTTAAACGTTTTTGTTGGAATTAAATCACACAAGTTCATACAATTCTGCAAACATCGTAAAATAGACACGTCTTTACGTTTACTCAATGGCTAGCATCTAGAAAATACCAATTGCACTGTGAGGGTCCCTTCAAATAAATTTCGTTTCTCAACAGAAGATGGCGTTCACAGCACTTCCGGCCCACTCAGTGTCTGAATTCACAAATTTCAAATTCAAGTAGACTATATTAGTTGAGAATTGTAAATGAGCATATAGAGAACGATTTTGCAAAGTTTAATGGCAAGTCATTTTGCACCAGTGTCATGACAAATATTAACATTTTTTTACGTTTTGCCGATTCTCATTTGTACTTTTTTTATATGATCTGTATATGCCCCACTGAGAGTTCGGTTTAGGGGTGGACCTTCATTCTTATATTTTTTCTAAAAATTGTATGTTTTAGTACAAATCAAATTGTAAATGTAATCAAAATCACAAACTCATGAAATAGTTACATTCTGTCACATGTCCAGGTGCTAGAGAATACCCATGCATTGTGAGGGTCGCTTCAGATAAATTCCAGCATCTCAACAGAAGGTGGCGTTTACAGCTCTTTCAGCGCGCCCAGTTTCTGAATTTAAAAATTCTAAATTCAAGTAGACTATATTAGTTGAGAATAGTAAATGAGCCTACAGGGGACAAGTTTGAAAAATCTTTACGTCTGCAAACATCGTAAAATAGACACGTCTTTAGTGTACTCAGTAGCTAGCTGCTAGAGAATAGCAATGCACTGTGAGGGTCAATTCGAATTCAAATTGATCTGTATGATCTGTTTACGCCCCACTGAGGGTTATGTTTAGGGGTGGACCTTCATGCTTTTTTCCCCTAAAATTGTTTTTTTTTACAAATCAAATCGTACAAAATGATACAAAACTGCAAACTCATGAAATAGTTACATTCTCTCAATCCCATGCCATGTGAGCATCACTGCAAATAAATTCCAGCATCTCAACAGAAAATGAAATGGTCCAAAGCACTTCCTTTGCGACTCCGTTTCGGAATTCAAAGACTATATTAGTTGAGAGTATTAAATGAGCGCATAGGGGACGATGTTGATTTTGAAAAATCTCATGGCAATTATTAACTTTTTAACATTTTGCTGAATTAGTATGAATCATACAGTCTCATTTGTACCTTTTTTATGCGCTACTGAAAGTTAGGATTAGCCGTGAACCTGCATTTTTTTTTTTCTGAAACTTACATGAATCAAATTATACAAATGCATACTAAATTGCAAACTCGTAAAATAGTTTGTAATGTTTTTACATTTACTCAATGGTTAACGACTCCGAATGCACTGTGAGGGTCACTTTACATACATTTTTTCAACAAAAAAAAAAACAGTTTCTGAATTCACACATTTCAAATTCATGTAGACTATATTACTTTCAGTATACTTTTTGTACTTCTCAGAAATTTGCTTTATATTCTTCTCAGAAATATACTTAAAATTACATTTAAGTATACTTGATTTATACTTAGAAAAAGTCTAAGTCTGTTTGAGCTATACTTGTGCTCTGGCAATCCGTGTTTCCACTGCTATACGCTAGGGGCGCTATTGCACATCTTCTGTACAGAATTTCCCACAAGTGAACAATAAACTGAAAAGCTTCCACACGTAGTCTAACACAATCGTCAGACACAAAACAGCATCAAAACCATAGATATGTAAAACTGTGTAACGTTATGGAATAAAATGTCGACCCATGAAGAGGTAATAATGACTGGCAAACTTTGCGGTGTTGATCGACTCCATCTATGTTTTGATTATCGTGAATAGTCTTTTTTTTAACCTTTTTTTCAAAATGTTTATTTATTTATTTTTTATTTATGCAACCTACCCACATTCAAGTGTTTATAAAAATAGTACATTTAAAAGTATACTACTAGTACACTGATATTTGTATACTTACTACATAAAGTATACTTAAAAAGGATACTTAATAAAATAAACTTGAAGTATACTTTTTTCTTTGGTAAGGGATGACAAATCATTTTGCACCGATCTCATGGCAATTATTAACTTATTATTAATTTTTTTATGCCTCACTGAAGGTTAGGTTTAGGCAGTGAACTTTCATGCTTAGTTTTTTTTTTTTTTTTGAAAAACATGTATGTTTTGTATGAATCAAATCATACGAATTTATACAAAACTCATGCAAATTCATAAAATAGACACGTTTTCACATTTGAAATTTGTTGAATTTGTATGAATTCGTTAGATCTCATTTGTACACTTTTGTCTGTATTATTTGACCTGTTTACACCCCACTGAGGGTTCAGTTTAGGGGTGGACCTTCATGCATTTTTTTTTTTTTTTTATAAAATTGTATGTTTTTGTACAAATCAAATCGTACAAATTCATACAAAATCGCAATCTCATAAAATTGTTACATTTTCTCATGCACACTCAAGAGCTAGCTGCTAGTCAATACCCATGCACTGTGAGCGTCGCTTCGAGAAATTTTCACATTTTAACAGAAGATGGCGTTTCAGTGCACCTAGTTTCCGAATTCACAAATTCCGAATTCAAGTGGACTATATTAGTGGTGTTTTGTAGGAAATAGTACATTAATGTATAGGGGTTGATTGTAAAAAAAAAAAAAAAACGACAGTCTCATGGCAATTATTTCATTTTACGAATTTTACCGAATTAGTATACGTTTGTATGTGTTTGTACAATCTGTTTATGCCCCACTGAGTGTAAAGTTTAGGGATGGACCTTCATGCTTAGTGTTTTTCTAAAAATGTAACATTTTTATGCACAAATTAAATCGAATTTATAGGAAATTGCATAAGAAAGTCACGTTTTGTCATAAGATCAGGTTGCATTTAGAACATACAGTATTTGAACCTCATATGTGTTTTAAGGAATCATTCATATTCACTTGAAAAAAACAAAACAAAAATCTAGTCTGTTTAGTATTATTTTAGGCTAGGGACGATAAAAAGATATTTTAGGCTAAGTAACATGAAACAAAGTGTTTCATTTAGTAATTTCCTGAAGTATGTGTATATGTCATAAAGACTGTATTTGAGTCATTTCTGTATTCAGCACATAGAGCAGTCTGTCTGTTGATCAGAAGCCCTGAATGAAGTTTAGCAGTTTTTTTCTGAGGGGGTCAAATGCTGATTTAATGAAAAAAGCCTCCCAGCCGGCAGATCTGAACACTTTTAAAGCTGTATTCGATTTGTTGACTGTCACACGCGAGGCGTTCTGTAGCAGTATGTTTGCGTGTTGTTTGCTCTGCCCCGTGACACGGGCCGCAGCTCTGACTCTGTCAGTACCCTAAATGATTTCCAAATGTGCTTTCTTTGTTTGGCTTTTTTTCTTCCCAAATCCTGATTTGTGATGAAATGGAAAAAAAGGTGTGCCTCTGCTTTGTTGGCAGCCGAGAAACAGATTCCTGCGAAGGGGGGGATGGAGAGATCAGAACAAGACGAAAGCGTTTGGAGGGAGAAAGATTCCTTCCAGCGCTGCATACAGTAGATGCCAACTATCTCAGCATATACAGTTACACAGTATGAAGTTTAACATGTTGTCTCCGTTCGCAGGAAGTAAAGATCTCCCATACTTGTAACTTTTACCTCCCAAAAGAACATTTGTCAGTAACTAAAATCAAAATGCAAAAAAAATCCAATGTGAAGGTTTTGCACATCATGAGCGTAAGTAGGAAGCACTTGGTGATAACGTCTCACTGTGTTTGTGTGGTTGTGAATAAAGCTGTTCAGCCTGAAATAATCATGTGTGTTCAAGCCAACCTGCTACACTTGTTCAAACGGCTGCTTTTTCACCCTGATCTTCTGTAAACTCAACCACACATTTCTCTGGAGCACGATCTTCCGGTGACTCAACCGTTCAGGTTTTTTTGACATGGCCGTGTCATCCATTTTGGCTCACCGAGAACTAGTACAAGTTCAATAGGCGCATAATTGAAAGCCGTGACTCAGATCCTGAGCCTGCAGTCCCACAATTCCTTGTTTTTCCTCTGTCCCTGGATGGAGGATTTTTTTTTTTTTTTTTTTTTTCAGCTTCTAGGAACTTGAGAAGCAACAGATTTCCTGTATTCTTAGTTTAGACCAGCTTGAGCCTTCACCTGTTGTGTGTTCGCGGTAATTTACGGTGGGGCCCCCCTCTAAATTTAGGGATTATGGGTAATTGGCACTTTAATGCAGGGGTGCATTATTAGAACAATACAGTTTTGTTGAATAGCTTTTTTCGCCCTCGCTTACAACAACAATTGCCATATTGCATCACACTCAAGAGTTTTACAGGCAGCTGCGACTGCTTTTTTTAGCTCTTAAGAAATTGAGCCCAGTATGAATGTGTCATCTGGCCAATGATGTGATGCTCATTTTTTTTTTATTGCATTAAAACATACAAAATGCAATTCATTCATACAATGATTTTAATATGCAGTCAAACCAAAATTTATTCAGACGCCATTGTTTCTTACATTTTCACAGTTTATTCACTGTAGTTTAGAAGATGCTAATAAAATATGACAAGAACTCAAGAGTTAAACTGTGTCAGAACAAATTCATCTTGATAATGTCAGATCTTTTTGAGAGTCAAGTCAAGTCACCTTTATTTATATAGTACTTTTAACAATGCAGATTGCGTCAAAGCAGCTTTAAAGTGTTAAATAGGAAAATAGTGTGTCAATAAGGTAAAAGGACAACAGTAAACAGTCAGTTTACAGTTAAAGGCGGTTCGTCATTGAATTCAGTGATGTCATCATCCAGCTCAGTTCAGTTTAAATAGTGTACGATATCCCTGGAAAGTAAGTGTAATTAAAGGTATGTATCAAAACATGGTCGGGTCAAAGTGTCACATCAAATTTTTGGTCCCAAATTTGAATCAATTTTACTGGTAGTCCACTGTATGAAGAATTTTTGGGTAAAACATGTCACAGTTTACTTTATTTTGCCATCCTCACATAAATGAGCTATAGTGTCTACACCCACTAGTAAAAAAATAAAAAAAAATTATATTTGGTGTCTGAAAATGTTTTGGTTTGACTGTATGTCTTATATGTGACCCTGGACCACAAAACCAGTCATAAGGGTCCATTTTTTGAAATTGAGCTTTATACATCATATGAAAGCTGTCTATTGATGTATGGTTTGTTAGTATATGACAATATTTGGCAGAGACACAACTATTTGAAAATTTGGAATCTGAGGGTGCAAAAAAATCAAAATACTGAGAAAATCACCTTTAAAATGTCCAAATGAAGTTCTTACCAATGCATATTACTAATCAAAAATTAAGTTTTGATATATTTACAGTAGGAATTTTACAAAATATCTTCATGAAACATGATCTTTACTTAATATCCTAATGATTTTTGGCATAAAAGAAAAATCAGTAATTTTTTATGACAAGGCAATGTTAGTTAAGGTTGTAAAATGTGTCTTGTGGTGCAACTCCGCAATAGTTTAATGTCTACGTAAATCATTTATTTTTTAATATGATTTAATTTTAAAAAATGTTACCCTGAAAAATATTAAGAGGTTTTATCATAACAAGGAATAAGATGTGAACACACGTATCTTTTTACTTGATGGTTGCACCACATGACATTACGAAAAGAGTTATTCAATTTAACCTTCTTGTAAATTGTATAAATATTTTTACAACTATGTGAAACCACTATGAATACAATGAAAATTCGATTTGATCGAATTTATATTATATTATGTAATATTGAATACTGCTTTGTGTTTTTGGTTACATCAAATGAAAAGGAAAGTGTCATTTTAGTAACTATATTTTGATAAAAGATAAATCGCATTTAAACCACTAAACTTTCAGAACAAATGTGCATAATTTGCACCTTTAGAGGTATGAAAGCTTGTTACTGAGCCAGTAATTTTAAATAGACAACTTTGTACCTTATTTCATAGATATGTATAGATGCCCCATTTGACCGTTCCAACATGTAGATGCGTCTGCCATCTTGGAAAGGTCAACTTGATGTCATTCACCACACTATAGGTTCACAGACCAATGGCTGTGCAGGATTTTGAATATTCAGTGATTACTATGGTGAATGATGTCAGGTTGACCATTACAATATGGCGGACGGCTTACGTATAGCAGCCTATAGAAACAGTCACTAATGAGGCATCTACGTGTATATATATCTATGCCTTATTTACCTCTAAAAAGTGCTTTTTAGTAATATATGCCCTTAAGAGACTACTATGTACTGCCTCTGTGACCCTTAAGGTGCAATTTTTGCACATATAAACACACCAAAAAGTAAGGCAGTAAATGAAGCACACTTCTCTGGTCATCACTCTGGGTGTGGGTCAGGCTGCTGGCTGATCTCTAGCTGTTGTACTGTTGCCGAACAGGACATTTGCCCGAGGGTTGGGAGCAGGCCGTCACCCCTCAGGGAGAAACATACTTCATTGACCACAAAACCCAAAGCACCTCATGGCTGGACCCGCGGGTGGGTAAGTACCCCTTCTAGAGTTCCTGGAGTCCAATCAGCCCAGTAGCTCGATTTAATGATGTAATTTTTCCACCTCCCACTCCAATCCCACAGTCTCGTTCCTGATAATTTGACCCGTTTCCCACACTTCCACTAATCTGAACACGTGATACGATGATGAAATGGCATGTTGCTCTAGTGCTGTGACTAGCATGTTGCTGCTTTGTTGACGTCTTCACTGAAGGTGAAATGATCCAGAGATGATTTGCAATACATGCTAATATGTGTTATTTGTGATTGTCTTTTGGCCTGATCAGCGATCATTTCACTTATAAAAACTTAACGATCCTTGACGGACATTAACATTAATGAAAATTCTGTCATCATTTACTCAACCTCATGTGCTCATTCTTCTCCAAAACAGTTTTTTGAAGAATTTTTTACATCCGTTCAGTAGAATTCAATGGGGTCCAAAACAACACTGGACTGCACTGACTTTTACTCATCAAAAGTCATACAGATTTGAAATGACATGAGGGTTAGTAAATGTTGACTGAATTTTTTTTCCAAAGATACTAAAGACATTATCATATTTTTGCAAGTGACTAACAACAGATAGTCTGATCCAATTATATGTATTTTTTTCATGAAATCTGTAAAATCATGGCTGATTGACTGAAGCATGTAAAATATATACACAAATATAGTACTTTTTAATACAGTACATGAATGCTAATGCAACACCTAATTTGTGAAGGTACAACGGGGCTAAAGGCACACCCTAAAAAAAATATGCTTTTCACTGCGCCTAAAGTGTATGATTGTAGAACAATGTATGTTGTTTTGAACATTTATTTGTGTGAAAATAAAATATACAAGTCATTTATTTTGTTTAAAAATCTTATAAATGTATGAGGTGGCAAGGGGGGCTTTTTACCCCACACACGGGGTCAGACGCTCACCAGCATGGGGTAAAAGGCACACGGTATTGATACAAATATTTTAGCTAAAATAATGTTGTTGTTTTTTTTTTTTTTTTTAAATAATGTCTAAGTTAATACTTGTTCAAAACAATCACTTTAACAAAGTTTGTACTATTTTCTGCTTATTTTGATAAATAAAACAATTATTTTGTTCAATAAATATACTATCAATAAAATATGTTAATATAAAACATATATTTTAAAATACATAAACAAAATCATTTTAAAATGTAAAGATTCTAAAAGCACTGAAGGAGATCCCATTGCAATTTAATATAGATTTACACTACACTGTAAAAAACCATTTGATGAGTCAACTTAAAATAATTTGCAACCTGGCTGCCTTAAAATTTTAAGTTCAGTCAACTCAAAAAAGTTTATTCAACTTGAAATGCTAAATTATACTAAGTGACAACTTAGATATTTGAGTTGAATCAACTTAAAATTTTAAGGCAGCTGGGTTACTTACCCATCTGTTAAGTTTAGCAAACACAAATATCTAAGTTGTTACTTAATACAACTTAACGTTTCAAGTTGACTAAACTTATTTTAGTTGACTGAACTTAAAATTTTAAGGCAGCAGGGTAACAAATTATTTTAAGCTGACTCAACAAATTTTACAAAACATTTTATTTTTTACAGTGTAGTAACAACAAATGATATTTTATTATATGATATGATTAATATCATGTTTTTGCCTTTTAGCCCCAAATACCATACTTGTACATATTCTTTAGTTATTTAAAAACTGCAGTTTTAATTACTTTTAACAAAAGTGAAAACCATTAAGAAGACCTTTGTCTCAAGATATATTCAAGAATTTTAGCGATTCTCATTTGTTACTTAAATCTAAAAACATCAAATATTAGATCAACTAAGAGCAGAATCGACTTTGCACTGCTGCCCACGAATGCGTCAAGGATCAGACAAATTTGCACGTGTATGTTGAAAAGCGGATGTTTTGGAAAGTGCTTTGCCACTTTTTTCTGCCATCTAGCGGTTCAGAGGAAAATAATATATCAAAGGCGCCTTTTACCCCGGTGTACCCAACTATCTATCCTGTGTCAAGTGATAGAGCAATACTGGTGCATCCCATAATTGTGCACTGAAAAACTACTTTCAGTGGATTTTTGATATGCTGTAACTTTAGCTTGTGAATTTGCCCCAAGTTGGGGATCACAGGCTTTGCGTTCCAGTATATTTTGTTTATAATTGTGGACATAGTTGCTGTCATGATATCAGATTTTCACTGCACAATAATCATGGCCAAAATAAATTACAATAACAAAATTACTGCAACAGACACAACATCTGTCTTTTTTTCTGTTTTATAATGAGTGCAATAAGCATTGTTTGAGAGTCAACCGATATTATCATAAGTGTAGTATTATATGTCACAGTTATCTGGAATACTGGCATACAACACCCCTAGTGGACAGAAAGCTCAGACACATGATAATAATCCACTGTCTTTATGAGAAGGTATTTAGATCTTCACCATAAAAAGCAAAAATAAATGTAAGTGGAGCAAGATATGAGGTCTGTAAGCCAAGGCTTTGATTATGAGCTGTTGTTGGGACAGGATGTCCTCTAATGTCTCACAGATTTCTGGGACTGGACATTTTCCTTTCCTTTTTTCCTGTCATTTTTGCTGACCCTGCTGGACAGCTGATGCCGTTTCTGGGAAATCAATGAAACAAGAAGCTCTTTGTTGGTGTGGCTTTAGCAACTCAATCGACTCTGTCCGATCTCTCTCTCTCACTCTCTCTCTCCTTGTCCGCTGCGCATGTGTTTTCTATCACGGCGGGTGTTGTGACACTCAGATGTCAGGGGGGCCAAAGGCTGGAAGCCAGAGTGTGTCGACCGCCTCTAGAGCTCCGGCTGAAGCTGTTCACATCTGGACCAGCAGCACACACTGGAATAGATCGTAACTGAGAGTCAGTGCTGCTTCCCACCTGTTGGACTGTGTTGGACCCAGACAGTGAACGCCTTGAACTTTGACCTCTAGATGAATGGAATTTAAAAGTGAACCTCACAGAACCTGTCAAAAACATGTCCGAGTCACATTTGGCCTCAAAGTCAAACAAAAGAAACTGTTCTGCATGACATTTTGCAGTTTTCATCAATTAATGGTTGAGTTGCAGCAATAATTCAAGTTTTATACAAAGTATTTTAACAGAATTTACTCAGAAATGAAAAATTCCGTCTACTAACCCTACTAGTTCATCTTAAAACACAAATGAAGATATTTTAAGTCCAAAATTTAAAAATTAATTAGGACATCATTAACAGGAATCCATAGAAATGTAGTGATCTAATCCAAGTCAAATATGTGACCCTGGAGCACAAAACCAGTCATAAGGGTTAATTTTTTGAAATTGAGATTTCAACATCATCCGAAAGCTGAATAAATAAGCTTACCATTGATGTATGGTTTGTTAGGATAGGACAGTATTGGCCGAGATACAATTATTTGAAAATCTGATTGTTCAACAAAATCAAAATATTGAGAAAATCGCCTTTAAAGTTGTCCAAAATGAAGTTCTTAGCAATGCATATTACTAATCAAAAATTAAGTTTCAAAATATATTTATGGTAGGACATGTACAAAATATTTTCATGGAACATGATCTTTACTTAACATCCCAATGATTTTTGGCATAAAATAAAAATTTATCATTTTGACCCATACAATGGGTTAGCTGTTGCTACAAATATGCTACTTAAGACTGGTTTTGTGGTCCAGGGTCACATATGGTAAACAGAAATGCATCAAGAAAGCATGTTTTGGTAGAATGGACTTTCAGTGGACAGAAATCTCTCAGGTTTCAAAATATCTTCATGTGTGTTTCGAGGATGAACACGAGTCTTATGGGTTTGGAACGAGTTGACTGAGCAATTGATGACAATTTTCAAGTTTAAATTGTAATGGAAAATAATACCACAATGCACAATATCTTATTGGTAGTAAAAATAGTTAATGGCTTCAGTGACAGAAGTGAGATCTGAACTAGCAAATGTCTCCTCTTCATCTTACCATATAAGGCCGTCTTTGCTTCACTTCAACTGCTCGGTTGCCAAATCCTCCACCTCATCCATAAAACCGATCCTTTGAAGATCTTTTTGATGTGAATAGATGTTTGAAAATCGTATAAAGAAAGCAAACCGTGATAATCCCAGGCTCCTGCATAGTTATGATTTGGAAACTTTAGTTGCTGGTTTCTTTACGATGCAGATTTGTAGAGTCTGATATACGTGAGTTGGTGGTATCTCTTGACATTTTGACCTGGTTTATCATTTACCACACTTCGATAGTTAATGTTTTGTCTTCCTGTTCACTAGACAATTGACAGCCTGAAAACGTCTGTAGCAAGTCTGAAGAATCACTGCATTTAGTCTAACAAGGAAATTGGTTAAGTGCCAGTTTGAAACCGTTCTCTTGTGCATTATGTAACCCTCTCCAACAGAAATCCATTTATAGTAGAACTGTGATACACAGAGGGTGATGGGCTTCAACTTTTTTTCCACCCAGTAAGTTTGATTGAGTCTATTGCACATTCAAGATGTTGTGGGTCCTGTGCAGATATGTTTAAGACATACTTAAGGGTTGGGGATTTGTACAAACTACAAGTATGGTGCTTCAAATTCAGTGACTTATTGAGGAGAAGTGTGCTCTTGTTTATTCTGTTACTTATTCACTCTGACTTACAATTTAGGCCTGACGAACTATAAAGCAAGCTATTTTTTTTATGTTGCATGAGAGACCTAAGCCATATCAGAAGATGATAGAGACTCTTTTATCCAAAGCAACTTTGTATTAATTATAAATCTCAAGAAAGACGATATCTTCCTGTTTATGTATCTCTAACTAGTATGTACTTACATTTAATGTACTTACTGTGTAAATAATGGTTTGTAACACTCTTGTAATTCTGCTATTGAGTTTGAGTTGCACTTTGTTTTACAGTACATGCACTTACAGTAACGTATGCTAACAACTTAAGGATTAAGCCCAAGTATATTTTGGTTTTTATTAATGCTGTCAATCACACAGTTTTCTAAAATTAATCATGATTAATCACAATTAATCCCACTTAACTGTAATTTTTTTAAATATACTTTATATTGCAATAATTTTACATTCAATCTTCAAATTATTGTAGAAACAACATAAAGACAGTATTTTCTTTTTATATTTGTTTAATGCATCTTTACGTATGACTGAAGGTGCGTATCACTGATACCAATACTACTGTCTCTAAGAAATAGTTTGTTTTGTTTTTTTTCGTAACATTTAATCATTGACTATAGCCATTCATCATTACAGTATAACTGAGAGCTACTGGATTGAAATTTGACAAGTTTATAAGCTGTACAAAATATAAAAATATCAAATTTTGTCTGATCCTTGACACGATCATGGGCAGCAGCACAAAGCTATCAATTTTAACATTTATTAGACTTTAAAAAAGTAACAAATTATAATTTAAGTGAACTTAAAACAGTCTTCAACCCAAGTGTCATATAGGGTACAACAGGGCTAAAGGCGCCCTGGGGTAAAAGGTGTCTTTGATATTATTTTCCTCTAAACCACTAGAAGGCACAAAAACGTGGCGTTGTACTTTCTAAAACACCCGCTTTTCAAGATGCACGTGCAAATTTGGCTGATCTTTGATGTGATCGCGGGAAGCAGCGCAAAGTTGATTCTGTGCTTACTTGATCTAATATTTGATGTTTTTAAAAATGTTGTAGATTTAAGTCGCTAAAGAATCGCTAAAATGAATGCATGTATTTTGAGACAAATGTCTTCTTAATGATTTTCAGTTTTGTTTAAGATAATTAAAGCAACAGTTTTTAAATAACAAAAGAGTATGTAAAAGTATGGTATTTGGGGCTAAAAGGCACAATAATTAACATGATAATAAATAGATCGTTGACTTTTCCATTTGTTGACATGAGATGGTTAGATTCAGATGGTAAATATCATATATTATGTTGGGGGTGTCCATCTTAGAGGTAATCACCATGTTTAGAATGAAACCATCATATATTAATCATATCATATGATAAAATAATCTATCTCTGACAGACTCTATTGCCTTTAAAACATTCAAACTTTAACCTTTTAAAACTACTTTCAAAACTTCAAACTATTTCAGACTAAAAGAAACTATTTTCAAACTTTTTCAAAATTTCTGGTCCGGGCTTCTCAAGCCAACTTAAAGTTTGTCTTGACAAACTTTTTTTTTTTATCTAGTTACATACATAATTACATAAGTATAAGCACAAAGCGAGAAAAGGTATGTACTCAATTAACATACTGTATCAAATTCTTATTTTTATACACAAATAAAGGTTCTAAAATGAAGAACTTTTTTAGAACCATTTTATTTAGAACCATTTTTAGAACCTCCTATAAAGAACATTTTGTGCAATGTTGTCCACATTGAAGCTGAAGATGCCTACCACAAAATGGGACCAAATTTAGTTTTCACTTGTTGAGCTTTACACCAAATAGAACAGAATACAAACTAAATCTTAAGGTTGTTGCGTCGGATCCAGCCACCTGATAATTCACTTTGATGCTACGTACGTCAGTGAGCTTTTTACTTTTAAGTAAGCTGCAGAATTAATCCAAGAACAGTGCAAGCAGCTGCCGTGATCCGTAGAGCAGAAAGACTGTGCTTTGTTTGTACCGTATCTCTCGACGCTTTCAGCCCACATCTGGCGTTTACAGGAATGTTTTGTCCATGCGAAAGTGGTTTACCCGACAGATAAACACACCGCACACACAGATACACACGTGCTCCATATGGTCACGAGTCACCAGCGCTCTTCACAGGAGCTGCACTTCACTTCTTCCTGTGTGGGGTGAAACGATTATGATCATCAAACTGGTTGAGTTTGAAGTAAAGCATGTGACTCGTATTGTGCTGTAGATCAAATAGCTGTGCAATAAGGTCAGCTGTGAAACTCTGCCGGCGTCCTTGAAGCAAACATTGTTTCTTATCTGTCTGCTCCTCCAAAAACATCAGACGTTCTTTACACTGAAACAGAAAAGCTTTTCACCATCAACACTGTAAAAAAAAAAACAACTTAAAAAAGTAAGTGTTCGTTCTGCCTTAAAATATTAAGTTTACTCAACTCAAATATCCATGCTTTTTAACTTAACATTTCATGTTGACTAAACTTAAATTTTTAAGGCAGCACGAACACTTACTATTTTAAGTTGAAACAACTTTTTTTTTTACAGTGCAGAACCATCTTGCTGATTTGAAAAACATTTATTTTTGATATAAATGATATAAAACAAATTGTATAAGTTCTTGTGTTATTTAAAAAAGGCCATCCCTAGTGATTTAACAGTGTGAACTACACTGGTACCCAGAGCTCAACCAATCACAACAGAGCTTGATTTGCCATTCGAAGGCCAGTATTTTGTTCAATAGGACTGGGAAGAGATTTCTTGGTAAACACTTTCCGTGCTGCGTTTTGGCCCGCTGCAATTGAGTCATTGTGTGTGCGCTGTCTTTGTTTGACCTGTTTTTCCTCAGACAATCAGAAACAAAGCCATTTCTAAACACTATGATTTGCCATTTTAGCATGAGGATTAATGGATCTGTCTAGTTTGTACAGACAGGCTTTTAAATTAGCCTGGTTATTTGCTAAAGAACAACCCGCTTAGAATCAACAGCCTGACATGTAAAGTGACCAATCACAGCAGAAATTACCAGAATATAACTCAGAATATAGTTTTCCTCACTGTAGATGTTTGATACCTTGTAAATGTCTGCTGCTCAAAACCAGCCAATCAGCTTAGAGCTTGCCAGATCAAGAAAGTACCTGAATTCTGCTCAATATGCATGGGATGATGAGCGAAGGCCCTGTCTGAGCATGCTTGTTGTGTGTTTGTCGCAGTGCTGAACCAGCAGGCCCATCAGCAGCACCTTCAGCAGCAGCAGCAGCAGCAACAGCAGCAGCAGCAGGTCCCGGTTCAGGCGCAGGTTCAGGTCCAGAGCTCCCCGCAGCAGAACTCTCAGCCCATGATGAACATGAGCGGCCCCATGAGCGCCCAGCAGCACCAGCAGAAGATGAGACTCCAGCGCATCCAGATGGAGCGGGAACGCATCCAGAGGAGACAGGAGGAGCTCATGAGACAGGTGAGTGTCTCCCGGAGAAACAATCTACAGAATATACACACTTAAAAATAAAGGTGCTTCACGATGCCATAGAAGAACCGTTTTTTGTCTTATTGGTTCCATGAAGAACCTTTAACATCTGAAGAACCTTTCAGTTTCACAAAAGGTTCTTTGTGGTGAAGGAAGGTTCTTCAGATTATAAAAAGGTAAGAAAGAGATGGTTCCTTGTGAAACCAAAAATGGTTCTTCTATGGCATCACTGTGAAGAACCTTTTAAGCAACTTTATTTTTAAGAGTGTAGCAAAACAGGGCAAAACAGATATGGAAATAACTGGAAGGTAACTGACAAATCGTTTTAATCCAAACCAAAAATTCTTCTTTTCATACTGCTGTGAAGAATAATTTATGTTTCTTGAAACCTCAAACCCCACCAGGTGTCGCCAGAGTGCTCTTATTGGTTGATTATAAGGGAAATGATTACGAATTCACAACAAATAAACTACACTACACTGAAAAATGAACTTGTTAACTGAAAAGAGAACTTTTGTTTAAGTATACATGTGTATCAAGTAAAATAAAGTAAAACTTTTTGAAGATTTAAAATGCATTTAGTTTACACTAAGTATAGTTCAAGTCTATTAACATATTTACTGACATATCGCTCAAGACTTACTAATATAAAAAAATTGTAATTAAACTGTATTTGGAGTACTACTTGTGCACAATGCGCATTTCTTAATATTAAGCCTAAAATATGTTTTAATGTCACTAATGATGAGGATTGTGTGATCTTTAAATAATATTGGTCTTTAAATGCAAGATATTCAAAGTGCACCTAAAGTGTACTTGAAATAGTTCCACTTTAGCACAATCAAACATACTAAAGTATATTTTTAGTTGGACTTTAGCACAATTAAAGTCTATTAAGTACAAAATTAATTGTTCTAATATAGCCAACTTTAAATATACCAGTTTAGTATACTAAAAGTACAATTGCAAGGTATTTTTATTAAGTACATAAGATGTAAATGTATTCGTAGTATACTTAGCGTGAAATAAATGTATTTTAAATAGGGCTTTAAAATAATTAATCGCGATTAATCGCATACAAAATAAAAGTTTGAGTTTGCCTAATATATGTTTGTGTACTGTGTGTAAGTATTATGTATATATAAATACAAACACATTCATGTATATATTTAAGAAATATTTACAAGTATATGTATTTATTATAATTTTTATATAATTTATTTGTACATAAATACCATATTTCTTTTAAACATACACATTAATTTGTGTGTATTTATATATACATAATAATTACACACAGTACACAAACATATATTAGGCAAAGTCAAACTTTTATTTTATATGCAATTAATTGTGATTAATTTTGACAGGCCTAATTTAAATAAATGTTAGTATACTTATTTTTCACTAGGAAAACTTGCCTTGAGATTGGCAATTTGGTGTAAATAATGGAGACAATAAAATGTGAATATATATAGTATTTGAAATAAAATACATATACTAGATAAAAAATAAACTTGAAAAAAGCTGCCTCGGAACTGGCAATAAAACTGCTAAAATGACTAAAACTGAAATAAAAATAAAATAAATAACAAAAGCACATAACAAAAACATACTACATTTTATGTTTAAAAACTGAAAATATAAAAATAAAAATCAAACTAATAATCAAGACGGTAACACTTTAGTATAGGGACCAATTCTCACTATTAACTAGTTGCTTATTAGCATGCATATTACTAGCATATTGGTTGTTTATCAGTACTTATAAAGCGCATATTCTGCATGACCTTATTTTACATCCCTGTTCCTACCCAATACCTAAACTTAACAACTACCTTATTAACTATTAATATGCAGCAAGGAGTTTATTGAGGCAAAAGTCATAGTTAATGGTTTGTTAATAGTGAGAATTGGACCTTAATTTAAAAGTGAGCAATAATATTTGTACCACTAGAGTCAGCTCAAATTAAAATTTCCTGATAATTTAGTCACCCCAATGTCATGCAAGATGTTTCTGTCCTTCTCTCTTCAGTTGAAAAGAAATTAAGGTTTTTGAGGAAAACATTCTGGGATTTTTCTCCATACACCAAGCATTTGTGGTTAAAAAGTATAGAACTTTATTTACTTTTTTATTTATTTTTTTAAATAACTGATCGTTTTGCTAGATAGACCTTAATTCCTCGGCTGGGGTTGTTTAGAGCCATTTGAAGATGCATTTAAACTGCAGTTTGGACCTTCAACCCATTGTCCACCATTGACGTTTACAATATGGAGAAAAATCCTGGAATGTTTTGCTCAAGAAACATAATTTATTTTCGACTGAAAAAAGAAAGACAGGAACATCTTGGATGACATGGGAATGAGTAAATTAGAAAAAAATTATTCTGGAAAACTGTGAACTACTCCTTTAAAAAAAAAAAAAAAAAAAAAAAGAGTTGGAATCATCTTGTGTGAACTTTGACGCCCTCTAGTGTTCGAGAACATAAATCAAAGCTCTGGTTTACATAAATGATTCAAACGAGAACACATCAGTCCGGCCTCAGTAAGGCAGCGGCAGACAGACCTCACGCAGCTTGTGTTTATATGAAACATCTCTGCCTCTTCGGTGACTCTGTTAACTCAGTTTGTGATGATGGACATGTTTTTCTGTGTGAGAACACATGCTGTTTGCATATGCTTGTGGACCGAGGCTGAAAAAAGAACAACTTAAAAAAAAGATGAGTCAGGCATTGGTTTCTGGTACTGGACGTCTTCCACGGTTTTCTTCTGGACTGAATTCTTGCAGCTGTTTTTGTGAACGCACTCCACCCTGAATCTCATGCCGAGGGACGCTCATCTATATATAAACAGCCTGAGCTGCTCAGACCAGTGCATTTATATCATTTCATAAACATTTTACATCAGTTCTTATGACAAAACTGTATTAATCTTTGATAATGTTAGTTAATAAAAATACAGTTGTTCATTGTTAGTTCATGTTAGTTCACAGTACATTAACTAATGTTAACAAACACAACTTGTGATTTTAACAATGCATTAATAAATGTTGAAATTAATAAGATTAATAAATGTTGTATAGTTGTATTGTTCATAGTCCATGATAACTAAACTAATTAACTACTGTTAAATGAACCTTATTGTAAAGTGTTACCACTTTATTTTAAGGACTAATTCTTACTATTAACTAGTTGCTTATTACAATGCCTAATACTAGCATAATGGCTATTTATCAGTACTTATAAAGCACATATTAATATCTTATTCTGCATTATCGTATTTTAGGTCCTTTAATTTTACACCATACCTAAACTTAACAACAAATGTACTAACTATTAATAACCAGCAAATAAGAAGTGTGTTCAGGAAAAACTCTTAGTTAATAGTGAATGTTGTTGCCTATTTTAGTGTTACCTACAGAAATTTACCTAAACATGTTAACACATTGTTTAAGTCTAGTGGGTTTTTTTTTTTTTTTTTTTTTTTTTTAATTTCTGTGTAGCTTTATTGGTAAAACTTTACAATATTAGCGTAACTAAATTAGTTAACATAAATTAAGAATGACCAATATTTCTAGAGCATTTATTAATCTTAGTTAATGTTAATTTCAGCATTTACTAATGCATTATTAAAATCACAAGTTGTATTTGTTAACATTAGTTAATGCACTGTGAACTAACATGAAATAATGAACAGCTAATTTTTATTACCTAACATTAACAAAGATTAATAAATACTGTAATAAATGTATTGTTCATTGTTCGATCAGGTTAGTTAAAACAATAACTGATGTTAACAAAGTGACGTCTTATTGTAAAGTGTTACCACTTTATTTTATATTTATTGAAGTTTTAGCTTTAGTACGTTTGGTTTCACAGCTTAAACTTATTTTATCAAATTGTATCATTTTTAAATCCAACATTTTTGCTTATATTATTTCAGCTTTATTTTAAATAAAGAAAACTATTGTGAAAAGTTTAAGTTAACAATAACAACACTGAGATTGTAAGAGTAAATTATAATACTTAAAGTTAAAAGAAATACCAAATATACAAAATGAAATTCTCAAATTTAAACAGTTATGCAATGATAATATTATTTTTAATAAAAGTAAACTTAATAATACTATTAATTAAATTGCTTGGATAAACAATTGCAGTAATAGATTGTAATAAAATGTTTAATAAAATTGTATTAAATTAGAAAAATCACAAAATAAAATCATTTTCATGTTTGGTATATACAATAAAATATGTATTGCAGAGCTGCTCATATGTGTTTTGGATATTTTATTTTATTTTATTTTATTTTATTTTATTTTATTTTATTTTATTATTTTATTTTATTTGTTATTAAATGTATACATATCTACAATGCCTATCATTAAATATTGACATGAAAATATTAAAGACTTAATCTCTTTACAACATGGCTACTTACAGCAAGGCTCTACACCTACTTTTATTGCTTAAAAAAATTAGGAGCACAGTCAAAAATTTCAGGAGCACCTTTAAATCATTATTCAAAATATCTGATCAAAAATTAGCCTTCCCATTAAAAACTGATATTTGACTTAAAGTGACTTTTAGGGGAAATTTGTTTTTTTTTTCCTTTGTAATGGCATTTTCTAACTAAAAATATGTCATCTTTTATGTCAAATAAAAATATAATAATAATAATAATAATAATAATTCATTAAAAATACATTTTAAAAAAGTTACCAAACAAATGAAATCAGTAAAAGACACAGAAAAGTGGCTATAAGTGTATTTTCAGATGTTTCATGAGGCTCAGAGGTGGCATGAGTGCAATTAAATTAATACATTCATGTTGAGATTGTTTTAAACATAAAATTCTAAATATAAAAATATTAAAAGATTTAAATAACTTTAAAAAGATACTTTAAAGATGAAATTAAAACTGCTAGTAGGTGGCAGAAAGTCACTGATTTTATTGCTGAATCATTCATTCATTTGATTCATTCGAATGGCTCATTCATTCAGGAATAAAGCAAGTGACTGTCTTTGTCGCTTGCTTTTGTAATTGATTCATTGACTCACTAGATTCGTTTAAAAATGCATGTTTGTTCATAAAAGAAACACCGCTGTGTTTGAATGGAGATGCGCAGCGGCTCAGTTGTGACTTTGTTTCAAACTACTCAGTCAGACAATGTAAGTTACTTAATTTTAACTTGAACTGTTGTATAAAATCAAGATCACATCTATAAACTTAAAGGCTGTCACTCATTTTAGTTCTTCGTTTAGTGCATCACTTCGTTTATCAAAGGATTGGTGAGATATGTCTGTGATGCATTACTCAACGCTGGAAAAACACTTTGAAGTTCCCCTCAATGCGAACACAGTCGGGTCAGTCTCCACTGGTGCTCCTAAATATTTTTTCATAGTCGGACGCAGTAGTTTTTAGTCTGCAATGGTCGCACTGTAAAGGCCTGTAACAGAAAGTGCCACTAGAACAGTAATAACTCCCTTCCCCAATCAAGCACATTTTGTTATTTATTTACATTCCGCTAGTTTTAATAGACATTTGGGAAAGGAATAAATGACATTTATATTCATGTACCTTATATTCATGTTCCTGACAATCCCACCAGCACTGAAACTTGCATATGCATGGGATTTGTGGTTTATTTTAATAGAAGCAGTAAAAGCAGTTTTATGAACACAGATCAGCAGGTTTAAACAAACATTTAAACAAAGTCATACTTTGGGTGAGCGAGCGTAAATGTTAGTTCTTCCTCTCAATGATTCAGTTCCTCATGTTAATGGTTAACAGGGTGAACGTGACACTGCTGACATGTAAAAGCGATGTAAAGCAGCGTCTCTGCGAGTGTGCACGGGTTACAGTGTTTGTGTTTCTCCAGGAGGTGGCGCTCCGGCAGCTGCCCATGGACTCTGATAATATGGCACCGGTGGCACCAAACATCAGCTCTCCGCCAATGACGCAGGGCAACATGCCCAACAACAGCTCAGACCCCTTCCTCAACAGGCAAGTGTGCTCTTTACCATCTCAAAGTTTAGTCTTAAACAATTAGTTCAACTTGGATTTCCCTGGGGGTGTGAAGTTGTGTTAAAAGCGCATGTGTGTGTGTTTGTGTGTGCGTGCGCAGTGGGCCGTACCATTCGCGGGAGCAGAGCACGGACAGCGGGCTGGGACTGGGCTGCTACAGCATCCCCACCACTCCTGAGGACTTCCTGAACAGCATGGAGGAGATGGACACAGGTACAGCACAAGCCAAAAGACGCAGATAAAAACATGAACGCATGCTATTTTAGTTGTCATAGTATTTTGCTTAATTTCTGGCAATATTGTCGGCTTGATTGATTGCACAGACACTATTGGAAGAGAGCTGAACTGGATGATGACATCACTGAATCAATGATGAACTGACTTTAACTGGAAAATGAGTGTTTGTTAATGTCCTTCTGCATTATTGACAAACTATTGCTGCTTTGACACTATCTGTATTGTATAAAGCGCTTGTTAGCGCAAATATAGGGGATCTGACTTATAGTATTTTGAGCATTTTTATTAATGTTTTAAATGAGATTTTTTATTTTTTTAGATTTTTTTTTTTTTTTTCATTTTTATGTTTCCCATTTTCATTTTAAAGTTTTAGAAAGGTAAATTTTTTAAACTAGCGGAAGTAAACTAGCTGAAATAAAAGTAAATAAGTTGAATTTGTTTTATAATTTATTTAGCTTCAATTAATATTTATTTATTTAATCATTTTAGGTTTAAATAGTTTTGTGGCATTTTGCACCACATTATGAAATAACAATATTTACACAAAAATTATGCACATTTTCCCCCAGACCTCTTTTTTTTATTATTACAACTTTTTTCTTCATTTTTAATATTTTTTTTTAATTCCAATTATTATTATTATTATTATTATTATTATTATTACTATTATTATTATTATTATTTTATTTTGACTTTTTCCCTCAGAATTACAAGTTTTTCTCTTGTATTTCTGACTTTTTTCTTCAGAATTACACGTTTTCTCTCAGAAATGCAAGTTTACTTCTCGTAATTTAGATTTTTTTCTCAGAGTTGCAAGTTTATTTCTTGGCAGAAATAAGCTTTCATAAAAATTTTTAGGATCATTAGGACTTTTTGAATAATAATTAAGCATGTTTGCTCCAAACACTAATGTGAATCATGACTGAGAATGAGAATGTTTTTTTTTTTTTTAATTTTAGGTTTAATTAATTTTGTGGCATTTTGCAGTGCATTATGACATGACAATATTTACATGGAAATTATGCACATTTTCCTCCGGTTCTCATTTTCATTACATAGTTGTTGTTTTTGTTTTTTTAGATTGTCATTTTTATTATTATTATTATTATTATTATTATTATTATTATTATTATTATTATTATTATTATTATTATTATTATTATTTTATGTAAATCATATATTAAAGACAGTAGAACAAATACTACCATGGTGGACATTAAATATTTACTATTAAAATAATTTATATAGTATTCTGGTGTCAAAAAAAAAGAGAATTTAATAAGGTACCTAAGGAAGGTAATACACTTGTCATTATAATGATTAATATCATGATAATTATTGAAATTATTCAAATTTCTAATGGTCTTGACTGTCCTAAAAATAGACAAAGGTTTTCCAAGGATAATATAATATAATATAATATAATATAATATAATATAATATAATATAATATTATATATATATATATATATATATATATATATATTTTTTTTTTTTTTTTTTTTTTTTTAAGTTTTCATGGGCTTTTGGGCACATAGCCATGAAATTTTGCACATGGGCTCTGTAGGTGCCCCCTTATACATTGTGCATAATGTTGGTGTATATACTGTATCGTACGTATATATGTATGAAACTGAGTACTATATACCCTCTTAAATACATGTTTCTTAAATGCATGGTAGCGCTGTGCGTCGCTCAATTCGATTTTGGACTGTGCGTCATCCGATTTTGGGGTGAAATATTAACTGGGACAGGTTTTGTGACATTTCAGCTCCAGTTTGTTGATCTCTTCTTGTAAATGTAAAGCATTATTTCTAAAATAAAGCACTCAATCAGTTAAACATATACAGTATAACATGTGTAACTTTCCCCATGCCAGTGATGGTGCTGTTCAGTGAACGAACATGATTGTTAGCTACAGTAGTTTTATAGATCATTAGAGGCTGTGAAAGATAACAGTAACCTTTTATGACTGCTAGGGAAATTTTTCCCCTCCCTAATCTCACGTCTTCCTTGTTTGCAGGTGAGAACATGGTGCCGGTCAGTATGAACGTACCCCAGCAGAGCCGTTTCCCAGACTTCCTGGACTCCATGCCCGGCACCAACGTGGACTTGGGCACCCTGGAGGGCGCCGACCTCATGCCCATCCTCAACGACGTGGAGTCGGTCCTGAACAAGAGCGAACCCTTCCTGACCTGGCTCTAGACGCCCACACACGAGACTAAAGACTCTTTTATATAAATATATATATTATATTATATATTCAATCAGCATCTTCCTCTAGTTTCACTTTTTTAGGTGTCAGATTTGTTCCCTCACATCACAACGAGTCGAAGAACAATACCAAAGTGTTTAGCCTGCGAACAAATAAGCGAGTATGCGTCAATCAAACGTAGTGGAGGAAGACAAATGTGTTTGTTTAGTAACTGATGTTGGGTAGATTTGATTCTGACTGTGTTTGTGTCAGAATGATCACATTGATAGCGGAAACGCCTGAATAGTGTCTGATCATGTTTAACAGGCACGCTTGTGTGTTAGTACATTTAACCCAGAGAGAGAGTCCAGCTTTACTGGGTGAATCTCACCAAACCTGTCGACAACGTGTGAAAGCTTATTTCCGCCACAGAATAAATTTATAAAAAGGTCATTGCGACTTCATTTATAATTCTGACTGTTTCTTGCAAATAATTTCTCGAGCTTATGTTTCGCAATTCTAACGCGTGGTCAGGTGTCTAAAAAGTCAGAAACATGTAATCGCAAAATGTAAATGAGAATTCAGAGAAAAAAGTCAGAATTACATGATTTAAACTCGCAATTGTAAAAAAAAAAAGTCAGAGAAAAAAAAAAAGATGGAATTATGAATTGTAAACTCACAATACTGACTGTTTTCTTCAGAATCACAAGTTCTTCTCTCATAATTTTGACTTTTTCCCTCAGATTTACGTTTACTTTTCGTTATTTTGACTTTTTTTTTCAGAATTGCGAGTTCTCTTCTCGTAATTTAGACTTTTCCCCTCAGAATTGCAAGTTTTTCTCTCATAATTTTGACATTTTTCTCAGAAATGTGAATTTACTTCTTGTAATTTTTTTTTGCTCAGAATTGGAATTTTTTCTCAGAATTGCGAGTTCTCTTCTCGTAATTTAGACTTTTCCCCTCAGAATTACAAGTTTTTCTCTCATAATTTTGGATTTTATCCTCAGAATTACAAGTTATCTCAAAATTTTGACTTATTACCTTAGACTCACAAGTCTTTCTCTCAAAATTTTGACCTTTTTCCTCAGAATTACAAGTTTTCTTTCATAATTTTGGATTTTATCCTCAGAATTACAAGCTTTCTCATAATTTTGACATTTCTTTAGACTCACAAGTTTTTCTCTCATAATTTTGACTTTTTTTTTACCTTAGAATTACACGTTTTTCTCTAATAATTTGACCTTTTCCTCAGAATTACAAGTTTTCTCATAATTTTGACTTATTTCCTTAGACTCACAAGTTTTTCTCTTATAATTTGGACATTTTGCCTCAGAATTACAAGTTTTCTCTCATAATTTTGACCTTTTTCCTCAGAATTACAAGTTTTCTCATAATTTTGACTAATTTCCTTAGATTTACAAGTTCTTCTCTCATAATTTTGGCCTTTTTCCACAGAATTACAAGTTTTCTCTCATAATTTTCACTATTTTTCTTAGAATTGTGAGTTTACCTCTTATAATTTTGCAATTTTTCTCAGAAATGATAGTTGACCTCGTAATTTTGACTTTTTTTGTCAGAGTCGCAAGTATATTTCTTGGCAGAAATAAGCTTTCATAAAAAATGTATTTGGATCAAGAATAAGAAATAAACATTAAATGCTTAAAGAAAATTAAGCCAGTTTTTAGGACCATTAAGATTTTTTGAATAATAATTAAGCATGTCTGCTCCAAACACTAATGTGAATCATGACTGAGAATGAGAATTACAAACAAACTCAGAATCAAAACTTGTACAGTTTTGTTGGTTTAAATCAATGTGTTTAGGCTGATTCATTGAGCAATCATATTTTTGATTTAGACGGCATAATTCTTCAGATATGTTTAATTGTCAAAGAAAAATCCTAATGGTCCTTACATTTTCATGAGATTCACCCTGCTTTTTCACATGTTGCCAAATCAGTAGCAGAAGCGTGCCTGTCGAAGCTTTACATTGTGACTTTATATCCGACGAATAACTATTTCAGATGTGTTTTACTTTTATTCCAGTTTAGCTATTGTGTGAAGCTCGTGATGCTCCAGGTGGCATTTGTAGACAAGCGTTTCATATCATATATGTTTTTATGTACTGCTACAGTATTCCTATTTTCTATTCTGTGCTCTTGACATCTGGTGCATTTAATTAGTTTGCAGTTTAGTATTTATCAAGAGCTATGAACTTCTTTTTAAATAGTTTTTAGATTTGTTTTTTCCTTTTTTTCAGGAATTTTAAATGTTTTCGAAGCACTACAAATATGCCAAGGATTCAGCAATACTGATCTAGTCCCTCGATATTTTCAGGGAATATCTGCATTAAGTATTTTCTGATACCAGAGATAATTTGGATGATCATTGGGGCCGACACTTGTTTTTTGCTTGATTTTTTTAGTACCCCGGCTGAAATCCAGTTCAGTATATAAACTATATGTTTTTTTTTTTTCTACACAGGTCTAATTTTTGTATTGCATGTTTGATCTGTTTGATATTCATAGCATCGGGGGTGTATAGACCCACCTCACCGTGCCTTCTTTATTGTTTATGGTTACGTTATAGATGGGTTATGAATTGAAGTGTGTTGGATTTGTGGATTGTGTAGACGGTTGGGCGGCGGGGTGATTTTTATTAGCTGTAGGTCAAACTGAGCTCATGACGTCCTTCATAAGGACCGAACGGTTAAGCAGCGGGTCAGAAAGAGCCGATACGAGCTGTTCTCGAACCCGGGTGACCTCAGAGACGTCCACACAGTCTTCAGTTTTGGACAGCTAAGGATGAGATCCGGTGGTCTTGAGTGGCCCGTTCTGCTCCAGACACTCAGCAAGAGGGACCTTTTAATGATTTAACCATTTTCTGTGATATAAACTGCTTTTCGGAACCTAAATCATGCAATTTCCCACAGAGTTAAATATATGGCTTCAGTTACAAAAAAATGCAGATTTTTTGTTGTGTTATGGGGTGAAATGAAATCTGATGAGTGTAAAATGTACCGGTTGATGCAAGACTTACATAGCGCTCGACACTTCAGCATGCTTTCGGTTTTGTAAGATTACTGATGTGAATGTTGGTCACATGCTGGAAAGCTCAGAAAACAAACTGCGTACCGCAGAAATACGATGGCGATGTACTGTACGTGAGAAATGTGGTTGTACTCTATAAGAAATCTCTAAAATTGTCAGTGAAATCAAAAAGGAAAAGAATAAAATGGTTTTATTAGCATGGATGTGTAGCTGTGTTTCATTAACTTCATCTTCACCACCTGCTGTGCTAAAAACTTTCTATAAACACAGTTTATTGCCCATTCTCATTGCTACTGGTGTACATTGTATGTGCATTGTAGTGTACTAAAAAAAAAAAAAAAAATAATAATAATAATAAATAAATTAATAAAATAAAAGGCCACCACTTAAGTATATACACATCATATATAAGTTTAAACAAAAAATTACATTAAAGTATACAGTATTGCAGTTGACCATAAATGGTCAGTACATTTTTAGTACATTACACTTCACCATACCATATTATAAGCATAATTCAAAGACAGTAGACGTAATTATGAAAATACATATAAAAATGTATTTAAGTCCTGCATTTAATGTATAATGTATTTTAACTATAATACATTTTAAATTTATTTTTATGTATATATTAGTGCTGTCAAATGATTAATCACGGTTAACCGCATCCAAAATTAAAGTTTTTTTGTTTACATAATATCTGTGTATACTGTGTATGTACACACACATACAGTATATATTTCGAAAATATTTAGATTCATTTCAGTGTATATGCTTATACTCATATACAGTTTTTATGAAATGCTAAAACACATTTTTTGAAACCATCACTCATTTTCTCAAAACTTTAAACACAAATCCAAATGTTCAAACTAAATTTACAGATCCTCTGATTCTTCTGGCAAAATCAAACAATTGCTTCAAAACCATTTCACCTGTACTCAAAATCAAACAAAGCTTTCAAATCATACACATATTAGTCAGTACTATACGCACTACAGATCATTCATTAGACACTACATCAAAAAATGGAGAACACAGTGCCCAGTGCATGTTGTTAGAAAAAAACAAAAACAAAGAATGTTTACTGTATATAGTAATTATTTAGCAATAAAAAAGATACATAAACTCAAAAACCATACACACACTCAAGAGAAATCACACCTAAGTTTGGTGAGTATACCAAAAAAATTAAAAGGAGAAATACATACACATATGTATGTATGTCTGTATGTCTGTATGTGTGTGTGTGTATATATATATATATATATATATATATATATATATATATATATATATATTATATATATATATATATATATATATATATGTTAGTGTATGTGTGTGTGTGTGTGTGTGTGAGCATGTGTATATGTATATATCTATCTATCTATCTATCTATCTATCTATCTATCTATCTATCTATATCTATATCTATATCTATATACACACACACACTGTGAGTGTATATATTCACACTGTGTGTGTATTTTTCCTTTTTTGGCATATTCAGTACACTTAGATGTGATTTCTTTTGAATGTGTACATTTATGTATTTTTTTTATTGTAAAATAATTACTATATACTGTACAGTATATATATATATATATATATATATATATATATATATATATTTACATTCTTCTGTACCTCTCAGTACCCTTCTTCTGTATATTTAAATATTTAGAAACAAGTGTGAATAATTTTTAATTATTTTATTGTGTGTAAACGATGACAGCCGTGTTGCAGTTGTGCTTAACTTCTTTTCTTTCTTGTGTTTAGGGTTTTGCATCACAAGTTCATCACAGAGCAAATTGTGTCTTAGTGAGTGAGAATGTGTTTAGAGTTTTGCAAAAAGACTGCACGAGATCTGCAAACAGTGTCTAAACTGCCTAAACTTGTTTAAGGTTATGCAGAAAGAGATATTTACATATAGAGAGAAAGAGTGATAAACATATTTTTCTTAAATATATACATGCATGTGTGTATATTTATATGTAAATAAATATACACACAAATACAATTTGTAAACAAAAAAACATTTGTTTTGGATACAATTAATTGCGATAAATCATTTGACAGCAGTAATATATATATATTGCAAACATGGTTACATTCCACTGAACCACAAGGCCAAACAACTCTGCTGAAAAAAAAATAGAAACCATCAAAGAAATTCGAATGGTTTCCACTGCAAATACCTTTACAAATATTACAAACCATCAAGTTTTAACCATTAAAATCATTAAAATAATGGCTTTCTGTAGTGTATTTTGGGACATATTCCATTAGGATTAGGATTAGAACCCACAGAGTCCATTACAGTTTTCATTAAAAACTATTATAAGTCCTATTACAACCAGTAAAACCATTACAAATGTTGTGATGGCATCTATTGTTTTTGTTTGTTTGTTTGTTTGTTTTTCTTCCTTCAGCAGGGAGTTCTAATGTTGAATAAGAAGTGCATGGACAAAGTAAAATTTATGTATTATGAATGGCTATATGCGGTTTGGCTGATTGTCCAATAAGAGAAACAAACATTTAAAAGTGCAATTACTTATTATGTTTCTGAAAGTGAGAAAACATCCAACAGATGACACAACAAGACAAAAAAAAAAAAAAAAAAAGACTATCTGGCCAAATATCTCAAGTGTCCACCAGAGGTCTCAGCATCACCTCAACATGTCCTACAAAGTCAGTATTATTGGTCAAATCAGAAGTTTCTGTACAGAGCACACTTTTTACATTTTACGTCATTTTACATCACATTTTACATTTGCGTTTATGTTACTGTATAATTGCATGTGTACATGCACTTAATGGGAAATTAGTTTGTGATGTATTGTTGGTGCTATTTGCAGGTCTGTTTTTGCTGTGAAACGTTTCCTTTGCGCTGAGAAACAAATCATTTATCATGCAGCTGCAATATTTTTAGCTCGAGCCAGATAAAATACCAGGGGCAAGATTATCAGTAGGCTAATAAAGCGTCAGCCAGTCACATGCATCATAGAGCATGAAGTTAATCATTGCTGTGTGAAGATGAGTCGCTTATAAACCCATCATAAAATATCATTCCCCTCATAAAACTCCTGATAACACATCAACATCACACTGGTGGAACAACAAACATTTACTTTACCCAGAAAGCCATCTTAATAACTCGGATATAAGTTATTATAGCATTGCATAAGAACTCTTATCAAGCTTTGCATATTTAGTTATATAAAAAAAAAAGACGCAAATCATCTATAGCAGGCCAGCTGTTGTTTATGAAGTAACCCTGAACTCTCACGAGCCTTTCAGTGTGCTTCCCATATCATCTCACTGTCCGCCCTGCTGCTTCCTGTTTTTAAAACGGCAAAACGAAATCGCGCTGAGTGAGACGGAAAAGCGCAAGCAGGCAACAAGGACACCGAGTTTCTTTTTAAATCAAGAGTTTATTAAATGTCAAATATAGTAGTTATTTTACTAATATAGCAATACATTTCAATCAATTTCCTGAGATAAAACAAAACTCGTTATCTTTCATCAAACATTCCATATATTTGCACGTTCCCATATCCTTCATTAAAAAAAGACTAAATAGGCTACTTGTATGAAAATATCATTCTGCTACAGTTTTAATAAATATGTAATATTCTTATGTATCAATACACTATCTTATAATATATCTATATGAAACATCATATATAGGCTATCTATAATAATATAAAACGATATCAAATATCTGTCGCCGTCATAAGCCAACAGCCATCAGGCAGGTGTGGTATACAGCAAATAACTTCCATCTGAACAGCATAAATAAAGATGTTGACAATTACAGATATGGATGTATGCTTAGTCCTGAAGAATCACTGATCCGAGTCCATTCCGATTAGTTTATTCCTGTGAATGAACACGAGATCAAGTTATTTCAACACATCAGAATAATTCTTTGATGAATTCATCTATTTAAATGATCAGATATTATTATTAGTATTATTATAGTTTGCTCATACCCCGCAGCAGCAGCCACAGAGGGTGCCGATGAGTCCGTTGATCACCTGGAAAGCGCACAGACCGATCTGAACCAGACCAGTGACCAGCAGGATGCAGAACAGGGTCAAATGCCATGTGATAACATCGCCTGGACCCTTACAATAATCCCACAGAGTTCTGTTGACCAGGTAGTTTCTGAAAGGAAGAAACCAGGCGACACGTGTTAATGTTACAGCTGCTGGTTTAAAACTCGAGTTTTATTAAATTGATAATAAACACGTACCCGTCGGCAAATGGGTAAGTGGCGTTGATTGGATCATCGGTAGTGAAGCACTTGGGCCCGTGATTAATGGCCACGCAAGACACGACAACGGAGTAGGCGGCGCCCACAGCTCCGGCCACGGCAAACAGAATGGAGCCGAAATTCTAGATGAAAACAAACCAGATGTTAAAGTTGAATCTCAAAATGTACAGCTACTGTATGCCTTCCTTTTAGCTTTACTATGGCTGCTCATATACGTGGGGTCAATTTTTGATGTACGCTCTTAAAAACAAAGACGCTTTGAAAGGTTCTTCACAGCGATGCTATAGAAGAACCGTTTTTGGTTCCGCAAAGAATCATACAGTCAAAAGTTCTTTAAAGTTCTTTTTTATAATCTGAAGAACCTTCGTGAAACAGAAAGGTTCTTCAGATGTTAAAGGTTCTTCTATGGCATCTTGAAGCACCTTTATTTTTAAGAGCGTATGGTTTGTTAAGACAGGACAATATTTGGTTGAGATACAACTATTTGAAAAAATCTGAGGGTGTAAAAAAATCTAAATATTGATAAAATCACCTTTAAAGTTGTTTCAATTAAGTTTTTACTAATGGATATTACTAATCTAATATCTAATATATATTTACGGTAGGAAATGGAACATGATCTTTACTTAATATCCAAATGATTTTTGGCATAAAAGAAAAATCGATCATTTTGACCCATACAATGTATTTTTAACTATTGCTACAAATATACCAATGCTACTTATGACTGGTTTTGTGGTCCAGAGTCACATATTCCAGAATGTTCCTTCCTGTTTCTTTCATTTATTACAGTACCAATCATGCTTTGAAACAATATGAGTTGCAAAAATCGTTTAAACGTGGACTAAGAGTAAGAATATTTAAGGTGTTTTCTGATTTGAATTCTCAAATGGCGGGAACAATGCGATCATTGTGTTGAGTCATGGTGTGAAAATGTCGTTTGTCACACGGACTCCTCAAACGGAGTGTTTGAATCAAAGGGGAGTTTTCTCACCGCAAAACATTTTCCGCAGCTCTCGTTTCCACAGCAGCCGCAGCAGTCGTTGTTCTTCAAGCCCAGGAAAACCAGTGCAGGGAAAATCATCTAAACAAAGACCGGCTCGTTACTTAAAAGTGAACGTTTGCCACTAAGGTTCTACAAAAAAGCCTTAAAATAAAAAAAGATACTAAAAACACCTTTAAAATACTAGCCTAGCTGTAATGCAAATTGTTTGTAGAACCATTTTACGAAAACAGTTTCTTTAATGATTTTAAACTTTGGGCTCAAATTAGCGTTAATACTGATTTTCATTTGCTTTACTCTTGCATTTGCTCATCCACTTACCACCACACCAGATCCCAGAATTCCTCCGAGGTAAAAGACTTCTTCTGTGATGTCATCGCTATTATCAAGTACTTTACCACCCGGGAAAAACAGCATAATGTTGCTGATGACACAAATGACGGCCAGCGGGAGAAGGGTTATCCCCAGGCATTTGGCGAAACTTCCAGTACACATGATTCAGTCTTTACTAAAGTCAAGTACGGTCCAAAGTAGGGTGCGCGATGGGTCTGGCGTCTCGGAGTCCTTTGTTCGGGTAAGGCTTCCGTTCCTGTGCTTGTGCAGGTGAGTGCTGGTCTGGATTTATATACCCTCCTGATGCTGTGATGTCAGTGATGGGCACCTCTCCGTAAATGTGTAACTGCGGTGTGTCCTGCACCTACAGAGGTGTGTCAGACCCCTCAAATTATCAGCACTGAGTCACAGCGGCCTCGCCTTAACATGCAACACTTTATGATTCAACAGCACAATGAACCATTCACACACATGAACACATATAATGTTTTGACAGATTTGGATGGTAAATGCCGCGGATGATGCTTTTAATAATAATATTTTGACATTACCCTCTTCCTGACACCTGTGTAAGTTCAGACTTATTTAAATATGTAATAAGTGTTCGTAGAAATGACAGTATGTCTCAGTTACTATAAATGCCAATACATCCAGCAGTGGACTTTTAACTATAGAGAAGCAATTACTTTCAAAGATGTACTTCAGTTAATTGATTTTACAGGTTTTTTTTAATTGCTAACAAGCGTTGTTCAATACTGAAGCCAAAACTGTTTTCAAAATGGTTCATACAGTCTGCATTACCAACATGAATCTTGGCCAAACTGTTGATCTCATCTCCAAAACTCACTTTAACCAACAAAACACTTCATACAGGTCTCAAAGTAAGCTTGTTTCACCATAACACTGGCAACAATTCTCATTCAGAAAACATACATATCATTCATAACACACTGATACTGAAAAATACTGACAAGAGGTAGCGTTACACAAACTATGAACTTTTGTCTTTGAAGTCTGAATGATTTGTCACATAAGTATTTAATTATAGGATAATAATAACATCTTTTCATTTTACTGACTGTATTACAGCACAAACAATAAATGAGAAAATCAGCATTTTCCACACATTTATTTACATACCAAAAAAACAAAAACCCATCAACATCTACAAAATTTACTTGCGAATAAATAAATAAAAAGTTGAGAAAAAACTATAAAATACTTTTTTTTTTTTCAATTGCTAACAGTTCAATACTGAAGCCACTTTTTCAAAACTGTTCACACATTCAGCGAAACAAACTATGAATCATTTTTCATTGCTTTCAGACAAAATGCATTCAGTACTCAAAATCCACAAACACTTTTGTCATTCATACTCCACAACCTGCAAAACACCATAAATTTTCAGCACAATTTTTCAAATGCTAACACACGGCTTTCAAACTGATAAGAGCACATTCAAATCAGAACGATAAGTGTCCATATCTGCAGGAATTATATCGAAATATAAAATCTTAGCAGAATATTTACTATATATTTGCTATGAAATTGAATAATAATTATTCCAAACACAACTAACTGCAATTTCAGCTGAAAGTGAGGTCGTATGCTCTATTATTTGGCCATTTTTGTAATTAGAATGTTTTAAATATTTAGAAACATATGCGAAGAATCTTGAATTATTGTGTGTAAATGATGACAGCCGTGTTGCAGTTGTGCTTAACTTTGTCTTTCTTGTGTTTAGGGTTTTGCATCACAAGTTCATCACAGAGCAAATTGTGTCTTAGAGAGTGAGAATGTGTTTAGAGTTTTGACATCTGCAAACAGTGTCCAAACTGCCTAAACTTGTTTAAGGTTTTGCAGAAAGAGTGATTTATTTGACAAATTGGTTTAGTCTATTGAAAATTTGGTTTAGGGAATGGGGTTTAGTGTTTTAGCAAATGTGAAAAACTATTCATTTTTTTATTTTATATTTTTTCTCAACTTTTTATTCAATTTAATTTTTTATTTATTATTTTTATAAACGTTGATGGTTTTTTTTTTTTTTTGTTTTTGTTTTTGGTATGCAAGGAAATAGGGGGGGCAATACTGCTTTTCTCATACATTCTTAGTGCTGTAATACAGTCAGTAAAATGGGAAGATGTTATTATTATTCTATAATGAAATACTTATGTGACCTACCTGTTGTTAGTATTTTTTAGATCAGTGTGTTGTGAATGACATGTATGTTTTCTGAATGAGAATTGTTGCCACTGTTATGGTGGAACAAGCTCTTTTGAGACCTACATTAGTTGGTCTGAGTCAGTTTTGAAGGTGAGATGGTAACACTTTACAATAAGGATCATTAGTTAACATTAGTTAACTACATTAATTAACATGAACTAATAATGAACAATACTTCTACACCCTTTACTAATCTTAGTTCAAGTGAATTTCAGCATTTACATATGCATTATCAAAATCACAAGTTGTGTTTGTTAATATTAGTTAATGCACTGTGAACTAACATGAATTAACAATGAACAACTGTATTTTTATTAACTAACGTTAACAAAGATTAATAAATAGTGTAATAAATGTTTTGTTCATAGTTTGTTCATGTTAGTTAATACATTAACTAATGTTAACAAATGACACCTTATTGTAAAGTGTTACCGGTGAGATTAACTGTTTGCTCAAGATACACGTTGGTGATGCAGTCTGTATGAACAGTTTTGAAAATGTGGCTTGAGTATTGAATGCTTGTTAGCAGTAGTTAAAAAATGAATACATTCCTTCAGTTTCAGACTGAAGACTTAAATCCACAAAAACAAACCGGACAAGAAACAGGTGCACTAAGCGATCATTAACTGTCACAACAAATGGGGAAATGAACACAGGGAACTGAAATGAACATCTCACAAACATTGAAGGAAAACTTACAGACCACAACAAAACTTTGCCATGGTTGTAGTTGTACTATGGTATTGTCTGATACCATCACCAATGGTATTGCCACAGTTTTTTAATAAGAGGTAACTTATGTGATATTAATAGTCCATAAACTAGTTGCCCCTCAATATTTTGTTCTTTAATCATAATTACAAATGACCGCAAAACCAGTCATAAGGGTAAATTTTTTGAAATTGAGATTTTATACTTCATCTCAAAATCTGTAATCTGAGAAATATTGAGAAAATCGCCTTTAAAGTTGTCCAAATGAAGCTCTTAGCAATGCATATTACTACTCAGAAATTAAGTTTTGATATATTTACAGTAGGAAATTCACAAAATATTATCATGGAACATGATCTTTACTTAATATCCTAATGATTTTTGCCATAAAAGAAAAATCGATAATTTTGACCCATACAGTGTATTTTTGGCTATTGCTACAAATATACTCATGCTACTTAAGACTGGTTTTGTGGTCCAAGGTCACATATTGTATAGATTTAAAAAATATATAGAACTTAAACAATGTAACTATAATACACAAGAGATGTCACTTTGCTACACGTATGATAACAGATTTTTGACTTGAAAAAAAACTACAAGCGGAAGAAATGTAAGGTTGTGACAGAAATATTTACATTTCTACTATTCATCTTGGACACGTGTACATCAGACCATATTAAACGACATATATGATGTCCCATACAGCCTTCACAGAGCATAACTTCTGCACAAATATTTACTTTGACTTTACAGGCCAATAAAGAGTATTTTGTATGGCTTCGTTTACACTTTTTGTACTAAATTGTAGTCTTCAGTGGCAAAGTCTCTGTTTCAACAAAGCTTTCTCGACTGGCAGAACTGGTCGCAAAATAAATAAAAATACATTTTAAAAAATCCAACATTTTTACATTAATTTAGTTGTTTTGTATTTACTTTTATATTTGCATTTTTGAATGCATTCTGCCCATTTTATACTTTGTCACAATACAAGAGCTAAAAAAATGTCATAAAATGTATTCCCTGTCATTTACAAGGAAAGTCTGAGCCTTCAGGTTTATCAGCCAATCAAATTGTTTTATTTAAATGCACTCTTAAAAAATAAAGGTTCTTATTGGCGTCAGTGGTTCTATGAAGAACCTTGAACATTCATGGAATCTTTCAAATGCAGACAAGGTTCTTTAGAATTTTAAACTGATTTTCAAAATGGTTTTTTAGGAACTGTTCACTAAAAGGTTCTTTGGGGAACCAACATTGGTTCTTCTATGGCATCACTTCTAAAACACCCCTTTGAAGCCTTTATGTTTTAAGAGTGTATGGTCTTTCAGAAATGTAATTACTGAGGCACAGTGACTCAGTAGTGCACAACACAACAAAATTTAAACAGCAAACATAAGTTCAAGTGATGATTGGTAAGTCTACTTTTTGTGAATTACTTAAGGTGGGTTTATTTAACACTTTTAAAAATAGAGGCTCCAAAACTGTTTAACAAAAGAGCTATTTTGGTTACGCAAAGTATAGATAGACTATATAGAACATTTTAACAATTTAATGAATGTTTTAGCACTATAAAGAACCTTTTGTGAACAGAAAAGTTAAACCAAACTGGCCTACAGTAAGTATTCAAAGTCATGTTTTTGTATTTGCATATCCAAATGTTTGTCCACTCAAATGCTCTCAAAATGAAAAGGTCCACCCCATTAACACACCCCTTTGAAATATCCAGCAAGAGCTTCCTGCGTTAAAAGGAAATGGCGTTTAGCGAACCATTTCACAGACTCTTTAAGTTGGATCGTGCGGATAGGGTTCTGCTAGTGTATGAAGGAGACTTCATCACACACCCACTGGCTAAAATAAAATCATGTTTTAAATATAAAAGCTGAATAACAGCTCAGCCCTGTGATCCTCCACACCCTGATTATCCTCGCTATGGATCCGGCTGTTCATTTGCTGTATGGTTGGCTCAGTTCCCAGGGTTGCTCTGTGGAATATTGGCATTTCTTTTGTAGGAGTTTCCTCTTTCGTTCCTCATTCCTCTCAGCATATTCTTTAAAGTTCATATTGACAAAAACACTAACTGTTTAATAGAGGCATTAGGCTCTTAAATACAATCTTTCTGGTATTCATGTATGAAAATTATATTAGAGTTATTGAGCATGTTTACTTGCACACCAGTAAGCAGATAACTCGCAAATATCAGCTTAGTAAAATAACCAGGTTTCTCCGTTTACATGCACATCAGTAACCTGACAATGCAAGTAAACTGCATTTACATGACTTTATTTATAAATCAGGTTATTTCCCTTTAGTGATGTTAAAATTATTTGCATATCTTATTCCAAGTATTACATATGTTTATCAGTTCTAATGTTAAATAAAGCTTGCAACATGTCAGCACGAAACTTACAGCTCATATTGTCCTCTCATGCAGTTACAAACGCAGCATTTTTGACTGCACCACTTCTAATTTTGCTGCACAAGATAACCCTTTATAATTTTCGGAGTCATGAAAGAGTCTGCTTTTCCGGCTTATTAAGCATAATCGGCTTAAGAACGTGCATGTAAATGTGCTCAGTGTAGTATTTTTATATACTACTGTAGTATTTAATCACATTTCAAATGATAGTTTTATAATAAGTTTTACTATATAATTATAGTTAGTATTATATGTAGTTTTTCTAGTTTTACCGTTTTCACCTTAATTTCAATTTAAGTTTAGTAATTTTAAGTGTTTTTGTCATTTTTATGACACCTTTTTTTTTTTTTTTTTTTGGTGATATTCCTATTTAGCTTTATTTGAATTTCAGTTTTAGTAATTTTAGCACTTTAACATCAATTTAATGTATTTCAGCTAGTAACCAAAGTGATTTTATTTTTTTTTTTTTACATTTTAAGTTTAAGTTTAGGGTTTTAAAGTCTAGAGTTTATGCATGTTATACTGTGTCTATTATATGTTTTAATAATATATTGAATAACCTTTTATATTATATTATCTTTATATTATATTATATTATATTATATTATGTTATATTGTATTAAATCTAAAGTAAATTATCAAGTGTAAATATAATATATTACATTATATTATATTTATACTTGATAATGTACTTTAGATTTAATCTTGACTTAGTAACTATGACTTCCAAAGTACATTTCATCATGAATAAATTATGCAATTGCTTTGTTTTTTTTTTTTTGTTTTTTTTTGGCCACCAATTTTATTTGATGTCTTGTGTCAGTAGTACCAAAGTAAATAAATAAATAAAATGTAATTGTTATCTTTGTTGCCGCAAATATTGTATATATATATATATTAGGCCTGTCAAATGATCAGTCGCGATCAATCGCATACAAAATAAAAGTTTGAGTGTTCCTAATATATGTGTATGTACTGTGTGTAATTATGATGTATATATAAATACACACAAATTAATGTATATGTTTAAGAGAAATATGTTATTTATATACAAAATATTTGTATTTATATATAATATAAATTCTATAAAAATCATAATAAATATATATACTCGTAAATATTTCTTAAATATATACATAAAAGTGTTTGTATTTGTATGTACATAATAATTACACACAGTACACACACATATATTAGGCAAACTCAAACTTTTATTTTGTATGCGATTAATTGCAATTAATCATTTGACAGCCCTAATAGAGAGAGAGAGAGAGAGAGATGTATGTATGTATGTCTATATAGTCACAAGGTGTTTATGACAAGGTTAAAGATCATTCATTTAAATAAAAAACAGACTGGTCAATGACTTGGTTAGAAGTTAGGTCACCTTTATACCTTTATATTTTAGGAAAATCAGCATCAATTTATGAAATCAGCTTATGTGATGTTCCCTAAGATTTTTCAGTTTTGATTATTGATTATTCAACATTCAAGATGACTTTTAATGCAACTAGAGAAAGACAACTGCAGATACAGAATATATGAGTGAAAAGTCTATTTAGAATTGTCCATTGAAGGAATGGCACTCAAACAATCAATTAATCTTGAATTGGGTTTTCTGAGATAACAAACAATAGTATGCTAATAGTACAGATTACTAGATTTTTACAAGTTAATTGAAGACATTAAGTAAAGTTAACTAAAAAGTGTTTGTTGGATTTCACAGTGTAGCTTTAATGATTCAGCATACATTTATTTTAGTTAGTTGTCAAGACAGCACTTCCAATTTTTGATTAGTTTAGGTTTTCTAAAATTGGTCTCCAAAGGGCTTCCCCAGGATGTTTCAGCACTGGACTGGCAGACTGTGGGCTAGATCGAAAGTTTGAACATTAACCATTATGCACCTAAACATAGTGAGATAATAAAGGTATGCTACTTTTAGTTCAATTTATTCTTGAGATGATGATGACCAATACTTTATGATACCTGCATGAGCACATTTATCCCTTTATGACAACCTTTAGCTTATAAATACGTAATAAATACATGATACAGTGTGGTATTACACAAGTTTTTCACATTGCAGTTTTGCTTTGAATTTAATAAAAAAAACTTGAGGCAATTAATGGCTTATAGCTTTGAAAAAACATTTATTTGACAAAATATCAAATATCTTTGACAGCATATATATTATTATTTACAGAAATCTGTGATGTCAAATGTTTCTTTTGAGCCCTTTCAAGCTCGTTTTGTGAATCTAAATAAAGTACCATGATGACATTTTATGACCATAAAGTAATAAATTATTATGGTCCATAAAAGTCTATTTCATCTGAACAGTGTATATAGTTGGAAGGGGTGATTGTGTAACATCACAGCATCACAACCTGAACTTCACACATTTAGTCATGAGACCTGCTCACAGAAGTATGCTTAGACCATTCCCCATTTGTAGGGCGTGTCGTCTTCAGTGGTCAACGATAAGACTGACAGGTCCAAAGGACTTCTCTATAACTCAGTCCTTATCATAAATGGGAGGGAAGTCAATAGTAAGTCAATAGAAAAATCGATGCGCATAAATAAAACACATGAGTGTTGCTCAGAGCAACAGTTTCCATGACAGGTTAGTTACTTATTGGGATAGTGGACTGGGTTGACACACGCTTGAAAGTTTGCACGCACACAAAACTTCCATGATTACATCATCAATATGTACCCAGCTCCAAATCGGTCTATTTTTACTCTGACTCTGAAATGGATAGTTCACCCAAAAATGGCCATTCTGTCATCATTTACTAATCTATATATATATCAAACGTCCATACACTCAAACTTCATATTATAAATATAAATATTTCCTGAATGGCATTCCATAACAGATAGACAGATATTTATCTATATAATGAAAATCAGCTCTTATCGACTTTCAGTACATGAAACAATCCATTTCATAAAAACAGGAAATTCAAATGACAGTTCTGATAATGAGACACAGAGATAATGCACCACATTATGAGAGCTAAACAAGTTAAATATATTTTGCCCTTTTCATTTATTAGTTGCCTGACAGTAAGTGACAAACATAAATACACATGAACACACAGATATAAAAAGACAAACACTAACATCATCTCACTGGTATCAGTTATGACACCTGTAAAACGTCAGGCCAACCCATTTATGATCACTATAATTATTACACATTGTTGTAAAGGATTTATCTAGCAATTTCTAAGTTTAGAGTTAGTCCCGTATCACAGACACTTGTCAGTACATTTTTATCACGTTTACCACAAAACATACTTAGGATCTTAATACGATTAGTATCTGAGTACAAGTTATTATTTTAGAGCATGCTATAGTGTTTCCTAACTGGTTTGCTCCTGGATACAGATTTGAATCAGATTAATTTGTGTGAAAATACATCAGATACTAATAAATACAGTCTTTGACGTCATTAAAAAAGTACAGTCATGGCCAAAAATGTTGGCATGTTCACAATGTAACACTTCTGTAAGAAAATTGTTCCAATTGCAAATGTTTTAGTATTCACGTGCTTGTGCAACAACACAAAAATAGAGAAGAAAAGTCAAACTTGATAAAAAATTCACACAGAACTCAAAAATGGACAGGACAAAATTGTTGGCACCTTGTCAGAATTGTGACATAATTGCTTTTGAAGCATGTGATGCTCCTGTAATTTGTATTTAGACACACCCGTGGCAAGTAACAGGTGTGGGCAATATAGTAATCACACTTGCAACCAGTTAAAATGGAGAAAAGTTGACTCAACCTTTGTGGTGTGTGTTACACTGAGCATGGGGAAAAGAAAGAAGTGTAAAAAGCTGTCTGTGGACTTAAGAGAAAAAAATGTGGAAAAACATAGACAACTCAAGGCTACAAGTCCATCTCCAGAGATCTTAATGTTCCTGTCCACTGTGCGCAATATCATCCAGAGGTTTACAGCCCATGGCACTGTAGCTAACCTCAAAATTAATGAAAAATTACTACGAAGGATTGTTCGAATGGTGGATTAACTTCCAAACAAATTCAAGCTGATCTGCATACACAGGGTACAACAGTGTCAGCTCACACTATCCGTTACCATTTAAATGACAAGGGACGCTATGGTAGGAGACCCAGGAGGACACCACTGCTGACACAAAGACATAAAAAGTAAGACTGGAGTTTGCCAAAACTTATGTGACAAAACCACAATCCTTCTGGGAGAACGTACTGTGGACAGATGAGACAAAAGTAGAGCTTTTTGGTAAAGGACATCATGGCACTGTTTACAGAAAAAGAAATGAGGCCTTCAAAGAAAAGAACACAGTCCCTACAGTCAAACATGGTGGAGGTTCAACGATGTTTTAGGGTTGCTTTGCTGCTTCAGGCACTGGATGCCTTGACTGTGTGAACGGTATCATGAAATCTGATGATTACCAAAGAATTTTGGGATGCAACGTAGCGGCCAGTGTCAGAAAGCTGCGTCTTCACCAGAGGTCATGGGTCTTCCAGCAGGACAATGACCCGAAACACACTTCAAAAAGCACTCAGAAATGGTTACAAACAAAGTGCTGAAATGACTAGCAATGAGTCCAGATCTGAATGCCATAGAACACCTGTGGAGAGATCTCAAAACAGCAGTTTTGAGAAGGCAACCTTCAAACCTGAATGACCTGGAGCAGTTTGAAAAAGAAGAGTGGTCCAAAATTCCAGTAGAGAGGTGTAAGAAACCCATTCATGGTTACAGGAAGCCATTGATTTCAGTTATTTTTTCCAAAGGGGGCGCTACCAAATATTAAGTCAAGGGTGCCAATAATTTTGTCCAGTGCATTTTTTTGGGGGGTTCTGTGTGGAATTGTATCAGATTTGACTTTAACATTTTGTTTCCCTTGCCAAAACTGATAAGGGACAATGCAAAAAATGACCATGATTTTTAACAGTAAAAGACTGTAAAAATGTTACAGTAAAAACCTATTAATTGGTTAACAGTAAGTTCCCCTACTATATGTGTATTACAAAGGTACCAAACAGATTTAAGTGCTTCAATAGGTTGGTATATTAACATTATATCAGTTAATGAAATTTTAAATGTAAATTTAACTTAAATCAGTAAAACTAAATATGTTTTATGGTAAAATTCTGGCAATCAAAGCTTTTAGTTTTTTTTATTTTTTTTTTTAAATGCTTTTTTAGAGTGATTTATTTTGCTATTCCTAACTATTTGTGATTGAATTACTAGAATATACATTTTTCAACCCTATGAAATCAGACATCTGATCTGTTTTTTACAACACAATAATCATAGGCTTTTCTCTCTGTTCTATCATTTGATCACAGAATGACAGCTTTTAATGTTCTTGAGCATTTCCCATCAGAAGTTTGATCTTTTTAAGCATATCTATACAAAAAAGAGGATAGGAGGGAAGTTCTACATAAAAAAAAAAAAAAATGTTTAAAAACTAGGGATTTGCATTTGAAACTTTGGTCCTTCACTACTATAGGACAGGATGTGGTAAACTACACACAAAGCTACAGAGGGGTATTTCTGAAGTTTTGAAACTCCTTTTTATTATAATCAAATCCCTATGTTTAGGGCATTTGCCAAAAACTTTCAGTCTAGCAGTTATTAAACTGCGTATGAAGAAAACACAGTTGTCAGAGTAACAAATGACAACCACACTGTAAAACCAAATTAGTAAGCAGAACTCAAAAAAATTGATGTAACTCGTTGCCTCAATTTTTTTAAGTTCATGAACTTAAAAAAAAAAAATATTTCAAAGGTTAAATACTTGGATTACATGCTACATAAACATTTAAATTACAGTTAAATTAAAACTTGTTATCAAATCAACTTAAATATTTTCAGTTATAGTGACTCAAATTTTCTTACCCATTCTCATGGTATTAAGTTAACATTACAAAAAAAATTAAGTACACAAAGAACCATTTTTAAGTAGCATCAACTCAGTATTTATTAGTCTTTGTCATTTGTTTTACAAGTACAAAGTAACTCAAAATCTTTGACACACAAGACTCAAAATTGTATGCCTCAAAACTTAAAATTTTTGTGGTAACTCGTTGTTTCAAATATTTTGAGTACAAAAAACTTCAACAGTTTAAGTTACAGTGAGTTACACTGAATTTTTGCCCTCTTCTATTTAACACTGCAGTGTTAAAAGACAGAAACATAAAACAATTCAGAGATGCACTAGGCTAAACCTGAATACCAGATTAAAATAGCACCTCAAATTACAAATTTATGAACCTGCATGAAACTTCACAACAGCATGTACCATTTAAAACTAAAATACATGGGTGAATCAGACCGTAATGATTGTGACGTTCTCATGGACAGTCTGGAGAATTATGTTGCCATAGTTATAGACAGAAACTAGCCTGGATTACATCCTACCACTTTGCTCCAACTTCAAGTATATAAAGAAACTTCAAACCTATCAAAGTGAAATATGGTGTGACCCAAGGCTCTGTCTTAGGTGCTCTATTGTTCTCCTTGTACACTTTCATACTCTCTCTAAAGTCACTGCACCAGTTAGTCTGATATAATCATGTCCATATATCATTTTTAAACAATTGTTATTTATTTTATATAACTCTGATGTTAACTAGCTCCTGTGCCACCTTCATATCTACTCTACATTTACACCGAGCCAAGCCACACTGACTACAACTACAACTTATACAACTATACAAGCTTTTAGGTTTATGAGTAACTTGGGATAACAACAGAAAGCCTTTCGATCCGGGACCTGGTTACAGGGATTTCCCTCTGTTCAGTCATTATTTGCTCCTGAGCTGCACAGATATTCTCAGGTCACTCCAGTGGATTTTTCCTAGAATTACTGCTAGACACTAAGGATCAAAAGGGGTCAGCTATGTAATGAACAAAAGAGCACACGTTCAATTTATTTGCTAAAAGAATAAAATAATTGGGATCCTGACAGAGATGGTACTGTATTAAATGATTTAAATAAAGCACAAAAAAAAATAGTAGAAATACAGTAGGAGGAGCTTGAGATTTTTTTTGAAAAAAAAAAAAAAAAAAAAAAAAAAAAATCCAGTACAAAGTCGGCTTTAGCAATACCAATATATCACTAATTAAGATGTTAAAACATAACCAACATACTCTCATGTTTTATCTATTTGTTACCTTATAGTTATTCATTGCTTTACTTTGTCTTATCTCTTTGTTTCACCCCTCATTTTGTATGTGTATTTAAAGCCTTAGTTTTAGTCATTGGTTTTCCATTTTTAATAGATTGGATTCCACTTCCCCTGCATTCCTGTTCTTCAGAGATCCAGCGTATCTTTTGATTGTGCTTTTGTTTTAGTGATAGTACCGTGAAAGATCCTCACTCCTCGACTCAACCAATCCCTGACATATACATGTTATATATATATGTCTGCTTATATATTCTCATAATATATATAGTTGAAAATGTAAATATATTTATATTGTCCAAAATATGTTTAAATATGTATTTCTGCATTGACTCCAAATGCATTTTAAAGACCTTTTAAATGTATTTTCTGTACTGTACACAACATATATTTATATCTTTAGCATATATTCTACATATATTTTGGCCAGAATATACCCAGTCTGTGTACCCTTGTCAATCTGGTATTATAAAGTTGTTCATCTAAATATATAAACCAATATACATATGCAAACATATCTGTTTATTTAGGAGACAGAAGTACATTAATAGACTTATGAACATATGATACACTGTAAGATTATAGAGAATCTGTGAATTTATTATCTGTAGAAAAACAGAAAAAAATATTAGTAATATCCTTCATATCAACATAGTACATTGGACCTATTTTTACTTTTCCTAGAATGCAGTAATTATACAACAGGGTGAAGGTTATACTTTTAGTGATAAGCTGAGTAGCTCTCCATTAGTCTTCATTATTCTCTCATGTACCTTTATATTACTGCATAAAAACACGACCTACTGTGGTGTGTTAATATTTTCTAGCTAATATTGTCTGTGAATAATGTGGTGTGGTGTGATTATTTGTCAGAAACTATGTACAAACATGTTCTGTCTTGGTCTCCATGCAGTGCCAGGTACTGTGCTTACATTAGATAGCATTGTTTGCTTATCCCCTTCTCCACCCATGTGATCTTTCACTTCTCCATCTGCTGACATCATGATAGGATGCTGTTTAGAGGCGGCGGTGACTGAGGAACAGCAGCGGTGGGTTATTACCTGCAGACTTTAGACTCTCGCTTTGACATTTAAATTTAATGATAATATTATATCATTGATTTGATTATGAACTGAATGAGAATTCAGTTCAAAATCCACATTTCAAAATGAATTGTTGAGGTGTTTCAATTACATAAGCAGAATTATGTGTTTCTCAACAGAATTTTAAACACTAATACGAGCTTTGTTTTTCTTGCTTAATACAAGTCTGTTTGACCTTCAGTTGATCTGCTCTCTGTTCACAGGGCCAGCAGTGTGTCAGCACTCTCACAGGAAGTGACACGGTGCATTTCTCTACAGTGGACATGGAGGAATTTCCCGCTTTTTTGCCTACTGGGCTTAACATGGGTTTTGGGAAATGAGAAGTATATTCTCTTCCAGTATTTTTAAATGTTTTGAGAACTATGTTTTCCTTAGTCTGCATTGACTTGATTTCTTTTTTTTTTTTTATTTATACACCCTTGTGTTTGAATACACATGTGTTAAAAAAAAAAAAAAAAAAAAAAAAACTTTTAACAGAAGTAATACTGGAAGAGAATACACTTCTCATTTTGATATTAAATTTATGCATTTGGCAGATTTTATGTTTCAGCTAGAGGAAAACTTTCTTACAGTGCAAACTGAGTGTAATGTTTTTAGACACTTGATTTGCATGTTTAGCAAATGCAATTAGCTGAATTTTGTAGTTCTTTTATATCCACTTAATATTTGCATCTTTATGTGTATAAATGCATAATAACATAATTGTTTAGCAAACAAGGCTTAAGGCTAGTCCCAGACTAAAATGCATGTTTTAGCTGTCTCAGCTGAAAATAACTTGCACTGACAAGTCTTAAAATATTGTTTTGTCTTAAGATGCACACCAGTAATATTTATTTCTAAGGCATTTTTATAAAAGCTGCTTAAAGGAACACTCCACATTTTTTTTGAAAATAGGCTCATTTTCCAACTCCCCTAAAGTTAAACAGTTGAGTTTTACCGTTTTCTAATCCATTCAGCCGATCTCCAGGTCTGGCGGTAGCACTTTTAGCATAGCTTAGCATAGATCATTGAATCAGATTAGACCGATAGCATCTCGCTCAAAAACGACCATTTATAATGACGATATTTTTCCTATTTAAAACGTAACTCTTCTGTAGTTGCATCGTGTACTAAGACTGGCGGAAAATGAAAATTCGCAATTTTCTAGGCCGATATGGCTAGGAACTATACTCTCATTTTGGCGTAATAATCAAGGAATTTTGCTGCCGTACCATGGGTGCAGCAGGCGCAATGATATTACGCAGCGCCTGAAAGTGACCGGCACTAAGTTTGCGTAGATGCAGAGTTGCAGCAGGCAGAGTTGACGGCTGCGTAATATCATTGCGCCTGCTGCACCCATGGTACGGCAGCAAAATTCCTTGATTATTACGCCGAAATGAGAGCATAGTTCCTAGCCATATCGACCTATAAAATCGCAACTTTTCATTTTTCGTCCATCTTTGTACAAGATGTAACTACAGAAGAGTCAAGTTTTAAATAGGAAAAATATCGAAACTCTTTGGTCATGTTTGAGCGAGATGCTAACGGTCTAATCAAATTCAATGATCTATGCTAAGCTATGCTAAAAGTGCTACCGCCAGACCCGGAGTTCGGCTGAATGGATTCAAAAACGGTAAAACTCAACTGTTTAACTGTAGGGGAGTTGGAAAATGAGCCTATTTTCAAATATCATAATTATCAAACGCTTAGTCTTGAAACCAGGCTATTATATTGTAAATATTAAGTGTATTGCTTTAATTTCATTTCTTTTGAAACTTGAGTAACACTTTATTTTACGGTGTCCTTGTTACACGTTACCTGTAACTTACTATTATAATAACAATTAATTATGCATAATTACATCCAAGTAACCCTTAGCCAAACCTTATTACTAACCCTACATAGTAAGTTCATGTAGTTAATTAATATTGCTATTGTATTTAAATGTATAATTACACTGTAACAAGGACAGCTTAAAATAAAGTGTAACCAAACTTGTAGGTCACCTATTTAAATATATTCGTAACACTAGAATTTATATCAAAGTACTTTACATGCCCTACAAAAAAAGTAATAGATTCAAAATGCATAAAGTATAGTTAAAGTCTATTTACTGACATATAGCTTGAAACTTACTGATATAAAAAATTATATATATATAATATATATATAATTAAACTTGCACAATGTGCACAATGCACATTTCTTGATATTAATCCTAAAAACGTTTTGCTGAGGACTGTATGATCTTAAAAGAATATCAGTCTTTTCAAATGGAAATTATTTAAAGTGTATCTAAAGGATACTTTAGCACAATCAAATATACTTCAGTATATCTTTAGTTGGACTTCAGCACAATTAAAGTGCATTAAGTACAAAATTAGTTGTTTCAATTTAGCACACTTTAAATATACCAGTTTAGTACGCTAAAAGTGCAGGGTGTTTTTTGTTAAGTACATCATATGTAAATGTATTTGTAGTATACTTGGCATGAAATAAATGTATTTTAAAAACATTTTATTATATTTATTTTTCACTAGGGTGAACTTCAGTATCTTGGTCAACATCAAAATGCATGACAATAGATGTTTAAAAATGTAATAGTTTAATATTAAACTCTTAATATAACATTATTACAAAGTGCACAGTATTGCAAGGTTTTTTAAAGTGTACTGAAGTCATGAAAGTGACTTTTTAGGCACAGAATTCTTTTTCAACGGGCGTATCGATCTGAATATGTTGTGAGAGACACGGTTTCTAATGCGTAGCCAAATATCCTAGTTGCTTGTTAACTTTGTCCTTTGAATGAATCCTTTGTTGAATTCATCCTGGCAGTGACCTCACCAGCGATCAATACGTTTGTGAAATGTTTCGTGTATTTTTACCTCATGTGGTGTCGGACGAAATGGAGCAGACCGAAGGAAAGACTTCATTAGGTCACATCCTGGTCAGAGTAAGATTTATAATGCATTGTCTAACACGGTTTATGTACGATCGCCCCCTCTCTCCGTCTCTCGTCCTGTATCTGTAACAGAACAAAGGCGCTATTTTCTCTCAGGACGGTTGTCGTGGCAACAGCACACCCGGGCGAGAGGGGCCGTATCACAACGTAATCCACCTATGTGGACAGAGGCTTTGCTGCAGCCCGCATGGCCCTGTACAGGTAAGCACATTACACCATGTGACGCTTCAGATCCTGTTGAAGATTTCAAGCACTGAATGCTTTTCAGACAAACATGAATATAAACATCTGCCATTAATGGTTTACTTATGGAATGACTCTGTGCATAGGAGAAGAAAATGTATTTTATCATCAAAATAAGACGTGAATAAACTGAACTCAGATTCAAACTGAATTGACCTCCAGGACAAACCACTAAAGAGTAAACAGCTCAGAGTGGAAAAATGTACATTTTAAAGCCCTTGAGAAGAGAAACACTAAGTTTACTTCAGTTCAGCCCAGATTTACTGTGTTTATAAACCTTCAGAAGAGCTTGAACACAGTTAACCTCTCAACCAAACAAAACTTAGTCTTATCTGAATAAGCGCACGATGCTTTAAAACAGCTAAAAATTAACCGTTAAAATTCTTATCAGGCCTGATATGCACATTTCCGAGTATATTATCTGCTGTGTCTGATGATAGTACGCTCACGTCAGATGTTACTTAATAAACCACAGAAGTTAAGAATAAGCTAGTTCCCACGTATGTGTTTGGTTATATACAATCGGACATTTTTAACGTTTACAGAACTATACGGCTGCCAAACATCGTTGGAAACAATGTCTAAGACTCCTAAATAGATATTTTACCATATTTTTGTGTTATAAATGATGTAGGAAAAGTAATAGATTAATATATGTCAAGAGTGCAACTTAAATAATCTACATCATAACATGAGTTCTGACCTTTGTCACAAAAGACTTTCTTCGTTGCCCTTTTCCCTATCACACTTTAGAAATCATAAGAAATGATATATCAGCATCAAAACTTAAAATCTCAAAATTCATCCTTTGAAAGGCATTTTAAAATCAGACACTGCATTACCAAGGAAAATGTACACCAAAATCATATTACAAAATGTTTTCATTCATGAATTTTAATAATTTAAGTCTGGATAGTGCATTTTTATGACTGTGTTTAAAAATGAGAGTGACAGTTGAAGGGTTAAGTATAAAACACAAGTATAAAATAAATATATTTTAAATATATGTGTACATATATATTTTATTTTTCTACTAGGGTATACAGACAACATAGGTGTTCTCAAGGAGAAAAAAAAAAAAATGTTTTAATAATTATGACTTAAATATTATGGGCCATTATGTAATATTGTGTTTATAATTTATTAAACTAAACTAAGGATTCCAGTTCTAATGACATTATTTTTAAGTTAAATGAAAACAGTGATGAATAAAGTTATGAACAGTTTTATGGCATTACAACAAACATGTACTATGACTTGAGAAAATATATTTAGGAAATTAACCCTTTAACTGCCACTCCCATTTATCCAGGCTTACATTTTTATAATTCATGAGAACATTTTGTAATATGATTTTGATGTACAGTTTCCGTGGTAATGCAACGTCTGATTTTAAAATGCCTTTAAATTTTAAGTTTTGAACTGATATATAATTTCTTATGATATCTAAAACATGAAAGGGAAAAAGGTAACAAAGAAAGTCTTTTGTGACAAAGGTCAGAACTCATGTTATGATGTCGATTTTTTTAAGTTGCACTCTTGACGTATATTAATCTATTACTTTTCCTACATAATTTGTAACACAAAATATGGTAAAATATCTATTTAGGAGTCTTAGACCTTTCCAACGAATGTATAGTTTGTCATGATTAGATTAGGATTTATTTGTAATATGGTGAAGTAAACAGTTAAAGGGTTAATAGTTACTCATTTACTTATCTATTTGTTTAATAAATGTACACTTGTATCGTACAGTTAAGAATTTGATTCAATGTAGTTATTGTGCATGTACTTGCTGTAATGCAAAACTCTCGCCAGATTCAGAATCTTGACAACTGATGCAGCAACTGAACGTGTCAACTGTGGACGTCCGTTAAAAACAGAGCAATAGAAGAGCTTTGTGACTGTGAATGTATGTGAATGTATGGTGGGAACAGCGGACTGTAGGAGAGCCAGACGCCAGCAGTGACGGGTGTGTCGCAATCTTCAAGCCAAGTGCACATCATGTGTGTGTCTTTAAATTACACAGTGATGCTGCAATTTAAAAAACAATTTAGACTATTTAGAACATATGGAATAACTGCTGTGAAACCAACAGCAATTTTTATGGAATTCAAAATTTTATTTTCTGTTTCTATGTGAACAACAGAGCAAGTAAGTGATTAAAAGCTGTAGAATGTCTTACAGTCGAGATGAATACATTGATTCAAACAGATGAATGAGTATTTTTTTGTGTCATTGGGCACTATAATCTAAAGTTCAAGGCTCACACTTGTGAGGGTGTGACAGGGTAACACATGACTGAGGTACTGGCAGTGGCACGTCATAATGAACTCACAGCAGACAAGCCCTCTACGTGTGTCAGGACGCTGGAATTTGCTCAGCCAGTCTCCAGAAAGGAAACCGGGTGGAAGAAATGTGTGTGTCTTTAGGAAACGCAGGGCTGATTTGACCGACTGCAAGAATAAACTTGTTACACTAATCAGGAAGTCATGTCATAGTGCTTCCGTTGTTTTCATTCCCCATTAGTCTGATTAATTTGCTCTCATAAAGGGAAGTTTTTAGGGTCCGAAAATGCCCTGCCAGAGGACCGTGAGAAAGAAACAATTGAATCTTGAGTCTTATTATATGGAAAGTTATGATTCAATGAGCCATGTTTTAAATGAATACGACAACAGCCAGCAGTCACTGTGTTAAACTTTATTGAAGAATTTATGAATACCTGGTTATTGTTAGTAGTGGCTATACCTTTTAACTGAACATTGATTTTTTTTTTTTTTTTTTTTTTTACCACACTTAAGCAATGCTTCACAAATTCATAATGTATAGTTTGTATAGTTTTTCTGTATATTATATGGGGTCAAGTGTTTGAAAAAAAAAATATTATTATTTGCATACTTTTTAACACACTTAAAAGTGCACTTTGAAATTAATTCCACATTGAAAGTTTTGGGTAGTACATTTTAAATGATCATGTTTTAATAATCTTTTTTTCATGCTTTATAGAACTACACTTATTATAGTATTGCAGCACATGTAAAGTTGTTCAATATTGTATTTAAAGTTAAAATTTAAATGTGCTAAATTGCAAGGTTATCATTATAAATGTGTAATTACCTAGTAATTACCTAGTAATATCTAGTTTTTTGGTTTTTAGTTTATAAGCACTTGTCAGTATATTCAGCAGTTCACTTTAACCGTATTTTAAAGACAAATACAACTACTTATGAAATTACATATAAATATGTACCTAATTACTACTTAAGTGGGTCAAAAAAAAAAACACTCTAAAGTTCAGCTAATTGCATTTAATGTAAATTTTAACTACAATGCATTTTCATTTAATTAACATGCAGGTTTGAAAACATTTCAACATATTTAGTTCACACAAGTATATTCTTCTTAAAATATGTGACCCAGGACCACAAAACCTCATAAGGGCCTTTTTTTTTTTTTTTTTTTTTTTTTTTTGCACTGCATTGATGTATGGTTTGTTAGGATAGGACAATATTTGGCTGAGATACAAATATCTGAAAATCTGGAATCTTAGGGTGCAAAAAAATCTAAAGATTGAGAAAATAACTTTTAAAGTTGTGCAAATGAAGTTCTTAAAGGAACACTCCACTTTTCTTTTTGAAAATAGGTTCATTTTCCAACTCCCCTAGAGTTATACAGATGTGTTTTACCGTTTTTGAATCCGTTCAGCCGATCGCTGGGTCTGGCGGTAGCACTTTTAGCATAGCTTAGCATAAATCATTGAATCCGATTAGACCGTTAGCATCTCACTATAAAATGACTAAAGAGTTTCGATATTTTTCCTATTTAAAACTTGACTCTTCTGTAGTTGCATCGTGTACTAAGACCGGCGGAAAATGAAAAGTTGTGATTTTATAGGCCGATATGGCTAGGAACTATACTCTCATTCCGGCGTAACAATCAAGGAATTTTGCTGCCGTACCATGGATGCAGCAGGCGCAATGATATTGCACAGCGCCTGAAAGTGACCGGCACTAAGTTTGTGTAGATGCAGAGTTGCAGCAGGCAGAGTTGACGGCTGCGTAATATCATTGCGCCTGCTGCACCCATGGTACGGCAGGAAGGTTCCTTGATTATTACGCCGGACTGAGAGTGTAGTTCCTAGCCATATTGGCCTATAAAATCACAACTTTTCATTTTCCGCCAGTCTTACTGCAACTACAGAAGAGTCAAGTTTTAAATAGGAAAAATATCAAAACTCTTTAGTCATTTTATAGTGAGATGCTAATGGTCTAATCGGATTCAATGATCTCCAGACCCGGAGATCGGCTGAATGGATTCATAAACGGTAAAACACATCTGTATAACTCTAGGGGAGTTGAAAAAAATTAACCTATTTCAAAAAAAAGGTGGAGTGTTCCTTTAACAATGCATATTGCTAATCAAAAATTAAGTTTTGATATATTTACAAAATATCTTCACGGAACATGATCTGCTAAATGCTAAAACACATTTTTTGAAACCATCACTCATTTTCTCAAAACTTTAAACACAAATCCAAATATTCAAACTAAATTTACAGATCCTCTGATTCTTCTGGCAAAATCAAACAATCGCTACAAAAACGTTTCACCTGTACTCAAAATCAAACAAAGCTTTCAAATTACATATTAGTCAATACTATACGCACTACAGATCATTCATTAGACACTACATCAAAAAATGCAGAACACAGTGTCCAGTGCATGTAGTTACAAAAGATGTTTACTGTATATAGTAAATATTTTGCAATAAAAAAGATACACAAACATACAAACACTCAAAAGAAATCACACATAAGTTTGCTAAATATACCAAAAAAAAAAATAAATAAAAAAATAAAAAGGAAAAATACACACACACACACACACATATATGTATGTATCTTTTTTATTGCAAAATAACTACTTTACACTGTACAGTATATTATATATATATATATATATATATATATATATATATATATATATATATATATATATATATATATATATATATATATAATATACTGTACAATATCTGGCTTATATTTTGTATATTTAAATATTTGCATCACAAGTTCATCACAGAGCAAACTGTGTCTTAGTGAGTGAGAATGTGTTTAGAGTTCTTCAAAAAGAGTGCAGGAGATCTGCAAACGGTGTCTAAACTGCCTAAACTTGTTTAAGGTTTTGCAGAAAGAGTGATTTATTTGACAAATTGGTTTAGGCTGTTGAGAATTTGTTTCAGAGAATGGGGTTCAGTGTTTTAGCAACTGTGAAAAACTGTAATATCCTAATGATTTTTGGCACAAAAGAAAATTTGCAGGCTACTTATGACTGGTTTTGTGGTCCAAAGTCACATATATTATTTCTGTAATAAGATACCCTTAAAGTATTTAAAGTAAAGCATTTAAAGTTGTTTACTTCTTTTTGATAAGTGAATACAGAAGCAGAAGTTATTGAACTCTTATTGAGGACAGAAATTTAATGTTTTAGATAAATGGCATACCATACTCTGAGTTATTAAATTCATTGATACTGAGCTACTATCAGATGAACATGAAGTTCATTGAGGCAGATCTACAATGCTCATTTTTGTCATATTACAGATGCTTCCCGAGACACAGGCATATTTTTTGTTCTCAGAGCCTCTCGGCGCACAGCTCAGCAAACACAACAGTGGGCGTCTGTATCCTCTGTGGAATACAGCTGAGTTACATAATAAACTGCCATACTTCCCCATAACAGGCCGATTTATTCATAAACCCTGATTACACCAACGGCTAATCCTGGATCACACAAACACTGTAGACATTTCATTCTGTCACTTCAGATTTATCTGGCTCAGTAGAGATTTTTCATTGACTTTCATTCAAGTTTCAGTGTTGCCTCAGGTGTTTTTCCTGATTTCCCCTTCAATGTCTTTTTCACTTCTGAAAATCTAAAGGAGAAACATGAAGTTACAGGTCTGTTTTCTCTGAGGGAAACTAAGGAAACTTCAGCAGAATTTTATATTAAAGCGATTTCGTGTGTGACCTACCTTACAGTAAGTGATGCCATCTACAGTGTCAAATCAGAAGTGTTAAAGGCTGAAACACAATCCATCTTCACATCATCTGATTCACCCATCCCTTTCAAAATAAAGGCCTAATTCCACAAAATGGATGCCATTTGTGTTCCTCATATACCCTACCGCTCAAACACTTGGGGTGGGTACTGTATTGGGTATTGTTATTTATTCATTTGTTTGTTTTGTTTAGAAATGAATGTTTATTCATCAGGGATGCATTAAATTGACTGAATGTGACAGTAAAATAAATAAATAAATAAATAAATTTCCACAAAAATATTACGCAGCAGAACTGTTTTCAACACAGATAATAATAAGAAATGTTTCATAAGCATCAAATCAAGCATATTAGAATGATTTCTGAAGGACCATGTGACATGATCACACTTAAAGTATGTTCACTTATTTTAAACTGTTATAATATTTGAAAATATTACAGTTTTTACTGTACTTTGCTCAAATAATTGCAGCCTTTCTGATACCTTCTTTTCAAAAATATAAAAAATTCTTTTTAAATAGTACATAAATAAAGGTTGTTTATTAGCATCTATGGCTTCACCAGTGGAACGTTTCCAAAAAAAGTTTTGTTAGAACATTACATTATTAAAATGTTCTTACACAAAGAAAAAAATGGTTCTTTTAAGCATACTTAACCCTTTAACTGTCACTCCCTATCTTGAACATAGACATTTTGTAATATGATTTTGATGTACAATTTCCATGGTAATGCAATGTCTGATTTTAAAATGGTTTTCAAAGGATGGATTTTGAGATTTTACGTTTTCAGGTGATATAAAATTTCTTAAGATTTCTAAAGTGTGATAGGTAAAAAGGCAAGTCTTTTTGTGACAAAGGTTTTTGTAAACTAACATTAACAAAGATTAATAGTCTAATACATGTACAATTCATTGTTCATTCATGTTAGTTAATACATTAACGCTAACATATGACACTATATTGTAAAGTGTTACCATTAACTTTAACTGTTAAACTGTCCGCCTTTAAGATGCATCTTTGTCTGATTACCAACAAAATAAGCTTTGGAAGCTTTGGCAGGAAAACAGCTTGTAACTTTCATCAATCCTCCACACAAAGTCCCCGGTCATATCATCTGTCAGAGGGTTTCCAGTCATACTGTATAATGTCAGCCCGTTTCCTGTCTCCTCCTTCTCAGTGCAACAGCAGCTCTTGGGGGGCCGAGGAGGGGGGTAGGCTCTTAAAACCCTTCCACTCCTCCATCCACCACCCTACTTTCCTGTCCCGGATTACAGCCGCCTTCGCTCGTTCCGTCTGCTTGTTTGAAGATGTGTTCTCTGGGCTTTGCCAGGTCTCTGGGTTTCGCCCTCATCCCTCTAGCCACCTGCTGCATCGTGGCAAACGTCCTACTCTTCTTTCCTGATGGAAAGATGAACTACGTTCAAGATGAGCATGTGAGCCAATACGTCTGGTACTTTATGGGAATCGGAGGAGGTGGTTTGGCGGTGAGTAGCAGATTTGTGTTGGTGTAAATGTCCTGTTGTGTCTAGGTTGTGGGCAGACGTGGAGTAGTTTTGGTCGATTGAGGTTACTGGACAAATGCACAGTGGGTGTCCAAACGTCCCCTAATATCTTAATTCAAATGTGAAAATGCTCAATATTAAGTAAGGGTTAGAAATATATAAATATGGTTTAAGGTTAAGTTACTAAGGATTAGGTTAAGAGGTTAAAATCAGGGTTAAGCTAATGAAAAATTGACAGCTTAACTCAAAAAATGTGTATAAAAACAACAAAAGTCAATAGGTGTGAGTGTGAAGGATTCTTGGTTGTGTATTGATCAGTTCAAAAGCTCATCTGTGTGTGTGAAATGAAAAACACTCTCAAAATAAACTGATTTGGCGAATTGGTGGGGAATCTCATTCATAGCTGTTCGTCCAATCTGTCCTTGCCTTCTTGAGGGTTAAATTTAGGGTGGGTCTAGGGGAGGACCTGGTGGTTGTACTTAATTTTTTCATACAAATGAGAATTAGTGAAATGAAATTGATGACTCATACAAAACTTGCACATTCTCATAAGATTGGGTTGGAATGAGTGTTACAAAATAAACTTCAGAGGTTGCTGGCTAAAGTGCGGAGACCATTGAACAACTTAAATGAAAAGCTAGCGCTAAATGAATGACGGGACCTTATTCCACAAAACATGCAATTGAGGAAACAAGAATACCGAAGTGTTTACTCTCATAGTAAGCAATAAAAATGTGTAAATTGTAATCAATCAGTCTGGGTCAAAATCTTTAGATATCTAATTTGTTACTTTACCTTGTTGATGATATCTTTGTAAGTTTTCATCAAAATGAAATACTGGCTGGCCCACCTCTAGCCAAGTTTTTTTTTTTTTTTTTTTTTTTTGCTACATCTTCAGAGTTTGCACAGTTAATTCCACTGTTTCAGTCTAGATTTTTCTTTAATATTCCATCAGGAATAAAATGTAGTAATGTGGTGCATTTATTCAGTTAGGCAGTTGTACTGTGCTAAAAACTCCTTGTCCACATTCAGATGCTGATACCAACCTGTGTGTTTCTGGGAATGGGGAAGTGTGCTGATTCCTGTGGAACTGACAGCTGTGCGGTGAGTGTTGGGAAGGGCGTCTGAGGCCCTTTTTTGAGCCTTCATTCAAGGACATGTTGCACAGGTCAGCCAGACTCATCAGTTTCACATTGTGTGTGTAGATGTGTGGTTCAGTGTTCGCAGCTCTGGTGGGATTAGCCGGATCTGCCTACTGCTTCCTGATCTCCGCTATGGCACTCTTGAAGGGGCCGTATTGCTTCACTCCTTTTGGATGGAAGTATCCATTTGAGAATGACAGCGGAAGGCATGAGCTCATTTTTTTTTTTCTTTTCAAAAATGCTTTGATGGTGACTTCATAAGAAAAAAGTCTTGAACTGTTTTCCTCCGTTTGTTCAGGTATCTGTTTGCTCGAGAGAAGTGGTCTGAATGCATTCAGCCGGCACACATTGTGGAGTGGAATGTGACACTGCTGTCCATCCTGTTGGGTCTCAGCACCCTGGAGTTCCTCATCTGTTTCCTGCAGCTGGTTAGCGGACTGGTCAACGCAGTGTGCCGGCCATGCTGCTACAAACAGGAGTACAGTCTAAACGCTTGAGGACAGAGCGTTTCCCAGCCTCAGTCAAGTCAGAAACAGGACTGCTCATCTGCAACAGAGCCGCTGGTCATCAGAGAACCGACAGATCTGTCGATCACACATGAACAGCTGTACATCGCTTTGGATATAAATGTAAACACTAGGTCACTACGTTTGAGCTGAATGCATCGGGACGTTTCCTCATCACTCCAGCCGAGCTTGTATTAGCAGCACGTGTTTTCCGTACAGAACAAACATTTGTATTGTACACTACCTGCAATATGCATTTTGCTAAAATATAAATGTATTTTTGTATGAGTTCTGTTTGTTTTGTACAGGAAGTTGTTTTGTAAATTATTTAAATATTGAGAGTAATAGATGATGAATGTTGTTTTATATACCTATAAAGCTGTAATATGTTTTAAATATTCCCATCAATGAATAAACAGGTCTTGTTTTAGACTCCTTTTGTCTGTTTTGTTACATTTTTGAATTATTTCACATTTTAGTGCAAAAATCCCAAGGGAAATGGTTGATGTAAGCCTCATTATCCAGTTTCAGCAATAATCTTTAAAACATAAAGCTGTGTCACACTGTAGAGGCTGCCCAAATCCTCTTGGTACATAACTTGAGGACATGCAGATTTATGGCCCAACATACTGTAAGCTACACAAGTATGTGAGCATAAACTCTTTAGCTACAGAGCTGCGAAATTTACTTGTGATCTCTTGAATTCTTGCATTTTTTCTTGTGCATAAAACAACCTATGTAAACAACTCCAACAATACCCTTACGAAAAAGAAGTTTATTCAAGTGCGCTATTAGTATACTTCTTTTAAACTAAAAATACTTTCAGTATACTTTTATTTACTTCTCAGATATGTGTTTTATATACTTCTCAGAAATATACTTAAAATGATATTTAAGTATAGTTGATTTATACTTAGAAAAAGTTTAAGTATTTGAGCTGTACTTGTGCTCTGAGAATCCGTGTTTTCATTGTTATACGCTAGGGCGCTATTTCACATCTTCCGTTCAGATTTTTCAAAACATGAGTGAAGAACAAACCACTTCCATGTGTAATCACAATCGTCAGACATAAAACAGCATCAAAACTCTAGATATGTAAAACTGTGTAACGTTATGGAATAAAATGTCGACCCATGAAGAGGTAATAATGACTCTCAGGATTTGGGGTGTTGATCAACTCATTCTACATTTTGATTATAATAATTTGCACTTTTTTTTTTTAGCGTTTTGTTCAAAATGTTGTTCATTTATTTACTTATTTATTTATTTATTTATTTTCTTTTATTTATGCGACTTACCCACATTCAAGTGTTTATAAAAAACAATGGATGCATGAAGCTATAATAAAATGTTTTTCAGATACCCTGTTCTTTCTTTTGATGTTTTGTGTGTTCAGGTATTCATATAACAAAATATATACAAATTAATACCTAGGGACATAGTAGTATACTTAAAGTATGATGTAAAGTTCACTTAAAGAAAACTTACGAGTGTACTTACAGTATACAAATACTAAACTAGTAGTTTACTGAGACTATACTTCAAAGTGTACTAAAAGTATTGAATTAGTATACCTATAAGTTCACTTTTAGTATACTTGCAGTACAAACTAAAAACATAGATGTAAACTAGTTGTGTACTCAAAGTTTACTTCTGTTATACTTAAAAGTATACTTTTATATACTAGAAAGTGGGCCAATTTAGTCCCAAGGAGTATTGAAATAGCACATTTAAAAGTATACTACAGGTACACTGATATTTGTATACTTACTACATAAAGTATACTTAAAAATATACTTGAACTTTACGTAAGTATACTTAATAAAATAAACTTGAAGTATACTTCTTTTTGTTAAGGGTATATCCATATAAAAAAGATAACTGAATACAAAATGTAGCAAAAATCACAACCAAATGCTTTAGATAATCAAAGGTCATTCCTTTACATTGCAGAGGTGGCATTTTGGCCCACTCATTGGAGGTTTTCCAGCATAAATTGTATAGTATAGTATAGTATAGTATAGTATAGTATAGTATAGTATAGTGTAGTATAGTATCCCTTTTCAAAAAGTATACTTCAAGTTTATTTTACTAAGTATACTTAAGTAAAGTTCCAGTATATTATTAAGTATACTTTATGTAGTAAGTATACAAATGTCAGTGTACTAGTAGTATGCTTGTAAGTGTACTAGTTTAATACTCCTTGGGACTAAATGGGCCCACTAGTATATAAAAGTATACATTTAAGTAGTAATCTTTGAGTACACAACTAGTTGTTATCTATGTTTTACTTTGTACTGCAACTATACTAAAAGTGAACTTATAGGTATGCTGAGTTCACTAATTAAATACTTGTAGCATTTTTAGTACACTTTGAAGTATAGTCTCAGTAAACTACTAATTTAGTAGTTTTATACTGCAAGTACTTTAAGTATGTAGTACATACATGTCCCTATTAGGATTAGATTTGTATATATTTTGTTATATGAATATCTCTCTCTCTCTCCTTCGGCTTGCTCCCTTTTTCAGGGGCCGCCACAGCGGAGTGATCCACAAAGCCGATTCGTTATATGAATATCTGAACATACAAAATATCAAAAGAAAGAACAAGGTATCTGCTTGTGAACAAAAATATTTTATTCTAGTTTTATGCATTCTTTTTTATAAACACTTGAATGTGGGTAAGTTTCATAAATAATAATAAAAAAAATAAATAAATAATATTTTAAACAAAAAGATTCAGAGTGATAATCAATACATAGATAGAGTCGAAAGCTTGACAGTTATTATTACCTCTTCATGGGTCACATTTTTTTCGATAACGTTACAGTTTTGATGCTGTTTTATGACTGAAGATTACGTTAAAAACATGTGGAAGCATCTGTTGGTTCGGTTTATTCTTTAAACGTACATTTCTGAGAAGTACATAAAAAGTACACTAAAAATATACTTTCCTATTTTTAGTATAAAAACATAACGTGATGTAAAAATTTTAAGTATAAGTCAAGTATATTTAAGTGTCATTTTAAGTATATTTCTGTGAAGTACATAAAAGTAGACTGAAAGTATACTTTCCTGTTTTAGTTTAAAAGAATTATACTAACAGCACACTTGAATAAACTTCTTTTTGGTAAGGGATAGTATAGTATAGCATAGTATAGTATAGTATAAAGTCCTGCCACAGAATCACAGTCAGGTTCAGGTCAGGACTCTGAATACATATTCAGGCATGTATTTACTCCTTTGCTTGGGATCATTGTGCTTCTCAGACTGGTTACATTCTCCTTCAGTGTTTTCTGGTAGAAAGCACAGTTCATCCATCCATCTTTTACAGTCAACTTGTCCTGTGTAGGTCCTTTGGGGTGCTGGAGCCTATCCTAGTGTATCAGGCCATAGACACAATTTAGTGTCAGCGGTAGTTTGGATTGAGCACCAACATGGGAAGAACATGCAAAACCCACACAGAAAGTTCTCCAGTTCCACTTTAAACTAAAAGAACATTCTCTCAAAAGTTTTGAGGATCATCAACGTGTGTTTTAGCAAAATTTAGATAAGCCTTAACATAGAATGAAGATATGAAGATATTCTAAACATCTAAACATATTCTAAACAATGTGTATTGTAAAAAGCGCAAGACAAATACATATGACTGCATGGACTTGATTTGTTGTTCTGGATTAGCAGTGCTTTTTGCCTTGTCTTGCCTTTGCCTCTGCCTCTTCCATGGATCCCATTTCAGGCCAGTGTCTATGTGATAGAAGAGTTGTGAACACTGAGATTACTGCAGTTCCCTGGATGTTGTACTTGGCTCTTTAATGGCTTCCTGGATGAGATGATGATGTGCTTTTGGAGACATTTTGGAAAGGTCAGCCAATTCTGGTCCAAATTTTCTCGATTTGGAGATAACAGATGTCACTGAGGTTCTTTGGTGTCTCAGAACCTTTGAAATAGCTTTGATGCATTTCACTCATTTTATTCCTCATAATCATTCCTAGAATTTCTTTGGCATAGTGTGTTACTGTGTGAATGTATTCTAAACATTACAGTAACATAGTGACTTTCTGTAGCTGTTTTGAAACAATGTGTATTTGTGAAAAGCATTATACAAATAAATTTGTATGAAAGTGGTTTTCACTGGATGGATGCCATTTCGGGCCAATGACTATGTGATAGAAGAGTTGTGAACACTGACCTCTGTTGATGTGAGAGATTACTGCAGTTGCCTGGATGTTCTACTTGGCTCTTTTGTGGCTTCCTGGATGACATGTTGATGTGCTTTTGGAGGAATTTTGGAACATTTTTGAATTCTGATACAAATGTAACAAATGTGGTTCTTAGGTTTTCTTAGAACCTTTGAAATAGCTTTGATGCATTTCACTCATAGAATTTCTTTGACATAGTGTATTAATGGGTGAGACCTTTTAGCAGACTTCACGTTGCTGAAATTGTTTGGTTTAAGTGTTGACTTTATTGCAAGTTGCGAAGTTGACAAACTTTTTATTTGTTTGCCCTTCTTGTACAAACAGTACTAGTGACATCATTATTCAATAAAATTATTGACTTTCACTCTATCTCTCCTGTTCATGAGTAGTGAGGTATGATTTATCAATAAACATTAGCATAGCAGACACATAAATTGATTTATTATTTTAAAATGATCAGATTTTAACGCATTTCAACTGCTGAGTTGTCAAGTCCCAGCGGACAAACATTTCTCAACTCCTCAAATCCAAATATCTAAAACCCTATTGATCTTTTACGTAATGCAAACAAGTTGGGGTTTTTGGTCAGCAGTGTTTTCCATGTTTACCAACACACTCAAGCAATGGGATTAGTACTTTTCTTTACAAATCTTATGCAGTTCATATACTTTTTTGTTTGTTTGTTTGGTATTGTATCTATAATTTGTCCAGCCAAGAAACCATAATGTTTCAAAATGAATTCAAAGCATCCAAAATGGCAATATTAACACAGATTTAGGCACAAGCTCTATCAGATAGATAGATGATGACTGTAAAGAAAACTGACACAGGTTTTGTGACAGATAGGAGTTTCCTAGAGTTCATCGGGTCGCATACTGCCAGTAAATTGGTGTGTACAAGTAAACTTGCCCTCTTTACATGTGTTGCGATTGGCTGACTGCTGTCACCCTTCATCATTTAAAGAGGTGAATCATCTGCTCCATTTTGATAGTCAAATCCCAGTGATCCAAAATGAAGAGGCTGCAGTGGATGCTGCTGGGGGTTTTGTGTTGTGCTGGACTTGTGTCTTCTGTCACAAGGGAATATTTTTTTGCCATTAAGGAGATTCAGTGGGATTATGCTCCTAGTGGTAAAAATCTGATTCAGAACAAAACCATAGAAAAAGATGAGTGAGTATGAGTTCTGCATGCAAGAAACTGAATTGCTGCTTTATACCGTATACAGATTATGTTGCCGTACATTGAAAATAAAGGATTTAAACAATGAAGATGAATGCACTTTGGTTGCTTTTTTTCTGCAGATAGTTGTCACTCTGAATGCAGCTTTAGAGGCTAGGTCTTCAACAAACCCTTAACCTTAAGTAATAAATTAGTCGTTGAGATGTGTGCTACAAATTTTCTAAGCATTTAATGGTGCGCTTTATAAGTTACAATTTTTACCTCAACAAAGAAATTCTTTCATTTCTGGGTCAGTGAAGGTAAACTTCACAGAAAATATTGTTTTGGTGTTTGACAGAGAAGCACGGGTGTTTCTGGAGAGAGGAGAGCAGCGGATCGGGCGGGTGTATAGGAAAGCAGTGTACCAGCAATATACTGATTCCAACTACATCCAAGAGATAGAAAAACCTAAGTGGTTGGGCTTCCTTGGACCCCTCATTAGTGCAGAAGAAAATGACGTAGTTGTTGTGCACCTGAAGAACATGGCCAGACGGGCGTACTCCATACATGCTCATGGTCTTAGTTACAACAAGTCTTTTGAAGGTGATGTCAAATAAGCATTTGAACTCATTTGATCACTTTATCTCTTGCTCACAAATCGCTCATTATGAAAACTGTGGATTTCTCTCCAGGAGCACTATATCCCGACTCATCTGAAAAAGCGGAGAAAGCTGATGATTCAGTGGCCCCTGGGAAGACGTTCAGCTACGTTTGGACCCTGCCAGCTTCACATAGTCCTGGAAAAGATGACACTAACTGTCTGACCAGAATATACCACTCGCATGTTAACGCTCCCAAAGACATCGCTTCAGGTCTCATTGGACCTCTCATTATATGTAAAAAAGGTACAACGTTTTCTCTTCACTTCCAGCATTCAAATGTCAGGATCTCTCAGTAAAGTTGAAGGTTTAAATGCAAGCAACTTTGTAGTTGTTCATGAGTTCCTTGTTTGTTCTGAACAATTAAACTGCCTGCTGTTCTTCAGAAAAATCTTTCAGGTCCTAAAAATTCTTTGGTTTGTTAGCATCTTTGTATATTTGAACCTTTTTCCAACAATGACTGTATGATTTTGAGATCCATCTTTTCACGCTAAGTACAACCGAGAGACTCATATGCAGCTATTATGCTCACTGATGCTCCAGAAGGAAACACAATACATTAAGAGCTGGGGGGTGAAAACTTTTTGAATTTGAAGATCAGGGTAAATTTCACTTATTTTGTCTTCTGGGAAACATGTAAATATCGTATGTAGCCTCTGAAGGGCAGTACTAAATGAAAAAAAAAAAAATTTAGGCAAAATAAGAAAAATGCACATATCTTCATTCTGTTCAAAAGTTTTCACCCCCCAGATATTTCCCATCTCATGTCATGACAATGTAAACACAGTGATTTTCATATGACACATAAAGAATTTACAGCAGTGACAAACGGATGGAGTTCCACCTCAATTATTTAGACAATTATTTAAATAAAAACATATAAGAACAATTAATTTGGAAAAAATAATTAACAATTTAATTAAAGCATTTATGGGTTTAAAAGCATAAACTAGATTGTATTTTGCATACAAGCTTCTCAAGGTGTCAAACATTTTATCTAATTTTTGTCAATATAGATCCGAAATTTATCATTATTAAATCATGGTTTCAGGAACCTAGCCTATTTAACAAAAAAAAAAAACGAGATAAGTCTGTGTTAAACATCTGGCTAGCTGCTACGCAGTGACAATTTGGAATTCAAATGATGACTTAAAGGATTAAGTTCTGAAAATTATTGATACAAATTCAAATTTTAAAGTCTGACTGCCATGAAAGACATTGTGTACTGTAATTCACATCCACTAACAATGAATGATTCTTTGTTGTTTGTGCAATTCTCAGGTTTTCTAGATGTGCATGGGGACAAAACAGCTGACTATCTTTATACCCTTATGTTTACGGTGTCTGACGAGAACCTCAGCTGGTACTTGGATGAAAATATCAAGACCTACTGTACAGCTCCTGCCAAAGTCAAGAAGGATGATGAAGGCTTCCAGGAAAGCAATAAAATGCACTGTGAGTTTAGTAATAATGTCCTAGAATAATGTCCCATGATAGCAGGAACTAAGAACAGACCATCAGGTCAAACCCTGTTCTAGGCACATCTGTGAATTACCTAAAATACCATACTGTGGAGTATATCCAACTTCTCAAGTATATTCAACTACTCAACTTCTTTTCTGAACTTTGTTGTAGCTATCAACGGGTATGTCTTTGGCAACCTGCCGGACCTCAGTATGTGCATGGGCAATAAGATCCACTGGCACTTGTTTGGGATGGGGAACGAGGTGGACATCCACTCAGTCTTCTTCCATGGACAGATCCTGACTGAAAAACGGCACCATGTTGACACCGTCAGTCTGTTCCCGGCTACTTTTGTTAATGTAGAGATGGTGGCAGATAATCCCGGCCAGTGGCTCCTCAGCTGTCAGGTCAACGATCATCTGGAAGGTACAGAAAAGCCAGATTTGCTTTTCTGCATGAATGCAAAAATGATACATTGTTGTAATTGCATTTGTTTACATTTCTCCCCACTTTTAGCTGGCATGCAAGCCATTTTTGAGATTAAGAAGTGTTTCCCAAATGTGCATAAGCCCAGACCATTTGGAGCAGTGAGACAGTATTACATTGCCGCTGAGGAAATCATTTGGGATTATGGGCCAACGGAGATAAACCAGTATTCAGGGAAGAAACTCGTTGATGACAGGTAATACAACTATTTTAAGCTCTTCATTCATCTCTTCTAAGTCAAAGGGAATGTATTTTTGTCCTGATTTGAGTTTATGTCTCTGAACATCCACAGTGTATCTGACACTTTCTTTGATAACCGCAATGATCGCATCGGAGGCAAATACAAGAAGGTCCAATATGTAGAATATACCGATGACACGTTCACCAAGCGCAAAGAGAGAACCCCTGAGGAGCAGCACCTGGGAATTCTGGGTAACAAAATTGCAATTTCTTTGGGTACACGAATGTTGTTGAATTTGTGACATTACAAGGAACAAGTTGCATAGATTTGCTTGTACCTGTGAGTGCGGACATTATTTGTCTTGACGTTAAGTCAATGCTTTGATTGTACAGCAATAATGAAAGTACAAATCAATGTCTTTGGGATGGCTTTAGGTCCAGTCATCAGAGCAGAAGAAGAGGACACGATTAAAGTGACATTTAGAAATAAAGCAAGCAGGCCCTACAGTATCCAACCTCACGGAGTGCAATATAACATAGAAATGGATGGAACGCTCTACCACAACGTCCTGGAAGGTAAAGAACAAACCTCATTAAATACAGTAAAGGTAAAAAATAATAATAATAATAATGACACACTTAAACAAAATATCATTATTTATTTATTTATTTATTTTTTAAATGCAGAGTCATACACTGCCAAGAAGCTTCGTGAAATCAAGAAAGAAGCAAGTAAGAAAAAGATCTCAATGGTTTACAGAAAGGTCTGGAAGATCTGGAAATGAAGGGATAAGCAAACCCAGACTGTTGTCTAATAAGTCTAATATTGAATCAAGGCCAGTGATCATTGCGCAAAAGCGTATTTTCCAGTCCTGGCTGGACTCAAACAAATCAGTCCAAATCCATGAGAGACCAAAGTCTCTCTGAATTGTCTGTGTGATTAGTGAACACATGACTTGCTGAAATGAAAAATTCACTCTATTTGCTTTCATGTCTCATTGTGAACAATTCACCAGTTGACATTGCTCCAAAGAAAAAAAAAAAAAAAACAGTTTGCTTCATAATCCATTCGTCTATCATTCATCCATCCATTTTCTAAACCATTATGTGGGGTCACAGGGATGCTTTCCTAGCATATATATTCCAATTAAAGAGCCCTTCAAAAGTGGGTACTGGTGGTGTTTAATGATCCGCTATCCAATGGGTGTCAAATCCTGCTCCTGGAAGAAACTATCCTGCAGAGTTTAGCTTGAATCCTAATTAAACACATCTAAACCAACAAATCATGCTCTTTAGGAACATTAAAATCTTTCAGGCAAGTGTGTTGGAGCAGGTTGGAGCTGAACTTTACAGGACATTGACCCTCCAAAAGCCGAACTGAACACCCTTGTACTATGACTTAAAACAATCATGAATGTAGAAATGTTGAAGTTGTATGTTGTTCATCTCTTTAAGGAGTGGTTGAGCCACTTCCTGCTGCATTGGTCCGTCCTGACACCACCTACAAGTATGAGTGGGTGGTTCCTAAAGATGGAGGACCAACCGAAAAAGATCCAGACTGCATCACCTACATGTACTACTCAGCGGTGGATCCCATTCGAGACACCAATTCTGGCTTGGTTGGACCTCTTCTGATCTGCAAGCCAAAAACCCTCAAATCAGCAAAGCAGGTGAGGGAGGTGGATGTTGAGCTTTTACACATTGGAAAATGAGTAGAGATGAAAGTAGTACTATATTAGTAGCTGAAAGCATGCGGAGAACTTTGTGATTTTTTTTTTGAGTTTTGTTAGCATAGGTTCCATTTGGGTTTGGGTATTCCCAACAGTGTACTCATAGCTTTGCCAATATTTGTTTCCATCCAAGAAAAACGTCGACAAAGAGTTTCATCTTCTTGCAACTGTGTTTGATGAGAACCTGAGCTGGTATTTGGATGACAACATCAACAGATACGCAAAACAACCCAGATCTGTAAATAAAGAAGATGAAGACTTTCAGGAGTCCAATAAAATGCACTGTAAGCATTGGTCACACTACATAAAAAAATAAAAATTTTAGCATTTCTGCAGTACACAAACTGTATTTTTGTTTATTTATTCATTTCTTTTATTTATTTTTTTATTTCTTTTGCATTTACACCCAAAACTCTTTTTTTTTTTTCATTCACAGCACTCAATGGATACATGTATGGGAATCTGAAAGGCCTAAGTATGTGTAAAGGTGATAAAGTGTCTTGGCATCTGTCTGGACTAGGATCTGAGGTTGACATCCATGGACTTTACTTTGAGGGCAACAGGTTCCTCTACAAAGACACCAGGAGAGACACCATCAATGTGTTTCCACATGTCTCTCATACTGTCATCATGGAGCCTGACAGCATGGGTACAGTCCATTCTCTTCTTTCTTTGAACTCACTGTGACAAAAAAACAACTATGTGCTGCATTTAAAGTCTTATTTTAACACCATACATGTTTTTATATATCTATTATGGTTTTTAAACAGTGTTGTTGAATTCTTTTTTTGATCATTTGACATGTTAATCCTCTGGGGTCTGAGGGTGTTTTGAGGCCCTGGGAAAGTTTTGACATGCCGTGACCTTTGTGTACAAATGTTGTTCCAAATTTGTATGCATTTATTTAGTGGAACACCAAAGAAGTTACTCTGAAACATATTTTGAGATATTTTTATCTATACAAAGAAAGTCAGTGGGGTCTAATTTTGTTTTGGACCAAGCTGATTTTCATTATATGAACGAAAACAGTTGAAACATTTTTCTTTTGCGTTCCAGATGAAATAAAGTACATGTTTGGAGCCTTACTGAGCATTGTTAGATTTATGCATCAAAATCAAGATAAATCAATTACATAATTGCATAATCGCATAAACATCCATAAGACAAACATCAAAGTTTTACACATTTTGTGCTGTTCTGATGATGTAATGTGACGTCTGCAGGACAGTTTGAGGTGGGATGCAAAACCACGGATCACTATCATGGAGGCATGAGAGCCAATTACACAGTGGAGAAGTGCAGCATCTGGAACCGTCAGTCTGAGGTGATGCTACACCAGAAGAAGTATTACATCGCTGCAGTTGAGATGGACTGGGACTATTCCCCCACCCGCACATGGGAGGAAAAGATGCATAATGGTCTGAAAGAAAGGTATTCCAAGTCCTTCACCAGAACTCATAAATGATATTTGAGATTTATTGTGATGTCAAAGGATCGTGGTCTATCAAACACGCACAAAGAGGAAGATTAGCTCAAACAGTCTTTAATTAGTCCACATGGGGTAATACACAGCAGGCAGGCAGGCAGGAGACACATGTATAATGTCTACATTCAATACCAGACAAGGGAGAACTGAACAGGCTAGAACTAAAGTAGGGGACAGGGGGGACTTAGGAGAAGCCTTGCGTGGAGGACAGACACCCAGGGCGGATCAGACAGAGGGTGGAGCCAGGCAGGACCCAGGCCACAGCCATGATGGCGAACCAAAGTGGAGGTGACTTAGGGAGGAGCCATGGTGGAGGAAGGGCTGATGACTCCAGAGGGCCGACCGATGGCGGCGGAGCAGGTGGTGGAGGATCCCGAGGCAGAGACGAGAGCTGACAAGCCAGGGCGAAGATGAGGATCCGAAGAGCCAAGGCGGAGCAAGTGGCTTCGGCGACCGAGGCATAGGTGGAGATCCGGAAGACCATGGCAGAGCTGGTGGACTGATTGGCTCCCATGGAGATGAGGGAGCTGGAGGCCATGGTGGAGCCACTGGGTCACAGCACTGACAACCAAATATGGGCACGAGAGGGAAAAACCACAACAAACTGTCCTGGGGTGTGACATGTGATGGGTATGATTATCAACAAATAACCTATTTTCAGCAAATAACTGCATTAATGCCACAAACTCCAATGGTTTTTGAGTGGGTTATAACAGACTGGTCACTTAAGTGTAGTTTAGTTTGTAGAGTAGTGTAGTTTTGGACTAAATTCAGTATACAAAGACCATTCAGGCAATATCTATGAAAAGAGACTTTTTTTTTGTTTGTTTGCTTTTTTACAGAGAATGCAAGTTCTAAATCATATTTATTTTGATATATTCAGTCCAGGCAACGAGTTCCTCAAGAAAGAAGGCAAATTCATTGGTTCAAAATATAAGAAGGTGCTGTACAGAGAGTACACTGATGAAACCTTCACCAAACCCAAGGAAAGACCTGCTGATATGGAACACTTGGGAATTATGGGTAAATATCTATAGAATATGCTGTACGTCGATGGTGGGCTCATTTGGTGTATATGTTTGTAAACCTTCAAAATATGCTCAGCTTTGGTATTGTTCATTTAAGGACCCATGATCCATGGTAAAGTGGGAGAAAAAGTGAAGATTGTATTTAAGAACATGGCTAAGAGGCCGTACTCCATACACGCCCATGGAGTTAAAACTGACAGTCCTCAGGTCGCCCTGACACGTCCAGGTAAGAGAGGAAATTGAAGCACATACCCTGTTGAAAAAAAAAACAAACAATAGAAACGTCACAGAATGTGTAATGGTTTTACTGGTTATAATGGGAATTGTACTGATTTTAATGTAAACTCTAATGGTCCCTATTGGCCTCTACTGGTAATTGGTTGCCTTCTAATGATGGCTTGCTAAAACCATTAAAAAATAATGGAGTATGTCCCAAAACACTACAGGAAACCTTTTTCTAATGGTTTTAATGGTTAAAAGTTGATAAGATGATTTGTAATATTTGTTATGGTATTTGTAGTGGAAACCATTAGAATTTCTGTGATGGTTTCTATTGTTTTTTTTGTTTGTTTGTTTTTTATACAGCAGGGTATTGTTTATTAAGTCTAAATGTATGTGTTGCTTCCTCAAGGTGAAACTCAGACCTATACCTGGTACCTTCCAAAGAATTCTGGGCCGACAGAAGAGCAGGAGGAATGCAGTGTCGGAGCGTATTACTCCACCGTAGATGTTATCAAGGTACCTTTCACACCAACTGAAACAAAGACATGGGACCTTGTTTCTAGTTTACGTTTTTGGCAAATTGGTAGTGAATTCAAATGAATTTATACCATCTCCCCCTGTTGAAAAAAAAACAAAACAAAACCAAGCATATGCTGGTTAGGTATGTTTTGAAGCATGGCAGCTGGTTTAAGCTGTTCCTTAGCTGCACTTTTTCTGGTTTAAGTTGGTCCTGAGCTGGTTATAAGCCAGCACTAAGATGGTCAGCTCAGGACCAGTCTAAACCAACTCATGACCAACTAAGGACCAACTTAAACCATCTCAAACCATACCAGAGTCTATGTAAATTTGATTGTCTTCTCATGCAGGACATGTACAGTGGTTTGGTCGGGCCGCTGGTCATCTGCAAGAAGAGTCTGGCACGTACGCTGGGGCTGAAGAAAGAGATTGAGGAGTTTGCTCTACTCTTCATGGTCTTTGATGAGAATGAATCTTGGTATCTGGATGACAACATCATAGCTCATGTTAAAAACCCTCCCAAGGCACTGAAGGAGGACGAGGAGTTTATCGAAAGCAACAAGATGCATGGTGAGTTTAATGTCTCTGGGTCGTATAGTTTTGCTGACGGTTTCTGAGGACAAGAACATGTTTCAAATAATTCTCAAATAACTGAGCACCGTTAAACCCTGATCTTTCATTTAAAACATCATTGCCTCAGCATTCAAAAGTTCCTGTTATTATTCACCAAATGCTCTAGTGTAAAATGGCCATAATTTTAAGATGGGCCTAATGTGTTGATAAATGAATGGTTATTTCTTTGTTTATGACAGGAATCAATGGTTTAGTATACGGCAATCTTAAAGGCCTGAACATGAAGGTTGGAGAGAAAGTGTACTGGTATCTGATGGGAATGGGAAATGAGGTGGACATACACACTGCACACTTCCACGGCCACAGCTTTGACTACAAGGTCATCCATCCATCCCACTCAATTATTATTATTTTTTTTTAATAAAATATAAAAATCTTCTAGAGTATCCGTTTGAGGACTATGTGCTTTTCCCACAGGTGAGCGGTACACATCGAGCAGACGTGTTTGATCTGTTCCCCGGGACGTTCCAGACAGTGACCATGCGTCCGCAGTATTCTGGCACGTGGCTACTGCACTGTCACGTCACCGACCACATCCAGTCCGGAATGGAGACCACATACACTGTACTCGAAAAAGATGGTGAGTTTCACTGTTCTTGAGCGTAAATTTAGTAATTGGATGTACAAGAAAGATTATGCAAAGCTTATACTAAAGGGGACAGTGGGTCATGTTGTCAAATGGGGTGGTTGACACAAGAATATGAAAGTCCAGTTACACAAATGTTTGTTTTGCGATTAGTTTTGGTTATATTTAACCTGCTACACAAACTAAATGTAAATCTTTCTTTCTTTTTAGGGAAAAGGAGGGGATTCCTGGGTTTGTTTGGTAGTGGTTGAAATTCCATGTGCCTGTAAAAGGAAGTTTGATTTGATACTTGCCCATGATTTTTCTAAATAAACTCTTGCTTAAACTGTTAAAAGTCAACATGGCATTAAAAGTTATTTTACTTCTTTAATTTGCTTAGATGGTGAATATCTATACTGAATATACAATAAGTTTCAGAAGGTTTTTCTTTTTGCACAACAAGATTGACATTAAATAGGATTGATTTTTAAATAGGGTAAGACATGAATTTTGTCACAGTGGCTTTAAAATATAATAAATACACATGCAAAAGAATGCTTACAAAAGTAGCTGCTCACAAGATTCAGTATTTGAATATAATTTAATAAAAAAAGGACACTTTATAATGTTAATTCTGAGAAATCAGATGAAATGAGATGGCAGCTGCATTATGGATAATGTGCACAAATATCTGACAAACATTCAAACAAAAACAGTACAAGCTTAACAATAATAATAGTCTAAAGTCTATATTTGTTCTGATAACAAGGAGAGTACTTGTTTTTTGCAGTAAACTTATAACATTCCTGAAAATATGAATGATTGTAACATACTTCCTATCTGATCATGTTCACAGCAGTCACACATGAATAATGAGATGAACAAGCTATTTTTTGGCTATCAGCATTCAAAGCAGCAGGAAGACTGTAGATCCAGATCTTGTCTTTAAACAAGTTTAGTGTTGATTGAATGATTGTCTCAAATAAATGCTAAATGTCGTGAGATTTCATTGGCTGCATTCAAGTAGATGTGGCAGGAAGAAATGAGCCGTTCCATCATCCGGCAACAAGTCCAGGAACTCCAGTGGGTTCAACTCCTTGGACGCCACAACCAGAGTTTCTGTAAAAAAACGACAACATTTTCATGAGCACCACAATTCATTCAGTTGTGTACGGACACCGGAAGCATAAAACAGCTGCTACCTTGGAGTGCTGAGAGAAGAACGGTGTCATTTCCTGTTTTCCTTATCCTGTCACAGACCTCAGGAAAAAGCTTCTGCCACCACAGAGACTGGAGAGAGAGAGATTTATTGTGTCAAGTCACCTCAGATTCCAGACCTTTCGAACAATTTTTGTTTATTTTATGACTATTTTGGCCAGTAAACATTGAGAATGCAGTGCACAAACTGAGCTTATGTGGCTAGAAGCCATAATCAGAGCACTTAAGTTTGTACCAGTTTGTAATTCTGTAGCTCATGGTTGGCGTAGGAGATGATGGCTTGCGGACATCGGTCTAGAAGTCTGACGATGGATCTCTCGTGTTGGCCTAGTCTGGTGGCGCAGAGCACGTGCACGCTGAGTCCGGTGCCGTCAGATTCGGAGAGCTGCTCCAGCAAGGGCAGGATGGATGAGACCTCCAGCGTTGGGCCACACAGCAGTGACTATACACAGTCAGGAGAGCAATGAATGTACTAACGTTACACCACTTTATTTGGATGCCAATGTTCTGCAAAACATCTATTGCATTACACATAAGAAAGATTTTTCGAATTCGATTTTGAGCGCGATTTTGGCGTAGCTTGTCAGTGATGTACGGCTCTGTGTATTACTTGCCGCTCCAGCTGAAAGCACGTGATGGAGCTTTACTACTAATCAAAGTACCGGCTTCACTGACTAAACACGCCTCACGACATCGTTCGATTAATTGTTGCAGCCCTAATCAATACACACCTGAAGTTTGTGCAGGTCCTCCTGGTGGTCATGGGTGATGTTGAACTGGACAGGTGTCAGGATGCTCACCCACGGATACAACATCCCATAATGAGAGCAGGAGTTTATCTGCACAAGAAGAAACAATTTTCATCTGAAGGACAATGACGAAAAATCATTGAGCTCTTGTGACATTGGTCAGTGAGAACCAACTCTGACCAGGGTTGCCAACTTTTAAGTTCAGCTTGGAGTGAGATTTTTATTTTTTTTTTGGAGTGGAGTGGAGTTGGTGGGGGGGGATCATCTCGATTCCATGTCTATTTATATGTATATACTGTACATATAAGAGGATAAAAATGCAGCTGAATGTTTTTTTAGCGCCATTTTAAACTTGGTTTAAATTCAGTATTTGCTTGCACTCATTGTGTGTACTTATACAAGTATCATTAAAAAAAGGATGTAAGTTATTAACTTTTTAAATTTCATGTTTAAAAATATAGTGTTTAATCATTTCTAAATATGTATTGAAATGAAAAACTTAAAAATAAGTAAGCAGGTATGACCGGCAATATTCTAGATACATGTATATTTAGTAAAGAGCCATACAGGTACCTAGTGGGTAAACCATGGCATTACAAATGAAAATGATTTTTTTCTCCGACCACAAAATGACTCTAATTTGCCTCTTTGCATTGGAATTTAAAACCCTTTTCTCTATTTAACCTTAAATACTACACTAATTTTAATATAAGTAAGATAAATATAAAAATATTTTAAGTAATTAATGGACCATAATTATGGGACAAATAATATTTAGTACTAAATGGTCTCCTTAAAATATTAATGAATATTACTGAACTAAAATATAGAACATTTATTTAACTGAAAAAAAAGGTTAAACTGGTCACATTATATGTGTATGTGAAGTGTATAAGTGTAAGAATAATTCACCAATATTTATAATGCTGGTTTGTTTAGAGAGCTTCGTGAATCACCGGCGAGATCAAAGCTTGTCGCAGCTGTTTTTCAATGGCTCTGGCATTAACAGAAGCGCTACATTTTACAATTTACGCCACATTATGTGCACCAAAATGGTATTTATCATTTGAATTTAGCACTAAAACATTTCAAAGCTGAAACTTTGTTTAAAAATCGCAAGCAGGGTTGCCAATTTGGCGTGAGATTTAGATGGGCAGAGTGAGAGCGTGAGACAGAGCCTGAAAGCGTGTCTCACGCCAAATGCGTGAGAGTTGGCAACCCTGCCCTGACATTCTAGCAACTGACTAGCCAAGACCAAGCACTGCAATGTAATAAACTACCACTCAAAACCACCTAGTAATGCCCCCATTACTACTCTAGACCAATGATACCATATGAAGAGTTCGATAAATGTTCAATATAATTTGTATGTGCCAAAAGCGGATCGAAACAGTGCGACTCATTTGAATCGCGCCACAAGGACATGCCTGGAAAAACCGAGCGTGTCGCACCTCATGCGCGTCGCGACCGCGTTGCTTCCGTTATGAGCACAGCTGCTGTGCGCCTTCATTTGAAATATTGAACTTGAGCGTGCAAAAGACGTGATATGTGAACGGCTCCATCACGCGAGCACTAAACAGCGCTGTGAGATCCAGTGTGAAACACTTGAATTCAGCGATGAACACAAATGACTCTGTGATTCAAACTAGTTTAAAGCTGTGTGCAACGAGACAGAAGTCTGAAGGCTTTTCAATCTACACATCGCCATCATTTACCATGGATTTACTGTAACACTCACTGCACCATGGTATTGTGGCAGCAATGTGGGATTTTCACACTGAATTTTATTACAGGAATAATGGTATATAATTATAGTATGTGTGTATTTGTGATTAAGCTACAGCATGTCCATTTATACTGAATGTTTTTAGACTACCGGTTTTCATACAAAAAGGCTACCTATAAAACCATGTAGTTATATTTTTACCATGGTATTGAGGTACCATTATGTGCAGTTTCAACTGTGTTTATCATGATTTAAAATGTATGCTTGCTACTATGAAAGACTAATAATAAAAAAAAAAAAAAAATGGGTCAGAATAAATTTAACCATATAAAACTGAGGTTGCTCCAATTTTTACAGATGTTACTGATTGATAATGAACAAAAAAATCCCTCTGCATCCTCAAGATACTATCAAATGTGCATTTCTAAGAGACAAAAAAGTGAGAATATTATTATCATTATCAGACAACCCAAACCCTGTTTCTTGATTTGAAACAATATAACTCATTAGAACATGCAGAAATTATTTTTTCTATTTAGATATTTATTTTGTTATGGAAAATTAATGGTCTGGTTTCTACAACTTTCACTTCGGAGCAAAAATCTGACTTTAAACTTGAAAGAAATAAAGATTTGACATTTATCGTGATAATTATCGATATTGACTGATATGAAAAAAATTGTCGTGATCATTTTTTTTGCCAATATCGCCCAGCCCTAGGTACAGTACATGTCATTTTCTCAAGGAAAAAAAAAAAAAAACTAATGCTGTAAAATATACATCAGAGTCAGTTGGTACTACATTAATAAAGGTTAAAAGTACACTCAATTAATTTTTTATAATAATGAAGTTGTAAAATACTACAGGGTTCAATGCTAAGGATTTTTTCTCTTGGCCCGGTCAGTAGGCTCAAATTTTTACTCGCCCGGTCAAATTTAAAAAAAAATAAAATAAAAATAAAAAAAACAGTTGCTGTTATCATTGTTTTGACTCATGTTCTCTTTTATTGTAATAAACAAGCCTATATGGCACCATACCAATTAAATTGTACAATTCTCGATTCTAATTTTGATACTACAGCAAAACCTACTAGCCTAACAAATATAAAGTTTGAACATTATTTGTTTGTTCAAAAATTCTTTAATTATTATTAATATTTTATTACAAATATAAAGATGTTTTAGGGAAAACAGCAGACAGACTGAAAGAACGCAAACTGTCTCTGTCAGCAGGTGGTGCTTATGGAATAACAGTGATATTACGTTTCTATGGTTACCACTGTAAACAAAGCAGCTCCGTGCTTATAAACGCTACTTTAGTCTTTAGTGCAGATAGCCTTGTGGTTAGTGCGTCGACATGTAGCACAACTGTGCTCGTGGCGAGCTGAGTTCGATTCCCGTCTCGAGGTCCTTTGCCGATCCCACCCCACTCTCTCCACCCAATACTTTCCTGACTGCTCTCTACTGTCCTGTCTAATAAAAAAGCTATAAAAATCAATTTGTATTATCAAGCAGCAAAACGAACAGCAAAACAAAACTGTGCCAGTTCTTATGGGAAAAATAAGGTCAGTAAAGACCCAATTTACATTAATCTTTTTTTCTACTCACTAGCACTTTTTTCTACTACATTTCATAGTACCACAACGTGTCTCTTTTATTTATTTATTTATTATTTAATTAAATGTTTTGTTTGTTTTATTATTTATTTTATATTGTCTATTATTATTTTTTAAATTTGTCACACTATTTTCTGTGGACCCCCCAGCACTTGCTGCCCCCTGGTGGTCCCTAGCAAATACCCACAACACTCCAGTAATCATCCAGAAATGTGTAAACAACCACTCTCAACACCTGCTATGTTAGGGTGCATTATCCTGCTCACCAGATCCTCTGCCGTTTTGAGGGCTTTGACGCCGGAATGATCTCTGCGTGTGATTCGGTCGACGTAGACAGACGTGAGACGAAACAGCAGCTCTTGTATGATGGATTCATGAGAGGACGCTACTAACAGAGCCTCCCAGAAATCCACCAGTAACTGAGGACTGCTGTCGACCTCCACACCATCCTTACACAGCTCCTGAGAGAGAGACAAACACACACTGGTAGGTTTCACTGGTATGCTCATTTTAACCGGTTAACTGTTGACCGACAGAAAGAATTTTGACTAATTTCTGATTAATACAATCAGTTAAATGGTTTAAAAAAAAAAAATTTCAGTAATTTATCAAAATATTTTAAAACATTTACTGGATGGTTAAAATGAAATAAAATTGCATTTTTGAGAGAAAAAAAGCTAAACTGCATAAGCCTATAATGTTAAGTTGCTTTTTTTTTTTTTATTACATTCAGAAACAGACCTGATGCCAACACAAAATATTTAAAAACACTATAAACATAGGCTAGGCTATTTTTGTTCCCCCCACTCCACAAAAAATCCTTTCAATTGAACAGTATTCAGAAAAGAAGAAGAATGAAAAATGTAAGAAGCTAGACTATATAAACGACAAGCCAAAACAAAATCATTTAAAGGAGAATTCCACTTCCAGAACAATTTACAAATAATTTACTCACCCCCTTGTCATCCAAGACGTTCATGTGTTTCTGTCTTCAGTCGTAAAGAAATTATGGTTTTTGAGGAAAACATTTCAGGATTTTTCTCCATATAATGGACTTCACTGGTGCCCCAAATTTGAACTTCCAAAATGTAGTTTAAATGCAGCTTCAAAGGGCTCTGAATGATCCCAGCCGAGGAAGAAGAGACTTATCTAGCAAAACGATCGGTCATTTTTTTTTAAAAAAAATAAACATTTGTATACTTTTTAAGCACAAAAGCTGGTGTAGCACAGGGTCTGGGATGCGCGTCCACGATGCTACGAATTAGTGACGGGTCGTTCTTGAACGATTCGTTCATTTTGAACGAATCTTTAATGTGACTCGGGAAGAACGAGTCGTCTCGGGGAGTGATTCGTTTAGTCATGCATACGCAACATCCTATTAGGTTCTGTACTGGAATTAGTTCACCTGTTTCGAGTCTTCGGGTTTTTCGAGTCGTTCGTTCATCTTATGGGGCTGTCACGTGATGAACGAACGACTCAAACTCAAAAACTTGTCAGATAAGAGGTGAGGTGAGCTAATCATAGACTAAAGACCCAGGTAAACAATGAATTAATCTCTTCTGTTTCTTATAGCATTATAGTTTTGTCTTGTTTGTAGTGTGATCAACGGTTGTGTAAGCAGTCGATGTGTTAGGGAAGTAACACGTTTTGTAAAAATGAATGAAATGACTCAAAAAAAGATTCATTCATTTTGCTGAACGAGACTCAAAGGTCTCTGGCCCAAAAAGGTAGAGAATGGCTAAAAACTCCATCTTATTTTCTCCTACAACTTCAGAATCGTCCGACATCGTTGCACCTTTTTGTTTGTAAACAGCATTTGACTTGCTTGCACTTTCTTAGTCTTTGCATGTTCGCTTTGTAAACACTGGGTCTGTAGTTCCGCCTACATTCAGTGTGACCTTTCGATGTGATTTAATACGTAGCGTCGTGAACGCGCATCCCAGAGCCTGTGCTACACAAGCTTTTGTACTTAAAAAGTATAAAAAAAAAATTATTTTCCAATAAAAGAGACCGATTGTTTCACTAGATAAGACCCTTCTTCCTCGGCTGGGATCGTTTAGAGCCCTTTGAAGCTGCATTTAAACTACATTTTGGAAGTTCAAAATCGGGGCACCAATGAAGTCCATTATATGGAGAAAAATCCTGAAATGTTTTCCTCAAAAAACATAATTTCTTTACGACTGAAGACAGAAAGACATGAACATCTTGGATGACAAGGGGGTGAATAATTTATTTGTGAATTGTTGTTCTGGAAGCAGAGTTCTCCTTTAAGCCAAGCGAAACCAAAACTAACACTGGGACACAAATCCAAATGTTTCCATATTTGAGATGTATCTGAATGCCAAAATATTATTTATTATGTAAACCACAGTTTTGTACCTCACTCGCATTCCAATATCCACATAAAACAAATTGTTTGGCATAATATCACAGCAGTACGTTGATAACGATTAAGCAGTGTGATTTTTCCACATGTTTGGCTGACTGTATTTTATTATGATAATGGAAAGGCTGCATTGTCAAGTTAGCAATGCTTAACTGTGTATGTGCGTGCGGCGCCGGCGCAATCAGTGGAAACGACTCCTAGTCATACATACAATTGAAACTGTAAACGGTTTGCTTTTATTTGTGTGCATTCACAATAAAAACAAATCTTTGTGCTTTTGTAAAAAAAAAGAAAAATAGGATGCCGTTTTTGACCATCTTCCTATCGGGCAGCACAAAAATGAACAAAAACTCTGCATACTAGCTACCTGTTGCACAGTTTTTTCTTTTGTTTTGTTAATTAAGTAAAAATATTTATCGTATATGCCATATATTTTATCGTATTTATTCATTATATATAGTCTAACTTTACATTTTTCTCCATTCGCAGAAGCGCTGCAGGTGTGTGATGTGATGTGTCCATGTGAATCCTCATGTTTTGCTGATTTTTATGCATGTAAAATGAATCCCTGGAAATAGAATAAATCAAAATTAAATCATAAGCGCGATTAGGCAGAAGCTGCGACTGTCATGCGTATCTTTCAGTGAAGCACGGTTCTGTGATCAACAGTAAATCTTCATCCGAATGCCAGAGGGCGCTCTCGCACAGAAACGAGAAATATGCCCGAAGAAGACACCCATGAAATCACGATCGTTGCAGCTGAATAAACAGAAGATTTAACTATATTCATTGATTCAACGTGACTAATAAACACGACTACGACAATATATGGTTTATCTGAGTTCTTATTCTTATAATTTTCATTATAATAAAGTACATTTATAATACAATGCCTTTATCACTGCTTAGAATACTATGAAATATGTTGTGTGTCTTATTATGTGTAAGAAGCCACATCATCTCACAGAAGGATTTATTTCAAACACTCGACTGCCGTTATGAAGTGAGTTTGGAGTAAAAACATGTTATTAAATGTGGTATTTTCGCATGCTTTCAGATTCTACCAGTGTTGGGGAAAGTTACTTTTAAAAGTAATGCATTACAATATTGAGTTGCTCCCTAAAAAAGTAACTAATTGCACTACTTAGGTTACTTTTTATGGAAAGAAATATGTGTTATTTTACTTTTGCGTTACTTTTTTAATCTGGGCAGGGCTTGCTTGTTTGTTTTTAATATAAAAACTTCTATTTATAGCAAATGTAAAAGCCTTTTCACAATAAAAGCCTCAGGCTTTGAGAAAAGTAAATTTCACGACTGTACAGCAGACTGAAGAAGAAAAAAGTCAACTCTTCAGCAATAAATAAAAAAAAAAGGAAAACAAATGTTAGATTATTTTGAGTAATTTTTGCTTATTAGTATGGTTGAATTGGATCATCGAAGGTCGGCAGCAAAGACACTGGTTAATGAAATGGGATTAAATGCATAAAGGATATTTGTGTTATTTAACATTTAATTATTGCAGGTTTGCGAGTTTCACTGTTTTTATTCATTTTGAGGAATACTGAATCTGTTTTTTTGTGAGTGAGATGAATTAATACATGTTCACATTTATTCTAGAACTAACATCTTACTCACGATTTCTCTCAACATGGAGACAGGAGAGCTTTTAATCAATAAATGGGGGGGAAAGTAACTGACATTACTTATTTGAAAAAAGTAACTCAGATGTTTTCTTGTCAATTACAAAGGAATGCGTTACTTTACTAGTTACTTGGAAAAAGTAATAACATTACGTAACTCGCGTTACTTGTAATGCGTTACCCCCCAACACTGCTACCTACACAGAGCCGTAGTTCACTGAGAAGCTACGCAAACAGCTGCCATTATCGTGAACGATTTCTTTCGATTTCATAATCGTGCAATAATACCGTCTACGATTTTTTTGCGCAACCAGTGAACTAGGGCTCTGTGTAGTAAATGCTGCTCCATCTGAAGGCAGGTGATGGAGATTTACTGTTGATTACTGACAAAATGCGCATTCGATTAATCGCGCAGCCCTACCTGGAAAACAAAATTTTGGTATTTTTAACAGGTCACAGACACTTATCCTTTCTAAAATAATTAAATTGCAATTTAAAACGAGTGTCGGCTGTCGGTTAGGAAAGATAACCAAAATGAACATCCCTACACACTGGTATGAAGAATGACAGACGCACACAAACACACACATCTCTCTGTGTGCTGCATGTACCTGGAAGAAGAGATCAGCCTCCTCCAGTCTGATCTTGCTGTTCTCATGCAGCGCTACGACCGCCGCCACCAGCAGGCCCTCCTGTGTGTCACACAGGTGCTGAGCCAGTATGGTGGGCAGCACAGCCTTCCCTCTGCCGTGCAGCAGCAGTTTGGGCTCTTCTATGAAGCCGTACACTTGCAGCATCTGGAGACGACATGTTTTTGAGTTCAAATGCGTTTCATATAATACCTGTAGTTACGACACGAATTCCTGGTGAAAGACCTCTGCGTGGCGGTCCATCAGTTGCCTGTAGCTGTGCAGGTCACCCTTCCGCAGAGCCAGGGAGGCTGTACACAGGGACAGGGTGATGGACGGGGCCCCGGAGTCTTCTAGCTGTTTCAGGTGGGTCATGGCGCCGTCAGGATCAGCGTTCAGCATGGACGGACTGCTCACGACATGAGGAAGCTGAGCAGGCTCAGCCACGCTAAAGATCTCCAGGACTTTATCAGCCATGTCCTACAGCACAGACACAACGCAGGATGCTTGTTACAACAACTGTTTTATATGCAAATTTGTAGAAAAAGAATTTCCTTTGGTACCCTGCTAAGCTCCTCCATGGTTTCCTCATAGATCGAATGCTTTAGGAAGAAGATAAATCCTTTGCCGTAACCGTTTGAGATGCTGCTCATGGACATATTCCTCTTGATAACATCCGTCACAGTGAGGCCTGACATCTTATAGTACGGAAGAGCCAAATGACAGTCCTTCTTATCAAACCTGCAAATCAAAAATGAAATCAAAGACTGATATTGGCAATTACTGAACACAGATCACACAATCAAGAGACCAAGATGACCTGCTGAAGCAGTCTCCTAAGTGAGCACAGCTCTCCTGAAAGGCCTCCTGCAGCTGCGCTCTCTCGGCAGAATCGCAGTCCTGCAGGCTGAGCAGTGCCGTCCGCAGGAGCAGGTGACCCTCACTCAGCAGGTGAATGCAACTATGAGACAACGACTGCTCGTATCGCTTACTGTATTCCACCTGATGGAAACAATGAGGAATCTTTACACTTAAAACTAGCAGCATGTGGGAAATTCACTTAATAGCCAATTAATATCAAACTGATTCAAAATAAAAACAACTGTATGTTAAGAATTAAGAATTAATTAATAATAATAATAATAATAATTTGATCGAAACGAAAGTATCTTAACACTTGTATGTATTGTAACGCTTATCCTCTTCCGCCAGGAGGTGGCGACAACTGCCCGTTTTTAAAAAAAGTATGTCACTGAATCATTCATTAAGGAGATTTCAATAGTCAAACAAGTCTTAATGAAGTGAGACACTGACTCCTTCATTGAATGTTATTTAATATTATTTTGTTTAAATATACGTTTTAAAAAGACTTAAGCAATGAACATTTTGTCAGAACCACTAGTAAAATACGTTATTTTGTTTAGTTTTCTAGTCTTTTTTCTTCAGAATCGCAGGGAAAATCATGGTCTCCAATTTATTAATAACAACTGGGATTCTCAATTCATCCAGAATCGTGAAGCTCTTGTTTAAATGTTGTTTATTACTGCATATAATTCATTAAAATGGAAGTTTAATTTCATAAAGTTCAAAATGCACCTATATTTTTTTGCATTTTGTCTTTCTCAGTTAAATAAAAGACCATTTCCCTATATATTTTATCATTGAGGATTTCTTTACAAAAGTGAAAAAATCTTGTCTTGTCTCGTTCTCGTGAACCCAGTCTCGTGTCTCGTCTCATGGAATAAGTGCCTCGTTATATACATACATATATATATACATATATATATATATATATATATATATATATATATATGTATGTATATAAAAATCCCCCCCCCCATGAACATTTTTATTACAAAAAATTTTAAATTCAAATTGTAAAATTACAAAATGTAGTCCATTACTGATTGCAAATTATAAATAATAGTTATAATACAAATATATAATACATATATAATAGTTATTGTAGTTTGACTACTTTTTGATTACTTTTGATTTAACTTGTTTATAACGGACTTGCATGGGTTTATTGTACCATATATCCATTAAACATTACATTAGAGCTGGGTTTTCCAAATAGTAAATAAGTGGTAGGTTCATTTGGAAAGGAAAGTTGAAAAAGGTAAAAAAAAATAAATAATAATAATAATAATAATAATAATAATAATAATAATAATAATAATAATGATTAAAAAAAAAAAAAGAAGAAAAAAAAAAAAATTCATTAAGTGAATCAATGAATTATGAGTAATTTACTACCATTGTGTGAACAGCATGTAATCCACAAAAAATAGCTGTAATCCGATTATGACATTTGAATATGTAATATACACTAATTATTAGGGGTGCATGATATTGGATTTTTGCCAATATCCGATATGGCAATATTTTTCAACTCATTTTGTCCAATAGCCAATGCCAAAACTGATATATTTCCTTTTGTTTGGAAACAACACCAAGTCTCTCCTGTGTGGAAATTATAAGCAAATAATTTTTTTTTAATTTTTGTTAGTTTTTAACAAAAAGACTATTGTATATATATATCTCTCTCAATCTCTGCATTTTCTTTTTTCCTCCAGAAAAATGCAATGATAAACATAACATTTTATTTTAATATTTAACATCTGAAGATGGTTTAAAGCAAAAGAGCTCAAAGTTTGTTTAAAAAAAATGTAACATTACACATTCATGAATTAATCAGTGTATATAAAATGATTTAATTTATGTGTCATATTTGTACATTTTAATTCATGCAAGCTATAGCTTCAGACCTTTAAAGCTAATGCTGCTCTCACACTACACATCATGGCTGCGTCTGAAAGCCTAAGCAGCTGACTTGCTGCTTTGCTGCCTTATCAGGCAATGGCTTTGCAGGCAGTGTTTTTGCATGAAGGCACCTCATGAAACTGATTTCAGACAGACTTCTGAGGCGGCGTAACGGTTTAATGATCTACAACAAAATAGAACGAGTTTTGATGATAACTAATATTTAATTACTATAATACTGATTTCTCACAAGGTCTCAGCTTTAAAATGTTTGAAGAAATTCAAACAATCGAACGTCATTCCGCACATGCATTCTCAGATTAAATGCAGCGATCCAAAAGAGTGAATCTGATCATCATTCAGGCAAAACTTTGCTTCAAGAATGAGCCACACTGCTGACATGATCTAATCGCTAACACACCCTGAGCACATGTGAGCTTATTCCTTTTATCGCAAGACATATTGGCATAATTTTTCATTTCAGGCCGATATTTAGATTTGAAGTCATTATCGACCGATTCTGATCAGTCCAATAATATTGTGCGTCCCTACTAATTACAAGTACTTAATTTTTGGAATCTGATCACGTAATCCAGATTACATGTGATCAGTTACTACCCAGCACCGTCTGTCGCTTTTCACATCAGTGAGACACTCTTTTCCTGTCTATGTGGGCAGTTCTTGGCCAGAATAAAATATAGGACCTCTACAATAGTCTGGCTCTAAAATGGTTTGTGATAATTGAATCAAATTTGTTATATGACAGCTGAAGATACAGTACTATTTCTCTGTAGAGCTGCAGTGTGGACACAGAACTGATCACGTAGAGGTTCCAGCCGTGACCGCTGTCAGCCGGCTCTGTGGATTTGCAGACGGAGGTCTTCCTGGATCTGAAGAACATAGAAGAACTCGTTAACAGTCATAGATTACACCTCCACAATTGCATTTACTGCTTGAGTTTCCTTGAGTTAAGGTGCAGGCACATTTACCATAGTTTGCTGAATTTCATATTTTAAGAGAATTTCAATAAGAATACAGACAACTAAAGATTTCGCAATGCAGATTTCGCAGTTGGTCGTGCAAATTTGCTATGTTGACCGACATAAAGCTGCTTGATTTAGAAGAGAGTTCTTTGTGAGCTGTGCTTCATACATCAATACATTATTGATCTTTTCAACAAATTTCAAAATTTTGCAAATATGACTGCACCTTTAGCCCACATACACTGCTCTACATGTGTCAGTAACAGGTTATTTCATTACACAAATACCAATAAACAGGGTTTCTGCAGGTTTTATGAGGGTAAATTAAAAACTTTAAGACCTTTTAGGACCAACTAAAGAAAAGTTAAGGAAAGGAAAAAAAAAAAAAAAAAAAAAAAAACAAACAAAAAAAAAATCTAAGGGAAAACAATACAGCAATATCTTCTCTAAGTGTAGTTTGAGTTTTACTTTCACTTTCAAATTAGCAGCAATTCAGCTTCTAGCAATTGTTTGTTTTTAGTTTGTTTCAGTTTTCCCTCTTTTCCTTGCTTTCCTTCAGTAAAAGCGCTGTGCACGTTTTATTTTCACTTTCAAATTAGCGGCAGCTCAGCGTCAAGCAGTTGTTTGTTTTTTAGTTCATTTCAGTTTTCCCTCCTTTCTTTACTTACCTTCGATTTTAAGTAGCTTGTGAAAGCGTTGTGCACATTTTTCTCTCACATTTAAATTAGTGCCATTAACGTAACGTAACGAACGTTTATTAGCAAAACGAACAAGGTTGGAAGCATGGCATACACGTTGATGTAATATATATATTAAAAAAAAAAAAAAACTGTTTAAATCAAAATCAGCAAACACTGTGGAACTAAATAAATATGAAACTTCCACCATCACCTTAGATAAATGGGCTTTTAAAAATCTAAAATATTTTTTTTAAAACAGGTGCTTTTGCATTTCCGCCATGGTCTTATATTTCTCACCTCTCTCTTCTTGTCAGTCAGCTCGACTCGTCTCTTCAGGTGATAAATGAAATCTGATCTGTGATGCGACTGTCATTCAGCACACTGCATTGAGCAGCCGCGTTCAGTTTTAATTGTATTCTCTGTTCTCTAACTGAACGAAATGATTTTTATTACTATAAAAAAAATCTAAACGACAAGTTCTTCGGGTGACTGACAGATCAAGCAGCACATACCACCATCAACCGCGTATTGTTGAATAATGAATATTGAGCGACCTAAGCCATGTAGCACAGAAATTACACTTTCGCTTCACTTTACAATGAAACGCATGAGGAAACAATCCCTCACGAAAATTAATGGCATGATCATATGAATTTAAGACTTGCTGCTCTGATTTAATTCCGTTTAATTCACAGAAAAGAGATATAAGACTTTTTAAGACCCACGGAAACCCTGAATAAAACACTTTTAATTGCTGGGACAACGAATTATTTGTGAAATTGCTAGTCTGGGAGGGATTGTGGGATTAGTTTAGTTGTGGTTGGGTCAATTCTGTTAAAGGTTAACCAACAGGTTTCTGTTAACATTAAAGGTTTCTCCAAATAAAAGGAAGTTCTGAATTGCAATGAAACTTTGCATGTTACTTCTGGATCTAAACAAAAGGGAGATGTTAGATAAATTCTGAATGGCTGCATGCAGGTAACACTCACAGTGGGTTAGGGGGAATTTTAGGGTTTGTTTCAGACTGGTCCACTGTTAGGATCATGCTACTCGCTAACTTACAGAAAGGACCTGGACAGAAGACTTTCCAGTGTAGGCGTTGAGGATGGCTCTAGACCTACAGCTACTAAAATGCCTGTCAGGGCTCTGTGTTCCCTCGATTCACTATAATAAGAGTTACAGGCCATTTACACAGCACATATTTACACAGGACACTACGATACATCCACCAAACAGCACAAACCAAACAACAATGTCATGCTGAAAAAAATCAAGAAGTCAAACTGTATGAGAAACAAGAGTGATTGTGAACACACACACATACGTGTTTTTGCGGGCTGGCTTTTCCGTGTCCTCCTTGCTGTCCACATCTGCTGCCGTGAGGAGAACGATATGATTTCCGTCCTGACAGAGAACCTTCAGCCCGATGAAGAGCTGGATCCTCAGAGCGCACACCTCCATCGTGATGGGAGGACAGGCCTGATAGGACACAGTTCAACACTGACTAGATCTGAAGTGAATATTAGAGGTTCCTGAACATGCAAAACCCACTGCCATGATTGACGGGTTTTGTGAGTTGATAAGATTTTCTCATGCAAATTCACCACTTCACCAATTATATTTCACTAATGTGCCTGCATCTTAAGCCACTACGATATTTATTTTTCAAGATATGAATTAAGTCCTTCTTTCAGTGTAAGTTTCTGGGACATTTTCATCCATTTTATCATTTGTTAAGAATCTGGTGTGAAGTAATAATAGCACTCTAAAAGCTACATGATGAATCATTCAAGTTTGTAGAGCAAACAGGAGAAGTTTAAATTTCAACCCCCACTGTATCATAATTGATACACGGTTATCAACATCTACAACACAATCAACATTTTCATACTTTTTTTAGCAAGGCATTTTAATATCATTTTAAAAATGCCCACCTTCAGGTTGTGGTTCAACTTGTCTTTTTGCAGTAAAATATTCACTGATTTTTATAAACTAAACAAAAATAACTTTATATTGTTAGTAATATTTCTAAATAAAAACTTTCTGGACTGAGGCAATTTCAATTATCTATTATCAAATACATAATACATCAGAGCGTTTATTTGTTCATCTCTCAAACATCACTGTATTGCATGTGCTTCCCCTCTACAATAAAAACTGCAGAGCTTTGATCATGAAACTAAGCATTTATTCATCTTACTAAGACTATTATTGCGAGATATAGACTGACAGCTGATATGTAAGTAATTTTATGTAAGTAGTGTGCTATACTATTATAAAGATCACACTGACTTCCATTAGAACTATCAGAAATTCATTTTATTTTTTGCCCACATGAACATACTGCACCAAATTGCACATTTTTGCTCAGTTTGAGCTGAGTATAAGGTCCATATTGTCCTATATCATACTATATGAGTCATAAAAGCCATGACGTATGTGCATACTGCAAAAAAAAAAAAAAAAAAAGAGTGAGGAAATATTTCAAAAATGTATTTTGTCTAAAAGGTTCAATAAACTGTTTAATAAATAAATGAATATATATATATATATATATATATATGTCAGGCTTTATAGGGTTAATAGCTCCACTGAGATGTCTTAACAGTACTGAGTTAGACGTCTGAGAATCAAAGAATGTCAGAAGCTTAAAATATGAGAAAAATATACAAAAACACAGAAACCTATGATGACTTGCTTTACCTTCATGGTGGTGTCGATGTATGGGTCATCGACCCGAGCCGCTACCGCACTGCATCTGACGGTGAAACACTGGAGAGCATTCCTACAGTAAACACAACCACAAATGAACTAAGAATAACTTTTTAAATGCTTGTTATTGATTCAGGGTTCATGCAGATACTGTACAATGAAATTCCAGGACTTTCAAGGACTTTTCAAGCACTACTTTTTTGATTTTCAAAGATTTTAATCAGAGATCCCACTTATCAAAGAATGTCTTATTTCAAATTTAAAAAAAAAAAAAAAAAAAAAATGGATAAATAAAGATCCACTAATAAAAAAAAATGGCGAAATAAAGTGAAGCGCAAGCAAAGTATTACTACTAAATTTTCTTAAGGGATTTGTATTTGTCTATACTTTCTTTTTTTCTTTGTTTTGTTTTTATAACTGTACTGCTTTACTGTTTTAAAGTTTTCTTCTGTTTAAGAAAAAAAAAATCAAATCAAATCAGAAAAAGATTCGCAAAATCACTCCGAAATCCCGATCTGAATCAAATTATTCATGATTCACGTTCTGAAGTCCCGATCTGAATAATTATTCTCGAACCATCATTTCAGATCAGTACCACGAATCATTTGATTTCGATCGGGACATAAAATCACATATTGCAAATCGTTTGATTTGATTCATTCAATTCGCGAAATGATTCACAAACCCATCCCGATCTAAATCAAACGATTTGTGATCCGAAGTCTCGATCTGAATCAAATGATTTGAAATACGCAAAGTTCTGATTTAAGTCAATACGTGATCTGATCAAAGCGCCTCGAAACAGTGAATCATTCTGAGACGCAATGGTTTAACTGATTTAGAGTTTCGAAAAGTTCCGTTTCACCCATCACTACGTGCTTTTTAAAATCGTTGTCAAAATTCGAAAATGAACGGCTCTTTTAATTTGATCTGGTTTTTGCTAGTGAATTGCTTGAAATGAATGTTCGAAGTCACAAGTTTGAATCAATCAGAGTAGATCCAGTGTAAATGACCCACTCAATTTATTCGGTTAATCTGTTCCTGTTTATCTTCAGCCACATTTACATGACACTATCAGTACTACTACTTGCTTAGCTCAACTGTTTTCTGACATTAACTGAAATAAGCGAAACAGGTCTGATGCTTCTTGAATTGCGTGAATTTTGAATATGTGCTTATTGACAAAATTAAACAGTTATTTCATAGATACACTGTCTTATAATTCAAGCACTTTTCAAGTACCTCAAGGGTTTTCCAGACCTTAAAATTTAAAAAGTCAAATTAAAGTACTTCAAGCACCTAATACGAACCCTGCTGATCTTACTGTGAATGTGTGATTCATACTATAATACAATACGGGTTTCTTCTAAATATTTAAATGTTTTGTTGATGACAAAATAAGACCATTTTAACTGAAAAAACAAAAAACAAAAACAACATGACGTTTATCACAGCAACCAAAGACATAAATTTTTAGTGCTTCTTATTTCAGGAAGAAATTGCCCATCCTACCTAGTGATGACGTAGAGAAACTGGTCACTCAGCACAGCCTGATGGGCCTTTTCTGGGTACTGATACGTTGACACAAGCTCCACTGTGTTCTTCAAGCTGTACATGTAGCCGGTATTCGGCAAGGAGAAGAAAACAAATATACAAGTAGGTTCCCCACGTTTGGAGATGGAAGCTTCTTCCTGTTTACCTGTTCAGACAGCAGGAGGAAACCATTCAGCCCAAAAGAAAGGTGTGCGCGACAGTGAATATAGTTTACCAATAAACTCACTTACCAGTAAACATAGGGTGGAGCTGCAGGGAATGCAAGTGTGTTTCCTCAACGCTGCAACCTTGAAAGAAATCAGGCGCAAACCTCCTAGACAGGGCAAGTTAGAAAAGTGACATCTGACAAACAAACACATCACATTCAGAAAGCAGCTCATTTTCTGAATCTGTTCGCTTTACCTGAATAAGACGTAAACTACACTCATGTCCCCTCGGCAATCTGCCTCCATACCAGTCCACTCCAGGACTAAAGAGATGCCACACTCCTGGGCGTCATTACCCAACATCTCCTGATGCTTTGGAAACAGGAAGAAGTCCTCTTGCTCATGAAGTGGGCTGAATCCATCTTTTGTCATTTCTTTAAAAAAAATGAATACATAAATAAAATTCACACAAGTGTGTGACATGAATTTAGTTACCAAAATAGTATGCACAGAACCTGTGACTTGATTTATTCATTTATTCAAATAGCAATACCTACGTCAATATCACTGTAGGGTGCCTTTTGGTGGCCTGTACATAAATTCGCCATGATAACATAAAAATTACTATGAAAGGGTGTGTTATATTAGGCTAAGTTTTTATATTCATAACAATATCATTACTTGGCGCTTTAGATACATTTTCTAGATTTTTTTAAGTTTTGTGTAGAAGGATGCATGTCATTTTGCTATGTCCCATGCACTGCTCATTAAATTTAAATGAGAGTCAAATCATAAAATTTAAAAAATTATGTTCTCCTGTTAATATTTTGTTAAATCAGAGATTAATCAATTTGAGTGTACTAATCATTTGGTTATAAAAACTATATTTTTATTTAATAAAAAAGAAGAGTTTGTCCATGTCCGTTGAATGGTTGTCCACCCTGTCGTATTGGGGAATCTGCCACTTTAAGAAAAGGCCATCCCCTTTAGTGACATCTGGACAACAGATTTTTTGTTTCTTTAGTGGCAGGAATTTCAACAGCTGAGATGAAAGTAAGTTGGTGACTTTTAAACTGACAAATTTTCTTCGAAGAACAGTGAATAACAGTGCTTATCGCTGGGTGACAACCTCTTGAAAATGACATCTAATCAATATAATCTATACTCTTTTTAAATCTATGTATTTTGTACCGTATCCGTGTAATTCTCTAGCTGTAAAGGCTATCTCTCCCAGGTTTTCTGCAACCATGCTGCGCGCATAATTCGTCCATAGCTAGGTATGGGGGCAATAACATGCAAACAAAAAACTGCATCCAAATATCACAGTTCTCTTCAAAAATACATGTGTGAATTGTATGAGTTTCTTTAAAAACACATGATTTACATAAAATCTTTTATGCATTTATAATTTTAAAGCAAACAAACAACCCTGTTTAGGAAAGGAACACCATACCTTTCAGAAAATATAATTTAAATCTTAATATTGTAATGAAAATGTACTTTACAGTAACATGTCTATAATAGGGTGGTCATATCTTATGGTTTAAGCTTTAAATAATGGTCCATAATTATCTAAAAAAAAAAAATAATAATAATAATAAAATAAATGTGTGGGAGCTCAGCTAATATGTTTTTATAGTACTTGAATGTCTACTATTTATGACATTACATAAAGCGAATGGGAATTTAAGACCAAAATTTTTGAGTATTGTGAGGCTTGAAAGGCACTCTATGGTGATATTGACCCACCTGCATCTTCATCTAAGCTGTTTTCAGTCAGGATATCTTCAGGTAGCAGTGCATGTTCCTCTGCAGCCTGACTGCTCTTCTGCCGCGGGGTGAGCTTCACCACCAGGACCTCCAGCTCCGTCTGAAGAGCTACGTATCCAGCACAGAAGGCCACCTGAGATGGGCTCCAGCCCTGTATGTGAAGAATCAAGACCCTCTCGAAGTCCAGCACAGAGAGCTGCTCGCTCAGCGTCTGTCGCTTCAGACTGAAGACTACTAGACTCTTGGCACAACCCACTAGAAGATCACCTGCCAAAGTAACGCAATGCAAACTTTCTCAATTGTTATGTTTGAAATTGAATTCGAAATCGATTATGAAGTGCGCATTTTGTGTTTGTTATCTCATTTTGTGTTCGAGCCTCCATTAAAGCCAAGTTTGTTTACCATTAACCATCAGGACTGGATGGGCAGGCGAACTCGTGAAATTATTTTTGTGTTTCAGTGTAAGTGTTCTCACCAGTAAGACTGCAGCATGCCATACACAACGGCGGCTCAAATAGAGGGATTTCAATGATCTCCATTTGCTCTTTAGGAGTTCCGCGGAAGGACGAGCCCCGCAGGAGGTGACCCAACAGACGCACCCCAACACGAGTCTTCTCGGCAGCCTGGTACCTCCAGTTAGTGTAGGCCCTGAGATAAGTGGCCTTGTTCTTCTCCTCAATGGTCACTAAGTAGTCCCCTAAAAACAAAACAGGAACAGAAACCACTGACTCAAAAATCAAAGGTTTGTCAGTACATTTAGCAGCACACTTTAACCATATTTCAAAGACAAAAGAAGTAATTATGATATTACATATAAAGATTCCCACTTATATGGGACAATAAGTACTTTAAACTGTATGTAACTGCATTTGATATAGATTAAAACTAATATACAACGCAAATAGCATTAAATTAAGTGTCTGAAAACATTGCATTCAGTTAACAGTTTGGTAAAGGTTAGTACTGACCTGAATAAGATCCCATGAAAGATGTTCCCATATAGTCCACAAGAGAAAATAACAGTTGAATTTATAAAAATGACCCCGTTCAAAAGTTTACTTGACAAGTACACTTGATTCTTAATAATGTGTTGTTACCTGAATGATCCACAGCTGTGGGTTTTTTTGTTTGTTTGTTTTGTTTGTTTGTTTGTTTGTTTGTTGTGATAGTTGTTCATGAGTCCCTTGTTTGTCCTGAACAGTTAAACTGCCTGCTGTTTTTCACAAAAATCATTCAGGTCCCCCAAATTCTTTGTTTATTTTTATTTATTTATTTATTTATTTTAATCATTTTTGTGTGTTTGAACCCTTCCCAACAATGCCTGTATGATTTTGAGATCCATCTTTTCACATTGAGGACAACTGAGCGACTCATATACAACTATTACAGAAGGTTCAAACACTCACTGATGCTTCAGAAGGAAACACGATGCATTAAGAGCAGGGGAGTGAAAACTTTTTGAATTTGAAGATCAGGGTAAATTTCACTTATTTTGTCTTCTGAGAAACATGTAAGAATATTCTGTAGCCTCTGAAGGGCAGCACTAAATGAATAAAATATGGTATTTAGGCAAAATAAGAAAAATGTACACATTTTTATTCTGTTCAAAAGTTTTCACCCCCCACTCTTAATGCACCGTTTTTCCTTCTGGAGCATCAGTGAGTGTTTGAACCTTCTGTAATAGTTGCATACGAGTCCCTCAGTTGTCCTCAGTGTGAAAAGATGGATCTCAAAATCATACAGTCATTGTTGGAAAGGGTTCAAATACACAAAAAGGTTGAAAACCAAAGAATTTGGGGTACATGCAGGATTTCTCTGAAGAACAACAGGCAGATTAACTATTCAGGACAAACAAGGGACTCATGAACAACTATCACTAAACAAAAACACTCAGCTGTGGATCATTCAGGAAATGACACAGTTTTAAGAATGACACATACGTCATTTTTATAAATTCAGCTATTATTTCCTCTTGTGGACTATATGTAAACATCTGCCAAAAATATTATTTAGGACAGGTTAGTACTAAATAAACAATAACATGTCATGCATTTTATATGATCCCTCTTATTTTGGTAAAATAATTAACATTTTACAAATTTTGCAAGGTGTATGTAAGCGTTCGACCTCAACCGTATATTCTTTTAAAGTATATTTCCGTAATAAGTGCACTTTTTAAGAGTATGCTAAACTGCACTGTTTTCACAGGGAGCCATGTTACTTTTAAGACAATGACTGTAAATCACACAATCATCTTATATTCATGCGACTCATATTACTGTGCTGTCACTGACCCACGGTGCTGTGTCGGATGCTGAGCACGGAGCCCATGCTGCTGAAGCGGCATATGAGCGGACATCCCTCCTGCTGCAGGTTATACGCCTCGATCTTGCAGCCACCGGCGCTCACGACGAACAGCGCCCCGCCGCCGCAGCACACCAGCCCGGGCTCCTGCTCCGCCGCGACGATGTGCTGAGACGCGAACGGGTGGCAGTTATAGACGTGAACCATTTCTGCGGCGGGATCTGTAGTCTACATGTCTGTGAAGAATCACGGAAGAGCCGTATAAACAATGAATACGTAACAGAGTGACAGTGCACACTACACAGGTATTTAAAGTAGGCGTGGTTTCGCGGTCCGGAAGCGTTCTCTATTGGTCAGGTGCGATCGGTTTAAATATCAATTTAGCTGTTTTAACTATTTACTGTGTATTTTCAATTTAATTGCTGTTTATGTTTCTCTGTGTCATTATTTAGGTTATAATAAATTGTTCAGGTCCCTGCTGAAGCATCACATATATCGTAGCGTGGTCACGAGAAAGCTGTTACTTTTCTCAGCGCTGGTTAGGTTGAACCAATCACAGCCGTTTGAGTCTAGAAAAGAAGAACTTTTAAAAACCCATTTTACAAAGATTGATGGGGCGGATTTTAATTTGTATTCCAGGAATTAATTATTAGTATTAAAGGTTTTAAACGATTATATTTGATCACGTTCAAAAGCTCTACATTAGACAAAAATCGTCTAGAGATTTGAATGCGGCCAAATAGAGGACTCGGCTTTTTGAGCCGGTAAGCGCCACCTGAAGGAAAAAAACAAATGTGGCATAGTACATAGCAATCCACATCTGCTGCACAATGATGAATGTGCTTGATAGTCTGATCAATATCACATGCCTCAGTCTTGTGACGATCAGCCCAGAATCATTAACACCCTCAGACGTCAGTTCACGTATGAATCGAAAGTAAAAATAAGCTGTTTACTAAACACGACTGAATCTTAAAAAAAAAAAAAAAAAAAAAAACATTGTTAACTGTACTAACTTCCAGACAATGCATTGAACATTCATACCTGTCTGTTGAGAAACTTGGATTTTGATTGGTTTGTTACATTGTTTATTAGTTTACCGTTTACTTTTGAATGAATATCACAGTGTAAGGTCACATTTTAGTCCAAAATTAAATTGAAAACTTTTACAAATCAAGCCTGATTCACTCTTAATTCTCAAATGTGAACTGATCTCAAAAACGTGTGCAAATGTACCTAACAAAACATTTTACAGAGGTCAATAAAAGTTTGATAAATAAAAACTATTTACAGTGTTCATACAGATACTGTAAAGATATAAAATTCCAGGACTTTCAAGGACTTTTCAGGCACTACTTTCTTTTATTTTCAAGGGCTTCAATCAGAGATCTCACTTATGGTTTAATGTTTTCTACTGTTTTTTAAAAAAAAAAAAAAAAAAAAAATCTGAATGATTTGCGATCCGTGCTCCTAGGTTCCGATCTAAAGCAAAAGACCCGCGAACCTGCTCCGAAGTCCCGATCTGAATTAAATGATTTGCGATCCGTGCTTCTAGGTTCTGATGTAAAGCGAAAGATTTGCGAACCTGCTCTGAGGTGTCGATCTGAAGCAAAAGATTTGCGATCCATGTTCCTAGGTTCCGATCTAAAGCAAAAGACTCACGAACCTGCTCTGAAGTCCCAATCTGAATTAAATGATTTGCGATCCATGCTTCTAGGTTCCGATCTAAAGCAAAAGATTTGCGAACCTGTTTTGAAGTCCCGATCCGAATTAAATGATTTGTGATCCATGCTTCTAGGTTCCGATCTGAAGCAAAAGACTCACAAACCTGCTCCAAAGTCCCGATCTGAATCAAATGATTTGCGATCCATGCTTCTAGGCTCCGATTTAAAGTGAAAGATTCATGAACCTGCTCCGAAGTCTGATCTGAATTAAATGATTTGCGATCCATGCTTCTAGGTTCCGATCTGAAGCAAAAGACTCACAAACCTGCTCCAAAGTCCCGATCTGAATCAAATGATTTGCGATCCATGCTTCTAGGTTCCGATCTGAAGCAAAAGACTCACAAACCTGCTCCAAAGTCCCAATCTGAATCAAATGATTTGCGATCCATGCTTCTAGGCTCCGATTTAAAGTGAAAGATTCATGAACCTGCTCCGAAGTCTGATCTGAATTAAATGATTTGCGATCCATGCTTCAAGGTTCCGATCTAAAGCAAAAGATTCGTGAACCTGCTCCGAAGTCCTGATCTGAATTAAATGATTGCAATCCATGCTTCTAGGTTCTGATCTGAAGCAAAAGACTCACAAACCTGCTCCAAAGTCCCGATCTGAATCAAATGATTTGCGATCCATGCTCCTAGGCTCCGATTTAAAGTGAAAGATTCATGAACCTGCTCCGAAGTCTGATCTGAATTAAATGATTTGCGATCCATGCTTCTAGGTTCCGATCTGAAGCAAAAGACTCACAAACCTGCTCCAAAGTCCCGATCTGAATCAAATGATTTGTGATCCATGCTTCTAGGTTCCGATCTGAAGCAAAAGACTCACAAACCTGCTCCAAAGTCCCAATCTGAATCAAATGATTTGCGATCCATGCTTCTAGGCTCCGATTTAAAGTGAAAGATTCATGAACCTGCTCCGAAGTCTGATCTGAATTAAATGATTTGCGATCCATGCTTCAAGGTTCCGATCTAAAGCAAAAGATTCGTGAACCTGCTCCGAAGTCCTGATCTGAATTAAATGATTGCAATCCATGCTTCTAGGTTCTGATCTAAAGCAAAAGACTCGCAAACCTGCTCCAAAGTCCCGATCTGAAGCAAAAGATTTGCGATCCATGTTCCTAGGTTCCGATCTGAAGCAAAAGACTCGCAAACCTGCTCCAAAGTCCCGATCTGAAGCAAAAGATTTGCGATCCATGTTCCTAGGTTCCGATCTGAAGCAAAAGACTCGCAAACCTGCTCCAAAGTCCCGATCTGAAGCAAAAGATTTGCGATCCATGTTCCTAGGTTCCGATCTGAAGCAAAATACTCGCAAACCTGCTCCAAAGTCCCGATCTGTATCAAATGATTTGCGATCCATGCTTCTAGGTTCTGATTTAAAGCGAAAGATTCATAAACCTGCTCCGAAGTCCGATCTGAATTAAATGATTTGCGATCCGTGCTTCTAGGTTCCGATCTAAAGCAAAAGATTTGCGAACCTGCTCCAAAGTCCCGATCTAAATCAAATGAATTGTGATCCATGTTCCTAGGTTCCGATCTAAAGCAAAAGATTTGCGAACCTGCTCCAAAGTCCCGATCTGAAGCAAAAGATTTGCGATCCATGTTCCTAGGTTCCGATCTGAAACAAAAGACTCGCAAACCTGCTCCAAAGTCCCGATCTGAAGCAAAAGATTTGCGATCCATGTTCCTAGGTTCCGATCTGAAGCAAAATACTCGCAAACCTGCTCCAAAGTCCCGATCTGTATCAAATGATTTGCGATCCATGCTTCTAGGTTCTGATTTAAAGCGAAAGATTCATGAACCTGCTCCGAAGTCCGATCTGAATTAAATAATTTGCGATCCGTGCTTCTAGGTTCCGATCTAAAGCAAAAGATTTGCGAACCTGCTCCGAAGTCCCGATCCGAATTAAATGATTTGCGATCCATGCTTCCGATGTAAAGCGAAAGATTCATGAACCTGCTCCGAAGTCCCGATCTGAATTAAATGATGTGCGATCCATGCTCCTAGGTTCCGATGTAAAGCGAAAGATTCGCGAACCTGCTCCGAAGTCCCGATCTGAATTAAATAATTTGCGATCCGTGCTTCTAGGTTCCGATCTAAAGCAAAAGATTCGCGAACCTGCTCCGAAGTCCCGATCTGAATTAAATGATTGCAATCCATGCTTCTAGGTTCCGATCTAAAGCAAAAGATTTGCGAACCTGCTCCGAAGTCCCGATCTGAATTAAATGATTGCAATGCATGCTTCTAGGTTCCGATCTAAAGCAAAAGATTCGCAAACCTGCTCCGAAGTCCCGATCTGAATTAAATAATTTGCGATCCGTGCTTCTAGGTTCCGATCTAAAGCAAAAGATTCGCGAACCTGCTCCGAAGTCCCGATCTGAATTAAATGATTGCAATCCATGCTTCTAGGTTCCGATCTAAAGCAAAAGATTTGCGAACCTGCTCCGAAGTCCCGATCTGAATTAAATGATTGCAATGCATGCTTCTAGGTTCCGATCTAAAGCAAAAGATTCGCGAACCTGCTCCGAAGTCCCGATCTGAATTAAATGATTGCAATCCATGCTTCTAGGTTCCGATCTAAAGCAAAAGATTTGCGAACCTGCTCCGAAGTCCCGATCTAAATCAAATAAATTGTGATCCATGTTCCTAGGTTCCAATCTAAAGCAAAAGATTCGCGAAGCTGCTCCAAAGTCCCGATCTGAATCAAATGATTTGCGATTCATGTTCCTAGGTTCTGATCTAAAGCAAAAGACTCGTGAACCTGCTCCGAAGTCCCGAGCTGAATTAAATGAATTGCAATCCATGCTTCTAAGTTCCAATCTAAAGCAAAAGATTTGCGAACCTGTTTCGAAGTCCCGATCTGAATTAAATGATGTGCGATCCATGCTCCTAGGTTCCGATGTAAAGCGAAAGATTCGCGAACCTGCTCTGAGGTGTCAATCTGAATTAAATGATTTGCGATCCGTGCTTCTAGGTTCCGATCTAAAACAAAAGATTTGTGAACCTGCTCCAAAGTCCCGATCTAAATCAAATGAATTGTGATCCACGTTCCTAGGTTCCGATCTAAAGCAAAAGATTTGCGAACCTGCTCCGAAGTCCCGATCCGAATTAAATGATTTGCGATCCATGCTTCCGATGTAAAGCGAAAGATTCGCGAACCTGCTCTGAGGTGTCGATCTGAAGCAAAAGATTCACGAACCTGCTCCGAAGTCCCGATCTGAATTACATGATTGCAATCCATGCTTCTAGGTTCTGATCTAAAGCAAAAGATTCGCAAACCTGCTCTGAAGTCCCGATCTGAATTAAATAATTTGCGATCCGTGCTTCTAGGTTCCGATCTAAAGCAAAAGATTCGCAAACCTGCTCCGAAGTCCCGATCTGAATTAAATGATTGCAATCCATGCTTCTAGGTTCCGATCTGAAGCAAAAGATTTGCGATCCATGTTCCTAGGTTCCGATCTGAAGCAAAAGACTCGCAAACCTGCTCCAAAGTCCCGATCTGAAGCAAAAGATTTGCGATCCATGTTCCTAGGTTCCGATCTGAAGCAAAATACTCGCAAACCTGCTCCAAAGTCCCGATCTGTATCAAATGATTTGCGATCCATGCTTCTAGGTTCTGATTTAAAGCGAAAGATTCATAAACCTGCTCCGAAGTCCGATCTGAATTAAATGATTTGCGATCCGTGCTTCTAGGTTCCGATCTAAAACAAAAGATTTGCGAACCTGCTCCAAAGTCCCGATCTAAATCAAATGAATTGTGATCCACTTTCCTAGGTTCCGATCTAAAGCAAAAGATTTGCGAACCTGCTCCGAAGTCCCGATCCGAATTAAATGATTTGCGATCCATGCTTCCGATGTAAAGCGAAAGATTTGCGAACCTGCTCTGAGGTGTCGATCTGAAGCAAAAGATTCACGAACCTGCTCCGAAGTCCCGATCTGAATTAAATGATGTGCGATCCATGCTCCTAGGTTCCGATCTAAAGCAAAAGATTCGCAAACCTGCTCTAAAGTCCCGATCTGAATTAAATAATTTGCGATCCATGCTTCTAGGTTCCGATCTAAAGCAAAAGATTCGCGAACCTGCTCCGAAGTCCCGATCTGAATTAAATGATGTGCGATCCATGCTTCTAGGTTCCGATCTAAAGCAAAAGATTCGCAAACCTGCTCTAAAGTCCCGATCTGAATTAAATAATTTGCGATCCGTGCTTCTAGGTTCCGATCTAAAGCAAAAGATTCGCGAACCTGCTCCGAAGTCCCGATCTGAATTAAATGATTGCAATCCATGCTTCTAGGTTCCGATCTAAAGCAAAAGATTTGCGAACCTGCTCCGAAGTCCCGATCTAAATCAAATGAATTGTGATCCATGTTCCTAGGTTCCAATCTAAAGCAAAAGATTCGCGAAGCTGCTCCAAAGTCCCGATCTGAATCAAATGATTTGCGATTCATGTTCCTAGGTTCTGATCTAAAGCAAAAGACTCGTGAACCTGCTCCGAAGTCCCGAGCTGAATTAAATGAATTGCAATCCATGCTTCTAAGTTCCGATCTAAAGCAAAAGATTTGCGAACCTGTTTCGAAGTCCCGATCTGAATTAAATGATGTGCGATCCATGCTCCTAGGTTCTGATGTAAAGCGAAAGATTCGCGAACCTGCTCTGAGGTGTCGATCTGAAGCAAAAGATTTGCGATCCATGTTCCTAGGTTCCGATCTAAAGCAAAAGACTCGTGAACCTGCTCCGAAGTCCCGATCTGAATTAAATGATTGCAATCCATGCTTCTAGGTTCCGATCTAAAGCAAAAGATTTGCGAACCTGCTCCGAAGTCCCGATCTAAATCAAATAAATTGTGATCCATGTTCCTAGGTTCCAATCTAAAGCAAAAGATTCGCGAAGCTGCTCTGAGGTGTCGATCTGAAGCAAAAGACTCGCAAACCTGCTCCAAAGTCCCGATCTGAATCAAATGATTTGCGATCCATGTTCCTAGGTTCTGATCTAAAGCAAAAGACATGTGAACCTGCTCCGAAGTCCCGATCTGAATTAAATGATTTGCGATCCATGCTTCTAAGTTCCGATCTAAAGCAAAAGATTTGCGAACCTGTTACGAAGTCCCGATCTGAATTAAATGATTAGCGATCCATGCTTCTAGGTTCCGATCTAAAGCAAAAGATTCGCGAACCTGCTCCGAAGTCCCGATCCGAATTAAATGATTTGCGATCCATGCTCCTAGGTTCCGATCTAAAGCAAAAGATTCTCTGAATCCATGCTCTGAAGCCCGATCTGAATAATGATTGGCGAATGATCATTAAATTTGCTTAATGTTTCAAAAACCCGCTCCAAAGTTCCGATATGAATCAAATGATTTGCGATGCGTGACTTGAGGTTCCGATCTAAATCAACTTAATGGATTAATTTGCGATTACGCAAAATTACGAAGGCCCGATCTGAATCAAATGATTCGCAATATGCAATCTGCCTGGAGAGCTTCGAAACAGTCAATCATGTTGCGACGTAATAGTTTTTTAAACTCGATCTACTCGATCTCAATATATAATATATAATAATGCATTTTAATCTACATATTTTTAAGCTTCCTCTGCAAGCAACATTTTTGAATAGTGCGCATGCGCATAAATGTCTAGGGAACCCCGGAGTATGACGTAAGACGGAACCCGCGATAATTCAAACATCAAATAAAGCGAAATTACAGGGAACAAAAAATACTAAATTAGTCATCGGGTGCCATGTTCAATATAGCTGCATTTTAGAGATCTTTAATCAATTAAATAACATAAGTTATTACTCTGTGACGTCATTAACAATGGCTCTACATTGTTGAACTAATGTGGTTCAAACGACAGAGATGCAACCGTGTTCGGGAAACAGTCATGACTAGCTAGTTCGTTTCTACAACAATGCATCATACTATGGAGGTTAATCAGTGAGTTACGTTGTTGTATGGGAAATGCACCCCAGAGCGGTTCCAGGGTAAATGACTCACTCAATTGATTTGGTTCATCTCATAACACTGTCAGTACTTCTACTAGTTTATCTTGATAGTTTTATGACCTGAACTGAAATACTGAAAAAAATCAAGCACTTTTTAAGTACCTCTTCAGGAATATTACGATTTTCAAGGGTTTTCCAGGCCTTCAATTTTAAAAAGTAAAATTCAAGTACTTCAAGCACTTTAAGCACCTTGAACCCTGTATTCATGCTGTGCTGTTTGAAAACATCTGCACTTTCTACACTTTGTGTTCACTTTATTTTCCAGTCATCTTGAAGAAGTTGCCATAGTTCTTTCGGCTGTAGTCTCAGTTGCTTCTGACAGACTCAATCATGGTGAGATGTGAACAGATCTTTGTGTGGGTCCAACCGTCTGTTATAGGACTTCTTATCCAAGCAAAATTATTACATAATTTGCAAAAAACAATGTTTGTAATTCTAAGATTCCCCACTGGTACACTAAAGCAAAAGATATAAAGTTAAAACCATAAAGTTTTAAACATACAACTGTCTTATGAAGCATAAAATTTCTGTCTGTTTGTGTGTGTTTTGGGGCAAGGTTGTACCCAGAAGTGAGTTCAAACTGATAAAACTTCCTTTTGGGGTTGTCCTCATTTGTAAAAACACTATAAAAAAGTGAAGTTGATTTAGTTTTTGTTTGTTTGTTTGTTTTGTTTTGTTTTGTTTTGTTTTGTTTTGTTTCTTTCCCCTATTATGTTTTTTTCATTTTTTTTTTTTTTTTATTATGATGTTACTATTATAAAGATAATAAATATTTGTGTTGTGAAGTGTTTTTAACCAACAAATTAATAGTCATATCACTTGTTGGGGATTTTACTTGGGGTTTTATGCATAATTTCTCAGTCTTTAGAAGTGTTGTGTTAAATGTGTGTGGGTGCGTATTCAACAAACTTTCACACGTTTTAAAAATATAGATATTTTTTATTTATTATCAAAAAAAATAGACATCACTTTATTATAAATGGTATTAATAAAATCATTAATTTGAATAATACATTATAATAATATTTTTATTGTATACTCTCTATCTGTAGTATTTATTAATAATAATAATAATAATAATAATAATAATTATTATTATTATTATTATTATTATTATTATTATTATTATTAACATGATTAAACATTGTTATTATTATTATTATTATTATTATTATTATTAACATGATTAAACATTGTTGTTGTTGTTATTATTATTATTATTATTATTATTATTATTATTATTATTATTATTATTATTAAAATGATTAAACATTGTTATTAATATTATCATGATTAAACATTATTATTATTATTATTATTATTACTGTTGTTGTTGTTGTTGTTGTTGTTGTTTGTTGTTGTTGTTGTTGTTGTTGTTGTTATTATTATTATTATTATTATTATTATTACCATGATTAAATATTGTTATTATTATTATCATGATAAAATATGACCCTCTAGCACTCTCTATTCTATCTACTTGTTTTAATATTATTATTATTATTATTATTACTATTATCATGATTAAAAACAACCCTCTACCGCTAGCACTCTGTTCATTTCTATCTAACTGCTTTTATAATAATAGTAACAACAATTATTATTATTATTATTATTATTATTATTATTATTATTATGATTGAATATTATTATTATTATTATGATTGAATATTATTATTATTATTATTATTATTATTATTATTATTATTAGCATGATTAAACATTATTATTAGTAGTAGTAGTATTAACATGATTAAACATTGTTATTATTATTATTATTATTATTATTATTATTATTATTATTATTATCATGATTAAAAACGACCCTCTACCGCTAGCACTCTGTTCTATTTCGAATTGCTCTTATAATAATAGTAACAACAATTATTATTATTATTATTATTATTATTATTATTATTATTATTATTAACATGATTAAACATTAGTAGTAGTAGTAGTAGTAGTATTAACATGATTGAACATTTGTATTATTATTATTAATACTATTATTATTATTATGATTAAACAGTATTATTATTATTATTATTATTATTACCATGATTAAACATTGTTATTATTATTATCATGATTAAACATTATTAGTAGTAGTAGTAGTATTAACATGATTAAACATTTTTATTATTATTATTAATACTATTATTATTATCATGATTAAACAGTATTATTATTATTATTATTATTATTATTATTATTATTATTATTATTATTATTATTATTATTACCATGTTTAAATATTGTTATTATTATTATCATGATTAAAAATGACCCTCTAGCACTCTCTATTCCAGGGGTGCCCAACCCTGTTCCTGAGATCAACTTTCCTGCAGAGTTTAGTTCCAACCCTGATCAAACACACCTGTCTGTAATTATCAAGCGCTCCTTGAGATCCTAATTAGCTGGTTCAGGTGTGTTTGGTCAGGGTTAGAGCTGAACTCTGCAGGAAAGTCGATCTCCAGGACCAGGGTTGAGCACCCCTGCTCTATTCTATCTACTTGTTTTAATATTATTATTATTAATATTATTAATATCATGATTAAAAACGACCCTCTACCGCTAGCACTCTGTTCTATTTCTATCTAATTGCTTTTATAATAATAGTAACAATTATTATTATTATTATTATTATTATTATTATTATTATGATCATGATTAAAAATGTCCCTCAAACACTAGCCCTCTCCATTTTATTTCTACTCTATATAACTTTCTTTTTATTTACTATAAAAACCTGATCCTCTAACACTAGCACTCTCTATTCTATTTCTATTCTATTTGTTTTCGTTTTATTTTATTACTTTATACTGTCTGCTAAATGACTAAAGGTATTGTTAATGTAAATGTAAAGCTTAACAGATCCTCATATATATATATATATATATATATATACATATTTAGCATTACATATTATAAAGCTTAAGAGTTCATTAGATCTGCAGCGCTGGTTAAGTTTTTAAAACTACTTGACTGAAGAACCTGGAAGCGTTGCATTCAAATCATGACCAATTCAGTGCCAGTCATGGCAAATAATATCGGGCCAGACAAGAAAAAGAATTTGATTTCTCAAATACTGTAAAGCGAAACCCTCTTTTCCATTGTGAAATTTACATTTTTAAGAAATGGCCACACTGGTCCTTCAGAGGTCTGAAAATGTGGAATCATTTCTGTCTCTGGATCTTGTTTCCTATCTAGTCCAGTGTTCTCCAGTCATATTGATAGTCATTATCTAGTCATGTTGTTCACAACAGGACCAGAACATTAAAATGGCCTGCAGTCATTAAGCTACTTCATTTTCTGAACATAATTTAGAAATGCAAAATACTTGACCTCAGTGGAGAATGACTGCAACACTACCTTACGTCAGACCAGATGAGAGAGCGAATCCCACGCCTGCCTTCACTCTAGCTCTCACTTTGAAACCACTGGTGCCGTAAGATCTGATTGAACGTCGGCCGTTCTTCAGGAATGCGGTTCAGACACCGACCGATCAGATCACGACATTCTGTACAAGTTTGGAGGAGAGAGATGATTAGTCAAGACACCAAAGCTGACATGTATGAAAACACCGTCTGTTTTCTCACCAGTGGATACGGTGGACTTAAAAGAGTGAATAGTGCCTTCCAATGTTTACGTGGCATTGGAAAAGGGCAGCCATCTGTTCACCATCAAATACAGCACAACGCCTAGAGACCAGACGTTTGTTGGGACGGCGTAGTATTTGGGCGTCGACAAAGCCTCTGGCGGGCAGAACTCTACTGCTCCTGTAAGCATTTCACATTTCATGGTCAACACTATTCCACACTCATTTTTCCAATAGAAAATAAAACAACGCCAGCTCACCTAAATATCTCCAGCTGTCGTAGCCAGCGCTGTTAAGAAGGTGACCGGAGCCAAAGTCAATCAGCTTCAGCCCCAAAGTTCTCGTGTTGACCAGGATGTTATCAGCGTGGATGTCGTTATGAAAAACGCCGTGGTCAATGCAGTGCTGCACCGCCAGAACTAACTGGCGCATTAAACCACGTGCAATCGGTTCGGTCAGTCCCGATGAAGCGCTGATGAACTTGCGCAAGACCACGCACGGATGAGGGAACTCCAGAATGAGCAACGTGACCATTCTGCGATCAAACCACTCGTACATTTGTATAACGTAGGGGCTTACTGGAGGACGCCTCAACATGAGCATCAGTGCCACTTCTCTAGGCAGAGGTTTGGAATAACCAGGCTAGAGAAAAGCAGAACACAAGGTTTGTTATCATAAATTTAAATGTACTTTACAATTCTTTTGAATTGTATTATTTAATCTTTGCCAATTTACAATTTGAATAGGACGGACGTTGTTCCATTTGCACAGTCTTTTGATGGCAACCTGCAAAGAGATAAACAAATATTATTCATTTTTCTCACATTGTCCAATCTGTAAGTTATTTCAAACATACTTCTTTGATCTTCTTTGAAGTGTGTTACCTGTTGGCCGTCAGTTGTTCGGATTGCCCTGTACACCGTGCCAAAGCTTCCCCTTCCTAACACACCTTGCAGTACGTATAAACTGTACAATGATTCTGAAAAACAGAAGAGGTTGCAGAATAGGTTTAGTTGTGTGTTTTTTTAATTACAGCTCTTAAATAATAGCATTGCTGGCTGTATGAAAACAGACATATAGCAAATACTATATGTTCTTTTTGTTTAACAAGCAAACTATATGCACATGGTTAATGTTTGCATGCTAATAATACTTAAATAAGGGTAAGTTAAAGCTGACATCACACTCACCTTTCGTTGGTTCACAGTTGGGAAGATCTTGGACAGCCGGGTTGGTGTCGGGCACATTCTGGAGCCCAGAGGGACCTGGCACAGGCTCTGGCTCCCGATCGGACTGTTGTGGAGTATTAGACTCCACTCTTGTCCGCCTGCAACAGCGGAAAGGTTTCTTTATGGCCTTCCATGCTCTCTTAAAGAAAGCTTGGATCCTGCTCCTCCTGTTGCCTCGTGCAGGAATTTCTTAATTGACGAAAAACAAGGATGAAAGTATTAGAAACATGTCTGAACACAGGTTAAACATCAAACGGCGTCTATCTAGTGCATATTTACATAGAAAAACAATGAAAAACGACCACAACGTGTGAACGACCTCTTTATGTCTGCAGCAACTAATCAATAATATCTGTAATGCAAATAGTTGACTACAAATAACCTAAGAATTTCGCGACAATAAAATGTGGCTTAATGAGATCAAAGGATTTATTTTATAAAGTTCTGTAGTTTTTAATAATCTGACCTGTTGGGTTTTTCTCAGCCAAAGGCTGCGTACTCTTTGCGCCTGCTGCTTCTGCCTCTGCTGGAGTCCTTGTTGACTCGACAGGTTGTTCTGAGTCTGAATCGAGGCTCCACTCTTCATCGACCCACTGACAGAAGCCGTTGCAAAAGCTGATGGTATCCAGCCATGCAGCCGCTTCTGTCTCAGCAGCACCGCTACCGCCACCGCCCGTAGGCGCGGACAGAGATGATTTATACATCGGGATGCCGAATGTGGACAAACTCTGTGCAAACTGGGGTGTTCGAGTAGACTTATACACACTACGTGTTTCTGTCTGCAGACTTTCGAAAGTTTAGTTTTTCTACCGCTCTGCAAACTCGCTCAAGTGACAACCTTCACAAAAACGATCCGATTCTCACTATCGCTAACTGTGAAATGAGCATTCTATTAGACGCTTAGGAGTAGCGCGTGACCTCACGAACGTTCGAAAATGGAATGCAACATAGCGGGAGTCTCATAGCGCATTTTTTAAATCCGAGTGTTTATTTTATTTATTTATTTATTTACAGTAGTGACCATTAGCCGACGGACATTTATTAGAAATGTCAAAACTCTCATTTTGAATCTGAATACAGTACCGCATTCTGCTCATACAGCTTAATAAAGTACAGCTCTAGTACGATTATTCACAGTAGTTACCAATGACGCTTTACGTGAGTACACTGTATGTACATTTGTATATATTTTCAACTGAAGAAATGCATATCTTTATGTAGTTTGAAGTCTGATCTTTGATAAAATATAAAGGGTCAATAGCTAAATTCTTTTCATTTTCATTTTTTTTTTTTATTATTATTTTTTTTTTCTTTTGGTTTGGTTTGGTTACATTTTTAATGAAATGTACCATACATTTGTCCTATGCTGTGATGTAGCAAAAATTAAGAAGAAGAAACTCTTAATAATACAGAAATGGCATCAGAGAGATTTTTCTTCATTGTTAGACACTTCATATAGTGTTATTTATGTAATATGAAATTATAATTAAAATGATCATTTTTTCCTCATGACTTCTTGGACAATTTCAAGACAAACTTTGTCAACAAGACAAACTTTGCTGTCATCCATTCAAAACTGCTAAAAATTATACCATTTTAAGATGAGTGATAATTATATCTCCTCTATTGCAGTCCTCAACTGTTTTTATTATTATTATTATTATTATTATTATTATTATTATTATTATTATTATTATTATTATTTTAGTTTGTTTGTTTTGTAAGATATTTTGAGATAAAAACAAATCTGTGGTTTTTACATAGGACATAGGACATTACGTCACACTGAAGGACAGAAATAGTAGTTATTAAAGTATTTTAATTTAATTTTGAACATGTCAATGGAGAAAGAAAGTTTAGTTTTGATACAAACAATATCAACATTTTTTAAACCAAACCTTTTTTTTTTTCTTTTTCTTTGCAACAAAATTTAGTCTCTCAATCAGTGTTACTGAAACTTTCTAGCCCCTCTGCTGCATGTGTGGCACAGCTGAATATGATTGATATTTACACAAGATGTGATTTATTTATTTATTTATTTATTTTAACTATGGCTACTCTTTTTAAGGCATCATTTTGATTCTATTTACTTTTTGTATCGTTGTCTTAGGATCTCCTCCCTTCTGCCGGATCCCTGTTCATTTTCTGTCAATATTTCTATGTCCTCTCTCTTCCACTAATTTCTCTCCCTCAATTCTTGTTTAACTATATCATTATTTTCAAGTTTTCTGCAAAACACCAGAAAATAGTTTAATTAATGTAATCATTGTATTTTAGAACACTGAAAATGATCAAAAAATCTTATTTAATTTTTAAAAATGCTTCTTAAAGAGACCTTGTCCTCGGGTGTAACATCTTTGTCCTGTGGTGTGACATTACAGGCATCACACCGGAGGACATTTCCTGTCACACCATAGGACGTTTCAGCCTTGTGTGTCAATTAACGACTTTGCTATTCTGAGCTAACATAAGTGGTTAGCAAGACAGATTTGCATAATTTACCATGATTATGTAGTTTAAAATTCAGTTAATAAATATAATTTAGGGGTGTCACACCAAAGGACAACAAAATGTAACACTTTTGTTGTGGTTCCAGAAAGTTAAATATTTGAACAATTCTGAGACAAAATTTGACCAAGTGCACATGTCATGGGCTTGACGGGGGGCTTTAGTAACATTATCATGAATGCAGTCCTTCAACTAATTAAAGTTTTCTCTGGAATTGGATGATTTAAAATCAGGATATGGTGTCACACCAGAGGACATGGTTTTCAGAGACAAAATGTATCAAGTTCCAACGCTTTCAAAAATATATGGCAAAAAAAAGATTGCCATTTACTAAAATAGACACTTGTACAATAATGCTGGAGGTATTTATTAACATTTTTATACTTTTTAATTTATAAAAGTTGTAATTTATTGAACCGTGTATGAGACAGTCATCAAAAAAAAAACAAAAAAAAAAACACTGCAGCTTTTATAACAAGTCCATGTAGGACAAAGAAATGTTTAACGATTTACTGCATTTTTAACCACGACAATATTAATTATATTAATTTTTATCTTGTGGAACAGTGAAAATGTCATGTCACATCAACAGTCCATTTATATATTAATATATGTTTAAGTTAATTATTTCACTACACGCATTGCAATTTATCACACGTTGGATAAATTGTCTGTTCACCAGTGCACATGTACACCAATCCTAAAGATATAGTTCACCCAAAATTTAAATTCTGTCATTAATTACTCACGCTTATGTCGTTCCAAACCCGTAACGCCTTCGTTTGTCTTCAGAACACAAATTGAGATATTTTTAATAAAATCCGAGAGCTCTCTGACCCTCCATAGACAGGGATCTTTAACTTTAAATACGTTTTATTTTGGACAAAGCCCTTTTTTAACATCCCTTTTGTAAATATATATATATATATATATACAGGGGTTGGACAATGAAACTGAAACACCTGGTTTTAGATCACAATTAGTATGATATTGGGCCTCCTTTTGCAGCTAATACAACATCATTTCATCGTGGGAGTGACAAATACAAGTCCTGCAAAGCAGCCAGAGGGATTTTGAGCCATTTTCCTCTTGCAGAACAGTGGCCAGGTCACTATGTGATGCTGATGTGGGAAAACGTTTCCTGACTCGCTCCTCCAAAACACCCCAAAGTGGCTCAATAATATTCAGATCTGGTGACTATGCAGGCCATGGGAGATGTTCAACTTAATTTTCATGTTCATTAAACCAGTCTGTCACCAGTCTTGCTGTGTGTATTGGTGCATTATTATCCTGATACAGAGCACTACCTTCAAGGTACAATGTTTGAACCATTGGGTGCACATAATGAAACTTTACACTCTGCTCTAACTGGTGTAATGTACAATAAGTGAAGATTGGGCACCAGACAGCGCAAATATAGCCATGAAACCTCCAATACTATATTGGTGAGTGTTTCAGTTTCATTGTCCAACCCCTGTATATATATATATATATATATATTCTTAATTGACATGTGTTTACCCTCCAAAATTAGGATGTTTTTGGTCATCTGCATGACAAAAAAAAAATAAAAAATTGAAACAATCCCAGTGAAAAGAGGGACTAAAATGCTGCTTATATCCGTGCAAACTATCACATAGCTCTAATTAAACTAGTATCTAGTAACGCTTGTAGTAACGTTTGTGTTGATAACAGGGTTGACAAAAACACCAAAACATGAGGTAGAAAAATAGTCTGAGATGGCACAATACAATTTCTTGTCATTTTAAGGTGTCTTCATTTCATAGATATTAAAAAAAAAAAAAAAAAAAAAAAGGTAAAGCACTGATTTCATGGAATGACCCAAATACACAGAGTAAAGGTGAAACTAAACAAGACACAGGTGAGGCTAATCAGTAACTAGGGAAAGAGTCTCAAATACAAGAATTGAAAAAGGAAACAATGACTGAATACTAAAAACTAAAGTCAATGAAAACTTCAACATAAGAGTCCTTGGGAAACACAAGAAATATGTCAGATGGAGGTAAACTGGTATATAGCTTTAGCTAGCTTTTTAAAGTTCTTAATTGTTCAAGTTGATATGTTTGCGTTTTAGATTCTCAAGTTGATCATTGTAATAGAGCTGTAAGGCAAATTCGATGCTTACAAAAGGACAACATTTTTGCATGTTTGCATTTTAAAAAAGTAATTTAGTTAATGATGGAAAACATTTCGGTCAACACATACTAATGTAATGACAGTTTTCTGGATATAATCCCATGTTAATGGCAGGTGTAAGGAGGCCTGCAGTGTAGTTTTGACCCTTATTGCATCACTGTTTACTAGCAAGCAGACAGAAGCATATAGAGCCAAGCCAGATAAAGACTGTGTTTGCTGATAGCCGCAGGTGAAAGTTCAGTGTTTTGTGTAAGAGTTGAACTGTATTTTTTCATCTGTCATCTCTTTCACGGCTCTCTAGCAAAAGTGTTCCAGAAATAAAGAGATGAGGATGCAGACTTTGCTCTTGGTATTGTTGCTGTGTGTGTTCTGGCAGCATGGCAGCACCTCCCCTATGCCCACTGAATGCCAAGACGCCGCCGTGGTGAAGGCAGCGGAGGAGACTCTAGAACAGATAAACGCAGACAGGCGGGAAGGGTATGTCCTCTCATTGAACCGAATTTATGATGTCAAAAAGGACATAAAGGTGAGTTTTGATACTAGTATGGATGCATTTAAGTAGCTTTTTGTATGGGTGAGTGGTGAATAAAGATGTCCAAACTGAGGAAAAAGGAAAAAAAAAAAAAATCTTGGTAAAAGTGAATTTTAAAGACGTAAATCACCCAAAAAATAAAATTTTGCCATCATTTACTCACCCTCAAGTTGTTTTAAACCTACATGAGTTTCTTTCTGCTGAACACAAAACAGTTGCTGGCAGCCGTTGACTTCCAAAGTATGGACAAAAAAAACTACTACTAGGTTACCAGCATTCCTTAAAATATCATCTTTTGAGTTCAGAAGAAGAAAGAAACACATACAGATGTGGAACAACAAGTGGATGAATAAAATTATTTTCATTTTTGGGGGAACTATCCCTTTAAGTAGAGTTAAAATGGTAAAATCAATTAAAAAGTAATGACATCTACTGTACATCTTCAGACTTCCACATAGAAACATTTATTAAATTAAACTTTAATTTAATTGTGTTGAATTATTTACTCAAATATTTCCTGAATATGTTATTGTTTCAGTATTGATTTTACAACTTTTCAAACTGTCTGTGCATTATCATTTTTTTCCTAACGGATCCTCTTCTTGGGTTCATACATGCTGGTATGTTAAAATACACTATGTTAAGCAAGAAGATTGATTAATTGATGCCAGTCTAGTGAATCACATGTTGCAGTGTCAAAATTAACTTTCGTGTATGCTTTCAACATCTGTTGTGATTCCATCACTAACAAATACATCTCAGTAACATAGTAGGCTAAATAAACAGATTACCATCAAAGACTGAGTCTAAGTCCATTTCAAGTTGACGCACAGTTGGTTCAATGTTCGTGAGACTAGAGGCATGAATCTAGTTGCCAGTGGTATTTTTTTTAAAAAACAAGCTGCATAGGAAAAACGGAAGAAAAAGACATACTATATATATATATATAATATAGGGTACAACGGAGCTAAAGGCGCCCCGGGGTAAAAGGTGCCTTTGATAATATTTTCCTCTAAACTGCTAGATGGCAGAAAAAAGTGGTGTAGCACTTTTCAAAACATTCGCTTTTCAAGATGCACGTGCAAATTTGGCTGATGCTTGACGTAATCGCTTGCAAAGTTGATTCTGCGCTTACTTAATCTAGTATTTGGTGTTTTTAAAAATGTTGTAGATTTAAGTAGCAAATGAGAATTGCTCAAATTCTTGAATATATCTTGAGACAAAGGTCTTCTTAATGATTTTCAGTTTTGTTTAAGATAATTAAAACAGCAGTTTTTAAATAACGAAATAGTATGTAAAAGGATGGTATTTGAGGTAAAAAACACCCCTGATGTTGGGGCTAAAAGGCACAGTTATTAACATGATAATTAATAGAAGGTTGACTTTTCCATTTGTTGACATGACATTGTTAGATTCAGATGGTAAATATCATATATTATGTTGGGTGTCCATCTTAGAAATAATCACCATATTTAGAATAAAACCATCATATTTAAAAACATGTTATTAATTATATCATATAATAATAATAATAATAATAATAATAATAATAATAATAATAAAAAACATTTGTTGTTACTACTGTAAATCTATATTAAATTACTATGGGATCTCCTTCAATGCTTTCAGAATCTTTACATTTTAAAATGATTTTGTTTCTATATTTTATATTAACATATTTATTGAACAGAAAAAAAAACAATTTATTGTATTTATCAAAATAAGCAGAAAATTGTAAAAACATTACTAAAGTAATTGTTTTGAACAAGTATTAAGTTAGACATTATTATAGACATAAAAAAAAAAAAAAAAACATTGTTTTAGAGAAACTATTTGTATCAATACATTGTGCCTTTTACCCCATGCTGGTGAGCTGCCCCCCTTGCCACCTCATACATTTATAAGATTTTTAAACCAAAAAAAAAACCTTGCATGTTATACTTTCACACAAAATATGTTGCTCCATAAATGTTCAATACAAAGTATTTATTTTTTTGCAATCATACACTTTAGGTGCAGTGAAAAGCACATTTTTAGCCCATTTTCCATTTTATTTTTATTTATTTATTTATTTATTTTTTTTCATTTTAAAAAGAGTTCAAAAGAAATGGGATATTTGGAAGATGCACAAATATTAAACACATGAGTGTGCATATCTTAATTTTTTTGTATTGCATTATAAACGTAATACAAATGCAAACGTTATAGTTTTATGTTTTCCCTCATTAAAAAAGATCCAAGTATCAGATTTAAAAAAAAAAAAAAAACTTTTAAATCAAATATAATGATTTATAGATTTGTAGTACTTTTGTATATTTACAAACGTTATTACTTTTGCATCACAGAACTGACAAGTGACAACTGACTTTCTGTTTTTCCCCTTAAAAAAAAGATTCAAAGATCAGATTTTATTTTATTTATTTATTTTTTACCAAATATATTGATGTATAGAACTGAAAAATATATATTATTATCATATTTTAAATACAAAAAAAAGTACACATTTTTATTTTTCACCAAATATGTTGATTTTTGGAACCAAAATTTAAAACACATGCAATCTGAATTCAAGTTGCCATGTAAAAAAAAAAAAAAAAAAAAAAAAAAAAATCCAAATATCAGAAATTGTTAAAATATGAAAATGCATGTTTGTTTGTTTGTTTGTTTGTTTTGGAAATGAGATCTTAAAAGACACCCAACAAAGATAAATTAATAAAGCTTGGGTTTTTGAAATGTTATTTCATGCTAGTTTGATTAATCTCATGTTTGTTTCTAACAAAGGCAGAAGGCGTGAGCCAATTACACCTGACGATAGACGTTCTGGAAACAGAATGTCATGTGATCAGCAGGAAAAAATGGAAATCTTGTTCTGTTAAGGGTATTGGCAATCTACCGGTATGTGTTTTACTCTGTAGACCAGTTCATCAGAACTCCATGGACTTTTTACAGTCAAATACTTGTATGCACTATAAAATATCTGTTTGACTAAAGAGTTTACCGTTATCTAAACTATATAAGGTGTTTGGGACATGTGACGCATCAGTTTCCCTTCAGAGTCCCATCAAAGTTGAGAATTACAACTGCACCATCCAACAAGGTGTGCTGTGACTGCATTAACCACTCTTACTTTAATAGAATGTTCTGTCCATAATGTTCTGTTGTTTAGCTAACTAGTTCACACTGAAAGTAACTTAGATTTGTGGCTTTATATAATGCTTTCACCTTTATCCATAGGTATAATACATTTAAAAAAGTTTACTTTGTAAAATGCTGACTTTGTCTCATTGTTTCACAGTGGCAGCTCGAGATATAGTGAACACTTGCCCCGACTGTCCAACTGCAGAACGCTTAGATGATCCAGTTATATCTGAGACCACAAGACTGGCCCTGCAGAAATTTAACAAAGAGAACGCTTCCCCACATTTCTTTGCTCTTCTGAATATAACATCAGCCAGCATGCAGGTATGTCAATACCAGTCAATCGATTGGTTGTATCCTGCATACGTGACTGGAGATGTGTGTTGTGTGTGTCGCAGTGGGTTGTGGGTCCGTCTTACTTTGTGGAGTTCACCATTCAAGAGACTGACTGCAAGAAAAGCACTGCTGATATCGACCTCGCGCAATGCAAGCTGAAGGACTCCGCGTCAGCTGTAAGAACTCGGTTCAGTTCAAAATAAAATGAGGACCACACTTTAAACTTGCTTTATATTTGGCATTAAAATATCTGTAAGTGAAGTAAGCTTTCTTTCTGCTGTTTAAAGCACAAGGGGTTTTGCACTGGTTCACACTTCAACGCTGAAGACGGGCTGGAGATGAAGGTTCCTGTTGAGGTCAAATGTGAAATCTTTCAACCAGTGGTGAGTGGTTTGCATTGCTGAGGAGTGACTAAAACTATGTTATACAGTAGTGTAACACTAGTTTAGTTTTTTTTTGTATCCAAACAAGTAGCAGGTCCACCTGACGTATTTACTTTTGAAACAAGTCTCCTCTGCTAACAAAGCTGCATTTATTTGATCAATAATACAGTAAAAACAGTAAACTGTAAAAAATACAATTTAATATATTGTAAAATGTAATTTATTTCTGTGATTAAATCTGATTTTTCAGCATCATTACTCTGGTCTTCAGTGTCACGTGATCCTTCATAAATCATACTAATATGCTGATTTGCTGCTCAAGAAACATGATTATTACCAAGGTTGAGAGCAGTTGTGCTGCATCATTTTTTTTTTTTTTTTTTTAATAAAAATAATTTTTACAATTACCCCTAGTAAAAAAGTAATAGATTTAAAATGCATTTATTTTATACTAAGTATAACTCAAGTCTATTAACATATTTACTGACATATCGCTCAAAACTTACTGATATAAAAATTGTAATTAAACTTTATTTGGAGTACTACTTGTGCACAATGCACATTTCTTAATATTAAGCCTAAAATGTGTTTTAATGTTACTGTTGATACTCATTGGATGATCTTTAAATAATATTGGTCTTTAAATGCAAAATATTTAAAGTGTATCTAAAGTGTACTTGCAATAGTTCCACTTTAGCACAATCAGATAAACTTCAGTAAATATTTAGTTGGATTTCAGAACTACTTACACAGAATTAAAGTGCATTAAGTACAAAATTAGCTATTACAATAACCAGTTAAATTAGCAATTCCAATAATTAGTTGTTCCAACTTAGCAGACTTTAAATATACCTGTTTAGTATACTAAAAGTTGAAATGTAGGGTATTTTTATTAAGTACAACATATGTAAATGTATTTGTAGTATACTTAGCATGAAATAAATGTATTTGAAAAATATCTTAGTACATTTATTTTTCACTACACTGTAAAAAAGTTTTTACCTGTTTTAACTTTTAGCAGCTGCCTTAAAATTTTAAGTTAAATCAACTTGAAAATACAAGTCATTTCAACTCATAAGTTAAATCAACTTAAAAGTACAAGTCATTTAAACATATTTTATTGTAGTGAGTTGAAATGACTTGTATTTTCAAGTTGATTTAAATTAAAATTTTAAGGCAGCTGCTGAACTGAAGTTTTTTTAGTTGAAAATGTCCCAGTGTAGGGACAAATGTCTTCATTGTCACTTCTGATCAATGTAATGCGTCCTTAATGAATAAAATTGTTAACTACATAATTCTTCAACAGTAGTGCAACTGCTAAAAGTTTAGTTTGTCAGCTTTTAAAATACACTAGCAGATAAGCTCAAAGCTAACTAAAAGCTGTATAAAAGATACTGTCCAGTGTTGTTAGTTTCTGATAACTTGAACTAAAGTTTCAAAATAAAGGATTTTTGTGCTGCAGTAAATCAGCCAGAGCAAAAAAATGTAGACTGGTTTGTGAGTTTTTTCTTTTGGTGTTCTCCAGGCTGTTCAACAAGGACCTTTTGGATCAGTACATGTTCTCTCTCCTCCACCCATCCAACCTGCCCCCAGAGTCCAGCCCATGGCCAGCAACTGCCCGGGGGAGAGACGACACAACCTTGGACTGACAGAGCTGAATCGCTGATTGAAATCACTTGAAACCTGGCCATACAGTTTAAACAAACACTGTAGATGTTCACATTTCCCAAAAGACAAATGTGTTGGCATTATCAGATGTAGATTTATCCACTATATAGGTTTTCATTTATGCACAGGAACATTGTAACATTTCTGTGTAGCTGTCCGAATAAAGTGCGCAAGGAAGAGCGTTCACAAGGCATTTTAATAAATATGGCAAACAAAGCAACTGTCACGCATAGTTGTCAAAACAGACAATGATGAAGAACATTAACTCTTTCCCCGCCAGCGTTTTTTTTTTTTTTTTTTTTTTTTTAAGTTGCCAGCCACCGCCAGCATTTTTGGTGATTTTCACCTAAAATTGGTGACACTCAGAATCTTTTCTGCTATGAATATATGAACATGCAGATAGGTTTCATCAGAAATACAACATTTTGGACAAAAAACTGAGAAAAATGCATTTTTATAAAAGCAGTGCATTTTCAAGCAAAATACATTCAGATGTCATATTCCTTCACCTGTAAATAATTATATTAATAATTAAAATTGCATTCAACAAACAGACACACGCACACATAAATACATATTATATACACACACACACACATATATATATGTACACACACACATACACACACATGTACGCGTATATATACATCTATAGATAACGCAAACACATATATACAAACATACATATACAGTACATATCCAAAACGACGGGTTATCGGTCTATCTACTACACAACTATAAGTTTCAGTGTTTATAAAGGCATCTCCCTCTCTGACTACTTCGTCCTGATCAGTTTTAAAATGGTTAAAACATGAGTGACCAGAGTTTGAGTCCATCAACACCTCCAGTGTATACCTCTTCATTATTATATGTGATATGATCTACATCTTCTTTGATCCTTCCATTGATGCCGATCGTCTTGAATTAGCACCTGGAAGACGTGGAAGTCCCGTAACTCATTCGGGGAATGCACCAGGGCTTTCTATACTGTAATACACGGATTGCCAAAAAAAACTTGTCAATAGCGGAAGCGTTGTCTCTTAATTGACGAGATATCTCATCAATGGCACGGAAAGAGTTAAGTAAAAAGTCTTTAATAACACACTGAAGGTCAATACAAGAAAAAGATAGACATGAAAATACAACAGATGCTTTAATCAGAACGGACCACTGAACATTGAAAATACTGCGACTAAATACAAGAAAATGAGGGAAATAATGGTAAACACTCATGAAAGTAAATGAATCACCATGACAAATGATAATGAGCGGGAAAAATGAACAGAGAAAAACAGGAAACTCAAAACCAAACGAAAAATCCATGATAATGAGAGTAATTAAACAGAACCGTGACAGCAACACACTACACATACAGTACCATAAATGAGACTGAGCAAAGAACACTGAGAACGCAGAGTTTAAATACACAAACTAGTTAATCAAAAGGAACTGAAACAGGTACATACTAATTAGAAACCATAACTATCAGAACAGAACTATTCAGAACAGAACTGTGACAAACAATAAAAATGTGTTGAACAAAAGCACAGTACTACTGGGTGAATTTCAGAAAACCTTAAAAATGTCATATTTCATCCTAAAAAATTTAGAACAAGAATGTATATTTTACTTTAAAATAAAGGAAGTCTGCTTTTGAACTTTAGAAAACCTTTAAAATAATTTCATAATTAGTTAACATAATAGTAGAATTTTGATTAGAAAGTTGGCCAATACAATAATAAACAATAAAAGCAACCAATCAAAAAAGGCTGTTCCAATCAATACTTCACTCGTACTGCATCTGCTAAATGTGATGGGGAAAACTCCTTTTCTCCAATGACTGAAGCCTTTTCAGTAATGCAGTGGTTCCATTGGTTCGTGCAGTGAATTAATAAGGCAGCAGAGGCTATATAGGCCTTCTGGCTATGTAAGTGAGCATTTCGCCATAGGATCCTCAGATTTCTTCTCCTTTAGTGACAATGGCATTCTTTGCTGATCTATGAGACTCAAAGCCGTTGAAATGCCTTTGCAGCAGATCAAGTTGAACCAGCAACCCTCTGCTTGGTTGATTCACTGCTTCTCCGCTGCCTTCAGCGTCATAGCAGCAGCGGTCCCGGCTGATCCCCTGCCAAAAGAGCTTATTTCTAAGGAGGTAAATTCTAAAAGAGCAAGTTTTCTAGTGATGTTGTTGCAAATGCAGTGCACCCTGCACAATCCAGAAGGGCAGTGAGTGCAGAGGTGGGTATTCCAGGGGTCAGAAAGTAAAAGTCATTCATTTCAAGTCACAAGCAAGTCTTGAGTCAAATCTCAAGTCCTCAAAGAGTTCAAGTTAATGAGATAATTAAGTGATTAAAAAAAAAATATGTTTGTGCATTAGTGATGAACACCTGCTGTTGTGAGCATTACAAAGGATCAGATGTTGATTTTTTACAGCATTACAGTGGCATTTGTTTAATAAGACTTTTTTCACAGTTCTGTAATAGCTGAATGCCAGACAGACACGCCCTCAATACGAGTGTTTATGTCTTGCCCTGCTTTGTTTGCGGCCCGGCCCTCCCCTCATCTGCTATAAGCGGTTTTGAGAGAATGCGTGCAGCACTTTTGATCTGCCAGTGTGTTTACACATAAAGATCATCAGTACCCCTCTTCTAATGAGCAGTTTGATCTTTTTAGGTGATTAAAGGAAAATGCTGTCACTGATTATTCCTACTGACAGTTTCAGATTGAACGCATCTGAGCCATGCTGAGGCAGCTCACACAGGGCTGACTGCTCTCCCTATGAGAGTATTAAGTCTAGCTACTTTCACATCCAGATTGCCCCACACCACAGACGATTCTTGAGACTTCGCCTTCGAGGGAGTGGCTCATCAGTACACAGTCCTTCCCTTTGGACTGTTCCTAGCTCCTCGCACTTTTAAGAAGTTTGTGCATTAGTGATGAACACCTGCTGTTGTGAGAATTACGGAGGATCAGATGTTGTTTTTTTACAGCATTACAGTGGCATTTGTTTAATAAGACTTTTTCACAGTTCTGTAATAGCTGAATGCCAGACAGACACGCTCTCACTACAAGTGTTTATGTTCACTATAGCTCTTTCCTCACTGAGACAGAGGGGAATCTGCATTCTGAATTACCTCGATGACTGGCTCATTTTAGCCCAGTCAGAGGACGAGCTACTATCCCACAGATCCTTCCTCCTCAGCCACTTAGACTGCCTGGGACTCAGGATCAATTTTGCCAAGAGTGCGCTGTCTCCCAGCCAACGGATATCATTCCTGGAAACAGTTCCAAACTCAACCCAAATGAGGTCGCACCAGAACTTGACTGGCCATTCAGCAGCTTGTGGCCTCATTTAAAGTTGGAGCCTCTCTTCCTCTCAAGGCATTTCAGAAGATGCTGGGCCTCATGGTCTATGCATCTCCAGTACTTTGGTTGGGCCTGCTTTGCATGCGGCCATTTCAGTACTGGCTGAAACCACGAGTTCTGTCCCACACTTCGCTTCCTTCGTGTCAAGGGGGACCAGGCCTGCATAGCAGCTCTAGCCCCTTGGAAAGACCTTCAGTGGATGGAACGTGGAAATGATGTGCAGAAGGAAGGTGGTCTCAACAGATCGGCCACTGGTTGAAAGAGGAAGTTTGCCTCCACATCAACTGATCATGCTCTGCAGCGTCTTTTTAAAAAGTTAAATTCAACACGACAAATACAAACATACAATCTACCACACTCTCCTGCAGTGCTGCAGTTTTAAATTTATGTTCTTTTCATTCAGGTACGAGGTCATGCTGTGATGTATCAATCTGCTGTTGGTCACACAGTGTCATGTCATGTGAATTCGCAGGTCAGAGTTCACCAACGCAGCGAAATGCTTTATTTTATATATTTTATTGTGTGACAATCACAGATCGGTCTTCAATAGATTAGAGATGTCAAAACCGTTAGCTCTAAGAAAGAATTATTATTTATCATATTCCTACTCTTACTACTGCTTCAAACACCTGCAAACAGCCACAAACTCTATATTATCTTTTAGATTAAGATCTCTTCTTTCAAACAAGACCATTTTCACGTCTCTATGTGCTTCCATTGGTAAGAAATCCATTGTTTTGTCACAGAAGCCACTAGGCTGCAAAAGACGCACTTTCTGAGAAACACGCGCTCTCCAAATTATAGATGCTCAACGCAACAGCTCTTATGTTTTACAACTCTGGGCTGCTCAATGCGCTGCAGCAGGTCAGTTCACACGCCACTCAAGCGTGCTAGCCACTCAGAGCCGTGAAATCTGACACCTCTGGGCTTTGCTCTGCACAGCAGAGAGGATGGTGAGAGAGTCTTGTGTCTCCTGAAAGAAAAAAAAAACTGATTGTATAAAACACAAAATGTGATATTTGGTCTAATTCGCCTACGCCATTTTGTATATTACTACTTGGACAAACATAAAAATTAAACATAATTCAGTCAAAGTGGTATGGCACATAGTAAAATAGGATTCTGGGGGTAATGTGCTTTATAAAACCTGTTTTTTTACAAAGGATACTCACAAGGACACTTTCAGACACAAAAAAGGGACAATTTTACTCCCTTTGCTTATAGTTCAATAGCTTTACTATAGAAGCTCATGTCTGAAAGATTTTTTTTTTTTTTTTCTGTTACATCCTGCCACCTAGTGGAATCAAACAATATCAGTTGCAGAGAGCTGGAGCAAATGAAACCTAAATAAAAGACTTTCACACACACACAAAAATAAAAAAATAAAAAAATAAAAATAAAAAATGTTATTTTTTTTAGTGTTTATTGTAATATTTAAAACCAATATAATGTTTTGTTTTTGTTTTTTTTTGTTTTTTTATGAAGAATTGCAATCATATTTTGTAGTTCAAAGGGTTTTCCAATTTTTTTTTTTTTTTTTTTTTTTTTTTAATTTCCTCGACTGTATGTGTGTAGGGTAAACATTTGAATTTGAGTATGTAAAATTTAGGTGAAAATACCAAAAAATGCCCCAGAGCTCAAGGGGTTAATAAATGCTGACCACTAATTAGGTATATTATATTTTTTATGAAACAAGTAAAATGTAATTTGTTGTGTCATATGTCATAGCTATGTACGACTACACACTAGACAAATGCAGCCAAGGTGAATACATCTCAATTTTCAGTCAAGTAATGAATGCATGCATAAGTTAATGAAACATCCTACTGCCATCTCAGCACAACTGTGCCAATTCTGCAGCTTACCACTGTACCTGGAATCTGATCATGGATGAGAAAGGGACATCAAGGCTATTGTTGCCGGAGTGCATTGAGAGGATGAGGAAGACCATGATGACACCCCCGAACCACATAATCTTGAACAAGAGCGGGAGAACACGTGCAGGACAATCTGGCTATCGCTGTGTCTGCTCCAAACATTTGTGTGCCTGCTCTCCATGAGCACGGCTACCTATAAAACATTTAAAGAGAGTAAAACATTTTACATTGTCTGCATTCCATTTTATGCCAAATTTCATTTCATATGTTTACAATTACATGCTCATTTTTGTCATAGTTTTATTACTTTTGTTGTGTAGTAGGCCAAACCACTGAACTGGTAAGCAGAAGGTTGCTGGGTTAATCTCTGCAGTTGTCACCTGCTCCAGGGAGAATGGGGGTCTCATGTGATTTTTGTAAATATTTTTATTATTATTATTTTTTTTTTTTTAATGTTTTGAGCACAAACACTCAATAAAGCTGCTTATTTCTTAAAAGCACTACTATTACATTAATGCTTACATATATTTAATACAATTTCTATTTCCTGGTTTTTTTTTTTTTGTTGTTGTTTTTTTTTAATTGGGTTTAATGGATTTGATTTCTATTACTTTTTAAAATAGGTAAGTTTGTAACTTACAGACAGATTATTATTGTTTTCTTTACTTCTGAAATTACTGGACACAGTTAAAATATTCCACTCATATCCTGTAGGGGGAGAAAGTAGTGAGGAGGTTGACGGAGTGTGACATGAAAGTGAAACTATTATAGATTGATCCTTTTCTGTCACATGAGGAAGTAAACAACATTGAGAGAAACACAGTGAGTATCATTCTTTCAGAGTCATTTTCATTCATAATCAACCTCAGTCCAGACTGGTTTAAGGTAAAGTACAATCAGCAGTATCAGATATGTTGAAAGTATAGTTTACATTTTGTTTATTCGATTGCTAACAAGCATTATGTAATACTGAAGACACGTTTTCAAAACTCTTCACACATTCAACAAAACAGACGTTTATGCAAACGTGAATCTGTGAATCATTACTTTCACACAAAATGCTTTCCCTGACCACATTTTTCCGTGAACACTTTTACCAGTCATACTTCACCATCTGCAAAACACTATATATTTGCAGCACACTGCTTTTAAAATTGATAAAGCACATTAAAATCAGAACAATAGCAAACTGTTTATTTCAGCAGGCATGATAAGGCAATATAAAATCTTAGCAGAATATTTACTATAAAATTAAATAATAATTACACTATGCACTGTAAAAAGTGAACCTGTGCAGTTGTTGTTTTAATTCTAGTTTTGTTGTCACAACCTAGTTCAATCAAGATTATGCAACATAAACAAGAGAACGTTCATTGCATTGACCCAACATACAACATACACGCTCCAGAGCACTGTTTTGAAATTTCACAACAGTGATTTCAGACTTTATTATTATCAATAAAAGATCAACATCTAAACTTCTGTTAATTCTTAATAAGAAGTTTTGTATGAAAGAAATTAAGTCAGACTGGTTTGTAATAAGTGAATAAGCTGAGATCTAGAGAAATCTTTTAGTGTTTCATGTTCCGTTGGGATTTAAGGGGTCACCATTGTGCTGAAGAGTAGAGTCTGTGCTTCAGTCAAAAAGAAGCCCACGAAATATTGCTGTTATGCTGCATATTGCTATATTTAAACACAATAGCTGTACTGTTGTTGATGCTGTGATTATCACATTAGCTCAAGCATGTTTGCTGTTGGTAGCTAACAGTGGTGGACAGTAACAAAGTAGTTGTACTTCGTTATCGTACCTAAGTACATTTTTCAAATATCTGTACTTTACTGGAGTAGTTTTGTTTTGAATAACTTTCACTTCATTAAATATCCAATGCATAAGATCGTACTTTTCAAATAAATTTCAAAGAAAAAATTTGATAGACAGTAACTGTAAAAATGTCTGGTAGGGTCTAACAGTATGATAACATTTTTGTAATTAAACCAACAAACTGGGGTTCCAATACTGCACATACATCATTACGTCATTATACTAGACATGCAGCTATTGCTTCAGGAATATATTAACTTTTTATTAAAGTAAAACTTTTGGTATGTAAAGATGTTGTTTTTCTCTTACAGTATTTGTTCTGTAATACAGTCAATAAAATAAAAAGACGTTATCATAATCCTATAATGAAATTATTGTGCAAACAATCATTTAAACTTCAAAGACAAAAGTTCATCATTTACGTAATGCTCCATGTTGTTTATGATGTCCTGATCTAGGTCAGTTTGTTATGAATGAAATGCATGTTTTCTAAATGAGAATTGTTGTCAGTGTTATGGTGAAACAAGCTTATTTTGAGACATATATGAAATGTTTTGCTGGTCTGAGTGAGTTTTGGAACGGAGATTAACTGTTTGGCCAAGATACATGTTGGTAATGCAGTCTGTATGAACAGTTTTGAAAATGTGGCTTGAGTACTGAACATTGTTAGCAATCAAAAAAAGAAGAAAAAAAAACTGTAAACAATTATAGGAGTTAAAAACACAAAGTCTGTAAATTGTCTGATTCCACGTTTACTTTCATTTATAATGTGCTTGTCTGAATTTGTTATGCTGTGTGTAAAAATCTGATTCTGTGTCTGAAATGTCAGGATAATTTTTTTTTTTTTTTCATGTGCACAGATCATTACTGGGGATTAAATGTGTGGAGACAGAGGTGGATTGAAAAAAAAAATAATTGCTGAGATGATTCATAACTCACTCTAGATCAGCATCTGCCTCTGTTTTGTGATGAAACGATAGCCTTCAGAATGGATGTCTGTGAAGAACATGAAACAAATATATACACAGTGAAGAGGTGAGAAAACTTTAAATGTTAAACAATAAATGAATACTACAATAGCATTATCATTTATAGTCTGATTCAGGGTGGTGAATCAGATTAACCTGCAGCAGTTTGTCTGTGAGGAAAAAAAAACAACAACTAATGGATCTTTTTAGATCTCTGCAGAGGGTGTAGTATTCTTAACCAATTATATGACAACATATTATCTGTTTTCTTTTGGCTACATTACTTGTCAGTAAGTTATGCAAATTAGTCAGACTTGTTGCTGAGTGTCACAAGGTGAGTGAGACGAGAGGCGAGCGGATCCATATGCACGCTTTTATTAATGGGACTAGACAGATACATGGTCAGTGCAGGCAGGGTCAGATGAACAAGCAAACAGGAACAACGCAGGCTAAGCACAGTGGGAGTCCGTAAAACAGGCGAGAGTAAAACCAGGGGCGAACAGTATCCGAAATGGGGCAATCCAAGAGAATAATCCAACAATGCGAGCGATAGTCCGAAAAGGTAGGCGGCAGACAAACGTAAACGAGATGACCAGGCAGGAACGTAAACACAGGGAACTAGGATACAAGGAAACTAGGAAAAGCTAACAATCACAATACAACAATTCAACAATCCGTGGTTTACAAGTGGAAGGACTGGGGCTTATATAGAGCGCCTGATTGGTCACGGGGGCTGACGCAATCAGTGCGGTGGAGGATGGGAGATGCAGTCCGGAGTGTGGTGCAACAGTCAGAGTGTGTAGGTGAGGTGAGAGTGACCTCTGGTGGTGAGCGGACAACGGGACACCGACCAGATCCGTGACATAGCCCCCCCCCAAGGAGCGGCTTCCAGACGCTCTAAGGGAACAACAGTCCAGGGGTGCGGTGGGGTGGGAGCGAGACAGGGCGAGGGTTGGAGGGCCAGGTCCATGTGGAGGGCCCGGTGATTGGGGCAGGGCCGACAGAGCAGGTACCCTCCAGGGTGGAGCCGGAGGCGGAGCAGGAGCCCTCCAGGGCAGAGCCGGAGGTGCCGGGGCCCTCCAGGGCGGAGCCGGAGGCGGAGCAGGAGGCGCCGGAGTCCTCCAGGACGGAGCCGGAGGCGAAACAGGAGGCGCAGGAGCCCTCCAGGGTGGAGCCGGAGGCGGGACAAGTGACACAAGAGCCCTCCAGGGCGGAGCCGGAGGCAGAGCGTGAGGCGCGGGCGCCCTCCAGGGTGGAGCAGGAGGCGCAGGAGCCCTCCGGGGCGAAACAGGAGGCGGAGCAGGAGGTGCCGCAGCCCTCCAGGGCGGAACAGGAGGCGGAGCGGCCCTCCGGGGCGGAACAGGAGGTGGAGCAGGAGGCGGAGCAGCCCTCCCGGGTGAAACAGGAATCTGGGTCACGGTCTGGGACCTGGGGAAAGCAGGGACAGTGAAGGCAGACAGAATAGGGGGAGAAGGCGCAGCAGCCCTCCAGGGCGGAACAGGAGGCGGAGCAGGTGCCGCAGCCCTCCGGGGCGGAACAGGAGGCGCGGCAGCCCTCAGGGGCGGAACTGGAACCTGCATCATGGTCTGGGACCTGGGGAGAACAGGGACAGAGGAAACAGACAGAAGAAAGGGAGAAGCAGAGAGTTTTGAGGTTAACGCCCCCTCCATAAGAGGTTCTACAGCTGACGCTGACACCTCTGGAGGCATTGGCGCAGCTTCTCCGACGGGGAAGGCCTCTGGGGCGGACTTGAGACCAGGCGGGACCTCTGGAGCCGACTTGTGATCAGTCGGGAGCTCTGGAGCTGGCTTGTGATCAGACGTGATCTCAGGGGCGGACTTGTGAACAGGTGTGCCCTCAGGAGCACAGTGTGCAGACCACACACACCAAATGGCACTCGCCATTACAGGAAGAGCAGTGGCGGGTGGCAGGACCTCTTTAGAGGTGGGTCCGGAAGGTATTGATGCCTTTGGGATGTTCATTGCTCTCACTGATGCTAGTGGTGGGTCCAGCACGCCGGCCATCCTGATAGGCCGTGATTTTGGGATGTCAGACGAGGCATGGCACGGCTCTGGAAGGTCAGACGAGACGGGACTTGGCTCTGGACAAATAGACGAGACATGACGAGGCACCGGGAGGTCTGATGAAACATGGAGAGGCTCTGGGCCGTCAGGTGGGACGTGACTTGACTCTGGGCGGTCAGACGAGGCGTGACGGGGCTCTGGAAGGTCAGACGAGACATGGTGGGGCTCTGGGCCGTCAGGCGGGACGTGACTTGACTCTGGGCCGTCAGGCGGGACGTGGCTTGACTCTGAAACAACAGCAGTACCTTGACTTGGCTCAATAAGTGCTGCTGTGACTTGACCTGACACGTGAAGTCCAGCGATGATTTGACTTGGCCTATGAGGATCAACGGTGACTTGACCTGGTTCGTGGTGACTGGCTGAGACCTGACTTGGCTTGTGAACATCAACTGTGACTTGACTTGGCTCGTGAAGATCAGCTGTGGTTTGACTTGGTTCGTGGAGATTGGCTGTGACTTGATCTGGCTTGTGAAGATCATTGACCTTACTCGACTCAGGAACGACAGCCTTGACGTTACTAGACTTGGAAGCTTGACTGGCCTTGAAAACTTGACTGGACTTGGAGGCCTGACCGGACTTGGAGGCTACAGCTGTAGCCTGACTTGATTCCGGAGCAGCGGCTGAAGCTTGACTTGGCTCTGGAATAACAGCAGCAGCGTGACTTGGCTCATGAGGATCTGCTGTAACGGGACTTGACTCCTGAACAACATGGCTTGGCTCAAGAACAGCAGCTGTAATGTGAATTGACTCAGGAACAACATGGCTTGACTCAGGAACAACAGCTGTAGCGTGACTTGACTCAGGAACAACATGGCTTGACTCAGGATCGACAACTGTAACGTGACTTGACTCGTGGGGTTCAGCTGTGACTTGGCTTGACTCGTGGAGAACGACAGCGGTGTCTTGACTTGACTTGGAAGCCTGACTTGACGCAGGGGTAGCCGCCGCGGCATGAAGGAGCGCCATTCTAGCTGCCCATACCGTCATTAGGGGTGAGTCCAGCACGTGGGCCATCATGACCAGAGGTGGCGTCCGGGTGCTGACCACAGGTTCAGGAATGGCGGCCATCTTGTGGAGTGGTTCTGGCGTGGCAGCCATCTTGTGCAGTGGCTCTGGCGTGGCAGCCATCTTGTGCAGTGGCTCAGGAAAGATGGCTGTTCCTTGACTTGAGATAGGAGCGATAGCTCTAACTTGACTTGACACAGGAACAAGGACCGTAGCTTGACTTGACACTGGAACAGCAGCCGTAGCTTGACTTGACTTGTAAGCTTGACTTGACTCAGGAAATACAGCTGCAACTTGACTTGACTCGGAAACTTGACTTGACTCAGGAAACACAGCTGCAACTTGGCTTGACTTGGAAACTTGACTTGACTCAGGAAATGTAACTGTACCTTTAAATGGCTCTTGTATGGCAGCTGTGACGTGACGGAGCTCTGTTTCCGCCGCCATCTTGTGAACGGGCTCCGCCGTTGCCGCCAGGGTACGAACGCTCTCCGGCGCGGCCGCCATTTTGTGAACGGGCACCGCAGTCGCCGCCATTTTGTGCACGGGCTCTGTTATCGCCGCCAGGGTATGAACGCTCTCCGACACGGCCGCCATTTCTCGAGCGATCCAGGCGGCAAACTTGTTTGTGGCGTCGTGATCCGGCAAGACCGCTAGTTTGCGAGTGGGACGCGCGGTCGCCATTACCGCGTTGTCGCGTTCCCTCTCCGCGACCCCCACAGTGCACGGCGAACCCACACACAAAAACGCAAAGTTTAAAAACGCCTCTAGAGACGAGCGCGGACCCTCGCGTCTCAATTGCGTACGGAGGGGCTGGTTAACGCCGTCACAAAATATCTCGATAATGATACAGTCCGGGAGAGTGGAATGATTCGAGATTGAAATGAACTCACGGGTGTATTGTTCCAGTGTGCGTGCTTTCTGTTTAATCCTGAAGAGAATTCTGTCGGTGTCCATATCCTCTGACTCTCCGGGGGTGAAGCTGCTGGATCCTGTTGTGACGGATTGTTCTGTCACAAGGTGAGTGAGACGAGAGGCGAGCGGATCCATATGCACGCTTTTATTAATGGGACTAGACAGATACATGGTCAGTGCAGGCAGGGTCAGATGAACAAGCAAACAGGAACAACGCAGGCTAAGCACAGTGGGAGTCCGTAAAACAGGCGAGAGTAAAACCAGGGGCGAACAGTATCCGAAATGGGGCAATCCAAGAGAATAATCCAACAATGCGAGCGATAGTCCGAAAAGGTAGGCGGCAGACAAACGTAAACGAGATGACCAGGCAGGAACGTAAACACAGGGAACTAGGATACAAGGAAACTAGGAAAAGCTAACAATCACAATACAACAATTCAACAATCCGTGGTTTACAAGTGGAAGGACTGGGGCTTATATAGAGCGCCTGATTGGTCACGGGGGCTGACGCAATCAGTGCGGTGGAGGATGGGAGATGCAGTCCGGAGTGTGGTGCAACAGTCAGAGTGTGTAGGTGAGGTGAGAGTGACCTCTGGTGGTGAGCGGACAACGGGACACCGACCAGATCCGTGACACTGAGTTAGTTAGCACTTATGTTGCATCGCTGAACAGTGTTTAATAAAAGCTTCATGTTAAAGCAGATTATACATGCATCCACAGCCTTCATATAGGCTACATGTCATCATCATAAAGTAAACAAAGCACGGTGTCAGAGTGAACAGATGATATATAGAAAAGATGGATACTGCTGGAGTCCCAATGCTGACAATGAACTGGGAAACAACTATTTATAGGAACCCCTAATGGGTTCTATATAGAACCTTTTCTTGCAAGAGTGTACCCGAGGCATTGTGCAAATTTCAACAGCATGCAGTGCTAATGTTGAGTGGACCCCTAAAGAAAAAGGGAGAGGATGAAAAATGTAGTTATCTGCTCCTGTGGGTCGGAGAAAAGGGCTGAGATATTTTTAATATATATGGTAGTTGTCAAAGATCTTAAGCAAAGATCTTAAAGTCGTATTATGACTGCTTCACGACATATGTTGAGCCCAAGGCGAATGTAATATTTGCATGTCATAAATTCCACAAAACTGTGCAAGGCGCGCTTTGTAGAGGATTTTCATTACTCAAAATATGAATTAATCAAGTATAATCAAAGTAAATATCCATGCACAGGTCAGCTGAGGGTGTGTCTGGACTTGAGGGACCTTAAAAAGGTCATTAAGCAATCTCACTACCCATTACCCACTCTTGAAGATATAACATCCAAGCTTGCTGGTGCCTAATATTTTAGCATTTTAGAGGCTAGATCAGGCTATTGGGGCATTAAGCTCACTGAGGAGTCATTAAGATTAACCACCTTTAACAAAGTTTTTGAGTGCTACTCTTTCTTACACCTTCCCTTCGGACTAATTTCAACCCAAGATGAGTTCCAGCGAAAAAATGGCTAAACTTATGAAGGTTTGAATGGAGTCATTGCTGTAGTCAATGACATTCTCATGTATGAAAAGACCAAAGCCAAGCAAAATGATAAACCTCTATGTTATGCCACAGCAAAAAAATCCAGTGTGAAATTAACTCTCCTAGGACTACATGTGAAGCCACACTCAAGAGTGTGAAAGTGTGAAAGTGTTCAAATCAGAGTGTTAATTTAACACTGAAGCAGAGTTAAAGTTAATGAGGTAATTGAGTGATTAATTGAGTGATGATTGACCATTACTGAAGACACCTGATGTTATTGCTGTGTGCTTCAGCGTTCAAGAGAGAAAGGAGTCAAGCTCAAGTCAAGTCAAGCTTTGAAAAAAACAAAAAACAAAAAAGCAAAATCTGTTACAGAGGTGAGCTCTGTGGGCATCTTCTCACTGCTGAAGGGCTAAAGCTGGGCCCAGCCAAAGTCACTGCTGTGAGAAACATGAAGCCACCTAAGGACAAAAGAGAACTCAAGACAGTGCTTGGTATGATCAATTACCTCACTAGTGTTGGGCAAGTTACTCTGAAAATGTATTTAAATTACTGATTACTCCTTTTGAAAGTAATCAAATTACTGTTCTAATTAATTTACTTCAAAAATAATTAGTTACATTACTAGTTACATTACTTTTTTTTTCTGTACATCCATGAAATATTAAGTTTGTGTGTTGCCTAACATCCCAGCAGAAACGCTCCCGATAAAATATTTGTTATTAAAGCATCAACATTAACACACCACTGTTATTTTTACTAAAAGCAATAGGCTGCTGTGTGTGTGGTTGCAGAATGCACAGCATTTCGAGCGGTGAGTGGATTCTCTGATTGTCCATTGCATTCCAGAAATCAACATTGTTTAACGCTTCAAACACGTTATAAATAGAAACTCTGCCTATGCTTAGGCGTGTTAATCGTTTTTTGTTGTGTATTAGTTGTTCTTGTTGCTTTTGTGCAATACATGAATAGCAATTCATTTGTTTTAGATATTTTATGTTTAGATATTTCTATTTTGCGGGAGTTTCACAAATTTTTTTTTTTTATTGCTTCCCGCACACATATGAGCCTCTGCACACCCATACCCGCACTCGCCCATCAAGTCTTGTCCCACGCCCCTCTCTGTTGCTTCAAGTCCAGTGCCAGTGGATTAGACACCTGTACTCCAGCTGGACTCGACGCAACAGAGAGCAGTGCGGGACAAGACTTGATGGGCGAGTGCAGGCGCGGGCACGGGCGGGCAGAGATTCATGTGAAAACAATAGAAGTTGATGCGTTGCCCTCCACACCCGGTATGTTCTCAAGATGGTTTAATGTGCCCTGCTGCCCTTTCAGGTGTATTAAATTGGATATGGAGTTTTTCACGATTGAAAAGGTTTTCTTCCCTTCTAATTGACAACGTACAATAATGTTCTTGCCTTTGACAGAAATAAACTCAAAATAATGAGTGTATTTCCAGCTACAAAATGCATACTTTCCTCTCTCCATGTTGACTTTGTTTTCATTGGTAGTATCTGCCTCACAGGCGCTTACCAGTCAAAGTAGGTCTCAGGTAGAGGACGTCGCGTGTGCTAGCCAACGCCCTTTTTACAATCTAGATGATAAAACACATTCTGTCGGCAATGATGTAACATAGCGGTAACACATGCTTGTGAACTATACTTTAATTACTCATTTGGAAATTATAACGTGTTAAATTTCTCCGTTGCTAAAAAAAATTAATCAAATTACAGTAACGCATTACTTTGTACCTCACCCAACACTGTACCTCACCAAATTTGCACCTGGCCTCTCCGATGTCAATGCACCACTGTGACAGCTCCTTAAGGAGTCAAGTGAGTTTGTTTGGGACATCCAGTTTGATAAAGCTTTCAAAGAGATTAAAGAAATACTCAAATGTGAACCGGTTAATCTTTCCCTGAGTAGGAGGGATCTGCAAGTTGGCACCTTTCAGATCCAGAATTTTCATTGGTCGATGCTGTCAGAGATTGCCATGATATGTGGCTTCTCTGATATGAGGTCGATTTGCATAACTTTAAGGTCAAGTTTAGAACAATGTCTTTAAAGGTTTTCCTTTGCATTATTCACTTTTCAAACCAATTCCAGATTAACCTGCACATTGTGCTGAAAATATGAAGACCAAACATCAATGGGTAATGCTGAGCGTTGACCGATGCATTCCTATATACCGTATATACCTTAATATGTAATGTTACATTGTTGTATCACACACAGCACTCATTAAGTATATAAACTTCTGTAAATTGATACAAGGAAGGTTTTGTGTCCATTCGTCGTATTTCAATTTAATTTCTAATTTTAGAATTTGGCCCCCTCCAAATTTTCAGTTTGATAATCCAACCCTCAGATGAAGCTAACTAAATATCCCTGGGCTAGACCCTTGTCTAAGCTCAAGGAGGGGCAGGCAGTTAGAGTACTGGATCATTTGCGTACTGCTGATGGATAGGAATAACAATGAAACAAACACCACAAACAGGACACAAAAGAGTCTCAAACGAACAGCTCTGAAAAAGCAGTAAGGCATGAAGGTGCTGAACTTTGTGCAACACCAACCAACAGTGCACCACACAATGGACCTCATTCATGAAACTTGCGTAAACTCTCTGCTGAATTCACAAACACTTTGTAAACATCTGATTTGATAGTTAAACGTGTATGTTAATGAATTCCAATCATTCATAAATAGGGCACTCGTGCACGCTCATTCTTAATTAGCATAATTTCCGCCTATGAATTACAGTTACTCAAATTGTGTGTCCAGGAATGCAGTGGAATATTCTGGTGCATTTTCTCAGGTTATTATGTCTGTTGCTAACAAACTGAAAAGTGTCGATTGCGCCATTAAATCAAGATCTGCTCATGTTGCACTGTAAGTTAATTCTTTTTAGGCATTTTTATACCTTATATATTTTTATACATTATAACATTATTACACACGATTTTGTTGAGTTTAGGAATGCAATGGCTGTTCATAAGAGTCATCACTGCAAACTCAGTTGAAACAGTAAAGGTGTTTCAATCTGAGCAGTGTGAGATTTTCAGAAACAGTTTGTATTCCTGTTATATTTTAGTCTGTGGCAGAATGAATCTCCTGAACCCAGCTGTGTGTCCATGAAGAGTGACTGGTCAATGGATCGTCCCATTAAATTCAATTTGGGAGAAACATCTGCTGACCTGAGGTGTTGTTCAGCTTACATTATAAGAAATATATGTTACGTGTTCATTTCAATTCATTGAGTGTATTATATGCAAAAATATGTAATATTTGTCAAAACAGTATTTTGCAATATTTGACAGTCAAAAACCTGAAGGACCAGAATCACCTATAGCAAAGAAGAACTTGGACTCCATTTTCAAGGTTGGTTTTGTGTGTGTGTGAGAGAGAGAGAGAAAGAAAGAGACAGACAGACAATTGTGCATCATTACACCTACATTTACCCTCACATGTAATTTCCAAACCATCTCATACATATAAAGTAATATGTTGACCAAAAGAAAGCAGATTGTAACGGTGTGAGTGAGACGAGAGGCGAGCGGATCCATTTGCGAGCTTTTATTTACAGGACGAAACAAAGACATAGTCGAACAGGCAGGGTCAAAACAACAGCAAACAGGTATAACAAGGGCAAGATGTAGGGAGAGTCCGTGTAGCAGCGTGGGTCAATCAACAGCGAACATAATCCATAACGGGAGCGAGACGAGGGAATAATCCGTGAAACAAGCGATAGTCCAGTAGGCAGGCGGCGAGACAGACGAGAAGAGATGGCCAGGCGAGAAAGCTATACACAGGGAACTCAGGAACAAGGGAACTAGGAACTAGGAAAACAACAATCACAATGATAATCACAACAACAATACTCCGTGACCTGCATGGGGAAAGACCGGGGCTTTTATAGCACGCCTGATTGGTAACAGGTGCTGACCCAATCAGTGCGCTGCATGACGGAGGCGGAGCAGGAAGCGCAGGAGCCCTCCAGGGCGGAGCAGGAGGCAAAGCAGGAGGCGCAGGAGCCCTCCAGGGCGGGGCAGGAGGCGCAGAAGCCCTCCAGGGCGGAGCAGGAGGCACAGGGGCTCTCCAGGGTGGAGCAGGAGGTGCAGGGGCCCTCCAGGGCAGAGCAGGAGGTGCATGAACTCTCCGGGGCGGAGCAGGAACCCGTGTCATGGACTGGGACCTGGGGAGAGCAGGGACAGAGGAGGCAGACAGAATAGGGAGAGAAGAAGAGAGTTCGTAGGCAGCCCTTGTGGCCGTGACAAGGCCAGGCCTGAGTACACTGCCTGGGTGAGGATTATAGGGCGTTACCACCGTGCAGGGAGCTAGGGCAGACGTCCCCGTTTTACAAGGTTCCGCAGCCTCAGCCACCACCTCCGGGTAAACTGCGGCGGGCATCTCAGCCACTGGGGAAGCCACAGTTGGTGCTGCCACCTCCAGAGGCTCTGCAGCAAAAGCCGCCACCTCTGGAGTCTCGATGGTGGTATCCGCAGCCCCTTTGGGAGACTCTGCAGCCAGCACTAACATCTCAGGGGGCACTGGCGCAGACTCACGGTCAGTCGAGATCTCTGGAGCAGACTTGAGATCGGATGGGACCTCAGGCGCGGACTTGAGATCGGACGGGGCCTCTGGAGCAGACTTGAGATCGGACGGGACCTCAGGAGCAGACTTGTGAACGGACGTGACCTCAGGAGCACAGTGTGCCGCCCACACACACCAAATGGCAACCGCCATTAAGGGAAGGGCAGCAGTGGGAGGCAGGACCTCATTAATGTTTGGTTTAAGAGGCGCTGGTGCCACTGAGATGTTTGCTGCCCGCACTGACACTAGTGGTGGGTCCAGCACGCTGGCCATCATGATAGGCCGTGACCTTGGGATGTCAGACGAGACATGGCGAGGCTCTGGACAGACATGACGAGGCTCTGGGAGGTCAGACGAGACGTGGCTTGGCTCTGGACAGACAGAAGAGATGTGACGAGGCACTGGGCGGTCTGACGGGACGTGACTAGACTCTGGGCCGTCGGACAGGACGTGACTTGGTTCATGGAGATCAGCTGTGACTTGACCAGGCTCGTGAAGATCAGCGGTGACTTGACCTGGCTCATGGAGATCAGCGGTGACTTGACTTGGCTCGTGAAGATCAGGGATGACTTGACTTGGTTCGTAGAGACCAGCTGGGACTTTACATGACTCAGGAATGACAGCTCTGACTTGGCTTGACTCAGGAACGACGGCTCTGACCTTGCTTGACTCTGGAACCACGGCGGTGACCTTGCTTAACTCAGGAACCATGGTGGTGACCTTGCTTGACTCAGGAACCACGGCCGTGACCTTGCTTGACTCAGGAACCACGGCCGTGACTTTGCTTGGCTCAGGAACCACGGCTGTGACTTTGCTTGACTCAGGAACCACGGCTGTGACTTGGCTTGGCTCAGGAACCACGGCTGTGACTTGGCTTGGCTCAGGAACCATGGCTGTGACTTGGCTTGACTTGGGAGATACAGCTATAGCTTTACTTGACACAGGAACAACAGCTGTAACTTGACTGGACTTAGGAAGAGCGGCTCTGACTGGACTTGACACAGGAAACACAGCTTTAACTTGACTTGACGCTGGAAGAGCAGCTCTGACTTGACTTGACGCAGGTACAGCAGCTGTAGCTTGACTTGACTCAGGAAACACAGCTGTAACTTGACTGGACTTGGAAACTTGACTTGACTCTGGAAACGCAGCTGCAACTCGACTTGACTCGGGAAACACAGCTGCAACTTGACTGGACTCGGGAAACACAGCTGCAGCCTGACTGGACTCGGGAACTTGACTTGACTCGGGAAACACAGCTGCAACTTGGCTTGACTCGGGAAACGCAGCTTTAGCTTTGCTTGGCTCAGGGGTAGCAGCTGTGACGTGACAGAGCTCCGTTTTCGCCGCCATTTTGTGAACGGGCTCCGCCAGCGGCGCCATTTTGTGAGCGCGCACCGGCGCGGCCGCCATTTTGCGAACGAGCACCGCTGTTGCCGCCGTTTTGTGCACGGGCTCCGCTGTCGCCGCCATGGTGTGAATGCGCTCCGGTGCCGCCGCCATTTTGCGAACGAGCACCGCAGTCGCCGGCATTACATGAGTGCGTTCTGACGTGGCCGCCATTCCGCGTGCGGGTTGTGCAGCCGGCATCACTGAGATGTCGCGTTCCTCCTCCGCGACACCCATAGTGAAAAATGAACCCACACACAGCACAGCATAATCCAAGAAAGCAGCCAGTGATGAACGCGGACCCCCGCTTCTTAGTCTCGCTTTTAGAGGCTCATTTGCGCCATCACAAAAAAATTTCAATTATAATACAGTCCGGGAGGGTGGAATGGTTTGCGATAGCCAGAAATTCACCGATGTGTTGTTCTAGTGTACGTGGTCCTTGTTTTAATCGGAATAGTATTTTTGTTGTGTCCATACCTGTAGATTGTCCATGGTGAAAGCTGCTGGATCCAGAGTATTCTGTAACTGTGTGAGTGAGACGAGAGGCGAGCGGATCCATTTGCGAGCTTTAATTTACAGGACGAAACAAAGACATAGTCGAACAGGCAGGGTCAAAACAACAGCAAACAGGTATAACAACGGCAAGACGTAGGGAGAATCCGTGTAGCAGGCGTGGGTCAATCAACAGCGAACATAATCCATAACGGGAGCGAGACGAGGGAATAATCCGTGAAACGAGCGATAGTCCAGTAGGCAGGCGGCGAGACAGACGAGAAGAGATGGCCAGGCGAGAAAGCTATACACGGGGAACTCAGGAACAAGGGAACTAGGAACTAGGAAAACAACAATCACAATGATAATCATAACAACAATACTCCGTGACCTGCATGGGGAAAGACCGGGGCTTTTATAGCACGCCTGATTGGTAACAGGTGCTGACCCAATCAGTGCGCTGCATGACGGGAGATGAAGTCCGGGGTATAGAGCAACAGTCTGTTTGTAAAGGCGGGGCGAGAGCGACATCTGGTGGTGAGCGGACCGCAGGTCACCGACCAGATTCATGACACAGATCTACACAGCAAAAAGCCCAGTGTTAAATTAACTTTCTCTGGAGTTTATTTGACTCCACACTCAAGAGTTTTAAAAATGAACACTGAAGAGTATCAAATTAACACTGAAGCAGAGTTCAAGTTAATTAGATAATTAGTGATTAATTAAGTGATGATTGATCATTATTGAAGACACCTGATGTTAACAAGCAGAATCACCAAAGGAGAAAATCACAATTTTTAAGCAACTATTATTTTGGTCAGTGTTTGCATTGGGCTCTTGACACTTACATTTTTAACATTAGATTTTGTTTGGCTTGTTGTACCTGAGTTATAACAGCCAAACAAGTCAGGTGATGATTATGTTTTAACATAATCATTAATGCTCTAATTCATTTAGAGTCTAATCTCTTTACTGAAAATATAACTCACAGATTAGACTCTAAACAAATTCCGTGATTCAGGTCAACTAATGATTGTCTTGAATAATTAATGAATGGCAAATGGCATATTCAGATAAACAGATCAACTCTCAACATCACAAAACAAGCTACTAAAAAGTTACATAAAAACAGCAAAGACAGAAGAAAATAATAAGAATAAAAGAAATTACAAAGACATTTCAGCTCACAATTTATTCATGCCGCAATGCATGATGGGAGCCATGGATGAGTTCTAACTGGCTACAACATGCTTTTTTGATGGTCGCCGTTGTTGTGATTCTCACACTAATTCTTCATGTCTGTGTGTCCTAATTAAACATGTTTTTTGAGCAAAATAAGTTTTAAAAACATTTGTCTGATTAAACATATTATATTATTCACATGGTTGATGTAATCGGCAAAAAAAAACTTAACTCAGTTTTACAGTTCACTACATGAAGATTATGGCAAAACACAATCACCTTACATCTGGTTGTTATAACTCTGTTACAACAGTCAAACAAAATCTAATGTTAAAAATGTAAGTGTCAAGAGCCCAACTAATGCAAACACTGACCACTATAATGGTTGCTTAAAAAATGTGATTTTCTCCTTCTGCTTGTTAACATCATGTGTCTTCAATAATGATCAATCATCACTTAATTAATCACCAATTATCTAATTTACTTTAACTCTGCTTCAGTGTTAATTTGACACTCTTCAGTGTTACTTTTAACAGTGTGGAGTGTGGAGTCAAATTAACTCCCAGGAGAGTTAACTTCACACTGGGATTTTTGCTGTGTATCCACTAAAATAGAGAAGCTGAATCCATCTATATGTAGCCTGACTGCTGCACAAAGATGAAAATCATTCCAATCATGATGAAAATCTAGCCAATCCAGTCCAACCTTCTCTTTTATCCTTAATATCTCTTTACATGCTGATGTCTGAGGATTCACTGGAAGTTATTAGAAGCTGTGATACAATTCAGTGATGTCTGCTTTACAAATAAATTCAGTCTTGATTTTTGTGCATTTATCCTTTGGTTCACCCTTCAAGTAACTGAATGGATGTTCATTTTTTGAATATTCATTATTTCAGGAGCTTGAGCAGAAAATCATTTCTGTAATGAAGAGTGAGTTGAAACGTTTCAGAAGACTTTTGAGTCCAGATTACCCGGAATGCTCTGAAAGAGACCAATATGATGATGATAGCAGAGTAAAAGAGGAACTTCTGAAGATCACACTGCACATCCTGAGGAAGATGAACCAGACAAACCTCGCTAACAGACTACAGACCAGTATGAGCTCTGGATCATCAAATTATAGCCTCCCAAAAGCTTCACAAATGTGTAATATGAAAAATATTAAACCTAAAAATAAATTTATAAAACACTGCATGCTATTCTATGCATATAATCTGAAAACTATTACATTTGAAAATGTGCTAACTATTTATTATTATTATTATTATTATTATTTTTAATCCTCTTTTGTACAGATAATTTGTTATTAATAAATAACAATTATTTCCTTGACTTAGAACTGATGCCTGTGTCTCTACAAAAACTCAAATCCAGACTACAGGACAAATATCAGAGAATCAATGAAGGAATGTCCAACCATGGAGACTCAACACGTCTGAATGAGATCTACACAGAGCTCTACATCACAAAGGGAGGGAGTGGAGAGGTCAATAATGAACATGAGGTGAGACAGATTGAGAGAGTGTCCAGGAGATCAGAGACACAGGAAACACCAATCAATTGCAATGGCATATTTAAATCCTCAGCTGGACAAGACAAACCCATCAAAACTGTGCTGACTAAAGGAGTCGCTGGAATTGGAAAAACAGTCTCTGTGCAGAAGTTCATTCTGGATTGGGCTGAAGGAAAAGCAAATCAGGAAGTTCATTTCATATTTCCACTTCCTTTCAGGGAGCTGAATTTGATACAGAAAAATCTTAGTCTTATGGATCTTCTAAACCACCTTCACACAGAAACCAAAGAAATTAAATCAACAGATTATGATGACTACAAAGTCATGCTTATATTTGATGGTCTGGATGAGTGTCGATTTCCTCTAGATTTCCACAACAATCTGAGATTGACTGATGTTTCAGAATCAGCCTCAGTTGATGTGCTAGTGACCAACCTCATCAAGGGGAATCTACTTCCTTCTGCTCTCCTCTGGATCACCTCTCGACCAGCAGCAGCCAGTCAGATCCCTCCTGACTGTGTTAACCAGGTCACAGAGGTACGAGGATTCAACGACCCTCAGAAGGAGGAATATTTCAGGAAGAGAATAAATGATCAGAGTCTGGCTGATAGAATCGTCACACACATCCGATCATCAAGAAGTCTGTACATCATGTGTCACATACCGGTCTTCTGCTGGATTTCAGCCACTGTTCTAGAGAGGATGATGGGTAAAGCAGAGAGTGCAGAGATTCCCAAGACTCTCACACAAATGTTCACACACTTTTTGATCTTTCAGACTAAACTGAAGACACAAAAGTATGAGGGTAAATATGAAATCAATCCTCATCTGGCTGGAAAGACTATTCTGTCTCTAGGAAAACTTGCATTTGAACAGCTGGAAAAAAGGAGCCTGATCTTCTATGAGGAGGACCTGAAAGAGTGCAGCATTGATGTCAACGAAGTATCAGTGTACTCAGGAGTTTGTACCCAGATCTTTAGAGAGGGGTTTGGACTGCAGCTGGGGAAGGTGTACAGCTTTGTTCATCTGAGTGTTCAGGAGTTTCTTGCTGCTTTATTCAAGCTGCTGTCCTTTTCTGAACAAAATGCAGAACAGAGGAATGAGTTCAGATCACCAATGACCTGTTTACTGAAAGAAGAAGTGGACAAGGCCTTACAGAGTGAGAACGGACACTGGGACCTTTTCCTTCGATTCCTACTAGGTCTCTCACTAGAGTCTAATCAGACTCTGTTACAAGGCCTCCTGAGAAAGACAATTAGCAGCTCTCAGAGCAATCAGGAGACAGCTGCATACATTAAACAGAAGATCAGGGAGAATCCCTCTCCAGAGAAATCTATCAACCTGTTCTATTGTCTGAATGAGCTGAATGATCGTTCACTGGAGCAGGAAGTCCAAACATACCTGAGCAGAACAGGTGCCCGTTGCCTCTCTGGAGTCAAACTGTCTCCTGCTCAGTGGTCGGCTCTGGTGTTTATGATGTTGAACTCAGTAGAAGAGCTGGATGAGTTTAAACTGAGTAAATATGATCCATCAGAAGAATGTCTCCTGAGGTTGCTGCCAGTGATCAAAGCATCCAGAAAGGCTGAGTGAGTATTTTACAGTGTTTTTGTTGTATTGACGTTATAGTTTACAGTATGTCTTTGTTTCTCTATACACTGTTTTGTATATTTTGAGGTCTTTCTTATTTCAGACAGTCAGCTAACATCATAGAGCACTCTACTAATGACCTGATGTGTTGAATCAAGCATGTTTGATAAGAGAGATACATCTAAACTGTGCAAATCTAGGGTGCTTCCAGGAACAGGGCTGTGACTCTCGAATATTACAAATATTAGATTGGAGTCATCATTCACTAAAAAGTTACACTGTAAAATCCCAAGAGTAAAATTAACTCTATTCAGAGAACAGTTGATCCCTCTCTAAATAGAGTTAAATTAACACTGAAGCAGAGTTAAAGGTTTTTTTTAAGTTATATTTATATTTATGGGGCTTTTTGCCTTTATTTGAAAGGACAGTTGAGAACAAACAGAAAAGCATTCAGTGAAGGGCAGGATCAGCAAAGGACCTCAAGACGAGAATTAAACTCAGGTCACTGCAGCACAGTTATACTATATGTCAGCACACTAACCACTGGGCTATCGGTGCCGACAGAGAGTTAAAGTTAATGAGACAATTAAGTGATCAATTAAATGATGATTGTGCATTAGTGATGATCACCTGCTGTTAACAATCAACATCATTTGAAGAAAAGAGAAAGACAAGAACTACCACTGACTTCAGCCACAGATGAAATAAATAATAATAATAATAATAATAATAATAAAAACGTTATGCCACCATAATTGTGGTCAAGGTTTGCTTTGGTTTGCCTCTTGATCCTTTTAGTAACTTAAAATAAGTAAGTCAATATGCCGACGACAAAGGCACTGGGAATTTTGATGTCATGATTAAATTATCTATGAAATCTAGGACATATAAACTGATCTAACACATAGACACACGCATTCACACATTCACACAAGTAGCAGACAAAAAGAAAGTAAGGGAAGAATGAGTTTAGGAGAGTGCGAATAAGAAATCCCAAGTTTATAGCAATATATGTAATTGCTAAGACCTGAACAACCATCTGAACATCTGGAGTTTTTCTTGTGTAAAATTGTACAAGAAAACAATTACATTAGACACATGAGTCAAGCACTAATCACTCATCTTTAATTTTTCGATATATTCTCTGCAGTCTTTCCCACTGTCATATTACACAGAAAGGCTGTGCTGCACTGATTTCAGCATTGAAATCAAACCCCTCACACCTAAGAGATCTGGATCTGAACAATAATAATCCAGGAGACTCAGGAGTGAAGCTGTTCTCTACTCTACTGGAGGATCCACATTGTAAACTGGAAAAACTACAGTGAGTATAATCATGTTGGTATTAAATAGTCTTTAACTGCACTGTATATATATATATATATATATATATATATATATATATATATATATATATATATATATATATATATATATATGGGGTGTAACGGTACACAGATGTCACGGTTCAGTATGTACCTCGGTTTGAGGGTCACGGTTCGATACAATTTCAGTACAGCAGAAAAAAAAAACAGATCTACTGTGCTAGGTTTCTTTTCATTTTTTTTTAAACAGAGAGTAGAACAAATTACAATTATTTCTACCTACATGTGAAAATACTAAATATTACATCAAATTACTGTCATATATAGGCTATAAAATCTGCAGTACATGTATGCATACAAGGAATAAATACTTGAAATATACACTACCAGTCAAAAGTTTGGACGCACCCTCTCATTTAATGTTTTTTCTTTATTTTCATGACTATTTACATTGTAGATTCTCAATGAAGACATTAAAACTATGAATGAACACATATGGAGTTATGTAGTAAACAAAAAAGTGTGAAATAAACTGAAAACATGTTTAATATTTTAAATTCTTCAAAATAGCCACCCTTTGCTTTGATTACTGCTTTGCACACTCTTGGCATTCTCTCGATGAGTTTCATGATGTAGTCACCTGAAATGGTTTTCCAACAATATTAAAGGAGTTCCCAGAGATGCTGAGCACTTGTTGGCCCTTTTGCCTTCACTCTGCAGTCCATCTCATCCCAAACCATCTCAATTGGGTTTAGGTCAGGTGACTGTGGAGGCCAGGTCATCTGGCACAGCACTCCATCATTCTTCTTCTTTTGCTATTTTTTTTTTCATTCTCCTTCCATAATCTTGTCTATATTATTCCAGCAAAACAGCTTACAAACTTTAAAAATATCAAAGCAGGACTAGTAACTTACTCAGCCAATAGATTCTTAAAGAAATCAGTGAACTAGTCCATTATATGAAGACAAAACAATCATCAGTATGCAATCAACTTCATCAATTCATAATGTTTCTCACAGGTTTTGACATAACAAATGTGCACATTTACAGCATTCTGAGAAAAAATATTGTTAAAAAGTCAAGGGTCAAGAGCCTAACTAAAGCAAATGCTTATCCCCACAACAATAAAACATCAACATCTAAACCTTTGTTATTTTTCAATAAGAAGTTTGGTATGAAAGAAACAAAATCAGACGTTTGTAATAAGTGAAGATGCTGAGATATCATTTTTGTCCCATTTTTGTCAACTGTCGTAACATGGTTCCCTGCGATAAGGGAACAAGCATTGTGTATGGGGTTATTTCCTTTTTTACCCTGTTCTGAAGCCTGATTTGTTCACGTTTGTGTAGCTGCACAAACCAATGGCACTTTAGCCCGGCAGAAGGGGTGCAACCTCCAAAGCAAACAAAAAGTTGCTCTGACTGTATGAACAGGCTGAAGCGCTCAAAATACACTCTCAAAGCCCTTACAGGGCAGAGCACATTAGATCCCTGTTCACCTTTCACCAACTTTACAATTGTTAGGCACAAACTGAAGACAGGAAGTACTGACTGACAGTGCTTGTAAGTCTCTTACACACTTAACTGATGCTAATGGCAATAGCAGGGCAGTTTTAAGTGACAAGAGCTGTAGCTCGGCTAAATGGAGTGGTTCAAAGGGAGGGCCCCGTAGTACCCTGAGGACTACTGACAAGTCCCAAATCGGCACTGTCCGAGGATGAGGAGGATTCAAGTTCAAGAGATTAGCCCATGTCTGTCAATCGATTGGCCACCTGTGAGAGAGTGATTCGCTGAGATAGCTGCCACATAAACTTTGAGTGTGGATAGGGAACACCCGCTATCCAACTACTTGCAAGAAAGTTAGCACGTGGGACATGTCACAGGAGACCAGACCCAAGCTTTGTGTGGAACACCAGTCATGAAAGACTAACTATTTAAGGTCATAGAGGTGCCTTGGAGGTTCCAAGGTTCAGACTACCCGGCACACTAACCGCTCTCAGCAAGAGGAGCTGGTTCTGTGCCCACAGAAAGACCAAATTTGAGTTGGAGATGTTTTTTGTGACCACTTTCTTTTGCACTTTCTGAAACTGATGAGAAGTTGTGTAGGAGGCCACAGCTCTGACACAGTGGTGGACTACTTTGATGTAAAATCAGTCCATTCATCCAGGGTGGGGCCTGAAAGAGGACTGAACACCTTGCACAAGCCACACAGAAAATGCTCTTTTTAAAAACTGCCAGATGGCTATAGAGGAAAGCTGATTTTCCTCTGCCAGGGGCTCTTCTATGGCAGTGGCAAGCTGAGCTTCACGATTCTGCTTATCTCAGCGAAGAGATTATCCTCGTCACTGAAGAGGAAGATTCTGATGAAATGGCGCTGCAAGTGGACTTACTTAGAAGCTTCACAAACATGAACAAATCAGGCTTCAGAACAGGGTAAAAAGGAAATAACCCCATACACAATGCTCATTCCCTTATCTCTAAGGGAACTAGAGAGATCTGTCAGTGTTTAATGTTCTTTTGAGATTTAAAGGGTTTCTGTTGTCTGAGTTTTGTGGGTTACCACTGTGCTGAAGAGTAGAGTCTGTGTTTCAGTCCAGGAGAAGACCAAGAACTGTTGGTGTTATACTGTATGCTTTATTTTTAAGGTTACTGTGGAGTTGCCGATACAGTGATAATTGCATTAATTAATGGATAATAGGAAAGAAATTTGAATTTTACAGAAAATGTTTCACAACAATACAGACAAAATCTATAAAGTAACAGTTAAAAATGAGGATAAATTAGGATATTTTACCTTCATTTGTATAGATGTTTTGTAGGTCTTGTTTAGCAGTTGCTTCTGCCAGTCATTGACCATCCTTAATGTTTTAAAAGTGGTGCATTCCACATATTAAACCCATTTAAAAATCATAAAAAAGCATAATGTTATCAATAATTCACAAATGCTATGGTTTGATTAAATAAATCTTATATGAATTAAACTTTAATTATTTACATGCATGTAGGTTGTATATGAGCGACTCACATAATTTACTTGTGTTTACAGTAAATGCTGCTACACAAACTGTTTTTCATTTATGAATGTCATTATCTTTTTCAATATGCTAAACTTTCATCACAATTTCAAAACAAAAGTTTAAACCCTCACTCTTTACACATTTTGATATCCACATATTCAAGAAATTACAGAGGCCTTAGCTTTTCTATCATAAATAAATGGCCAAATAATAAAGATTAAGTGGACATTTTAATTAAATGCTGAGTCAATTTTAAACACGGATTAGATTGTGTAATAAAGTGTAAAAACAATCCTCAGACCATTGCCCTCAGCAGGCATTTGTTATAATGCATAATGTACATCAGCTCTATTTATAATTCATTATATATTTAAACAGTTTTGTAATAAAAAAATAATAAAAAAAACAACAATAACAAAAAACAAACAAACAAACAAACATAAAAACATATGATTTATTGCTTTTGTTCTTTATTGCTTTTGCTATTTTTTTACTATAAAAATTAAATATAATTATCCGATTACTCGATTAATCGTCAGAATAATCATCAAATTACTCGATTACCAAAATAATCATTAGTGCCAGGCATAATAAGCCAAAAATTGTGTGCAGTTTCACAAAACCTTTATTATAATGCAAAATGAATCATCTCCTTAACAACAAATAAAACGGTTGTGTTTTAAAAAGTAAAATCAGCCGCTTGTGTTTGTGTTTATCCATTACTAAAATACAGTGAATTATCATCATTTGTGTAAATCCCAAGTTTGTACTCATCCACCAATCCTCAAGGAAATATAAATAAAGTGCTATTCAGCCTGAAGAACCCGGAGATGCTGTCATTAAGCGTTTATTTACTGTTTGTAACTTCATCTAACTAAAATTACCATGGCTACTAAACAAATAATAAGATACGATTCTGGAGTTAGCATGTAATATTTCTGTAATATGGCTAAATCAATTACATAATCATACACAAAGGATTGTGCATGTTCATGTTTCAAATGTTTACACAAACACATTTTTTTTTTTCTGTTCATATCACAGAAATAAACTTTCAACCTAAAGTTTCAGAGATCATTCATGTTCTTCACTCTTTGCAGGCTCTGGGGCTGTAGAATTGGAGAGGAAGGCTGTGCTGCACTGATTTCAGCTCTGAGATCAAACCCCTCACACCTGACAGAACTGAATCTGAACTTTAATAAACCAGGAGACTCAGGAGTGAAGCTGCTTTCTGCTCTACTGGAGGATCCTCAATATAAACTGGAGAAATTACAGTGAGTGTCATCACATCTAAATAACTATAAGGTTTTAAATAAAAGTAAAACTACACAAATGTGTTTAGTATAATATACGAGTGGATGAAAAACAACAGGAAGAAGATTTAAAACTTGCCATTGTAAAACACCGGCTAACATTACAGTTTTTCTCAATTGCTTAAACACATTTCTTGAAATTATGCCTCTTTTTTGCCAAACTCTAAACACAAATGCGTAACTTCTAACTCAGTTCCCCGAACTTACTATATTCAGGTCAAAATGAAGCTCTCCACTCAAAACAACTCAATCTTGCTGAAGAAAAAAACAAACTTTGCTCTCAGACATGACACACAAGACTCCTAGTGTTTCCACTTGTGTGCTAATTGAGCTCAAACTTTGCAGACTTGAGTGAACAATATTGAATGCTAGTGCATTCTAAATGACCACATGCTGTAAGCACTGGGAAATGTAGGGATTTGTGTGTAGAGTTTTGCAGTAACAGTTCACCAAATCTGACTCATGTGTTAAAGCAGGGGAATAGTGTTTATAGTTCAGGGAAATGGGTGTGCTTTTTTAAAATTGCATTATGGTTATGACATTTTAGTTCAAAAGACTGGTTATAATGTTGTAGCAATCGAGAAAAACTGTAATCACACTGTGGATGTGCTTCTTTGCCCCAGTGATCCAGAATCCTGCATTCCTTATAGCACCTTCTGTTAACAGAAGGGCTATGTAACTTTTACCAGGAATGATAATTGGATGCCTTTCTCTTTGTTTAGCCTTTTTTGCCCATCCTGATCAATGAAGCAGAGTTTTCAATCCGCTTGTTTTTGGAAAATCCTTCTTTCCCTGTAAAAGTTCCTCTGCAAGTGTTTTGTCACAAAGATGCCTTTTGTTTACAGGCACTCACTACCTCAGTTTTACCTCAAAGCTCTAAAATAATTTGGGTGAGTGGACGGAGGCCTTCAAATACTGTTGTAGACAATAAGAGAGGCTTAAATTAAAAAAAAAAAAAAAAAAAGAGAGATCCACTGGTATAAATAAAATAATTTATTATTGTTATTTAGGTCTTTAATTATTGCCTGCATTTGAAGCAGACAGTTTTATATCCAATTACATTAATGATGATTCAAAATAAATTTGACTATGCACCGGCAATTCAGTGATATTTCCACAGTTGTAGTAACCAGTTTTGAAACAAAATCCTGAGTCCTCTTAGTCTAAGACCAAAGATGAGATAAGTACAAATGTGGTAGAGACTGAGACAAGACTGGTCTTGAGTACTACAACACTAGTATTAATTATTGATTTTACCTGTTTTCTCTTTCTTTCTGAGGCTGAGTTCCTGCAGTTTCAGAGAGGAAGGCTGTGCTGCTCTGATTTCAGCCCTGAGATCCAACCCCTCACACCTGAGAGAACTGAATCTAAACAATAATAAACCAGGAGACTCAGGAGTGAAGCAGCTTTCTTCTCTACTGGAGGATCCACACTGTAAACTGGAGAAACTACAGTGAGTGTTGTTATATTATTGAATGCAAGAACTGTGTGAAAATACAAAACAAACAAACAAAAAACAAACAAAAAACTTTCATGTTAAAGGGATAGTTCATGCCATGTTTTTTTTATTTTTTATTTGGGGGACAAGCTTAACATGTAATTCAGCAGATTGCATTGTAGACACACCTACTTTCCTGTGCATAGTGAATATTTTCTTAATAAATGGTATACCAGATTTGGGATTTTATGTCACTGTCCATTGTCCTTGCAAAATCATTCTAATATGCTGATTTGCTTTTTAAGAAACATTTATTATTATTATTATTATTATTATTATTATTATTATTATTATTAATATTTCCAGTACGTTTTTTTTTCTGTACATGATTTCTTAAAGGAGAAGTTCACTTCCAGAGCAAAAATTCACAGATAATGTACTCACCCCCTTGTCATCCAGGATGTTCATGTCTTTCTTTCTTCAGTCGTAAAGGAATTGTTTTTGAGGAAAACATTTCAGGATTTTTCTCCATATAATGGACTGATATGGTGCCCCGAGTTTGAACTTCAAAAATGCAGTTTAAATGCAGCTTTAAACGATCCCAAATGCACTTGTAAACAATTCCAGCCGAGGAAGAAGGGTCTTATCTAGCAAAACAATCGGTTATTTTCATCAAAAAATACAATTTAAATACTTTTTAATCTCAAACGCTTACAAATGCTGAAATGTTTTCCTCAAAAAACATAATTTCTTTACGACTGAAGAAAGAAAGACATGAATATCTTGGATGACAAGGGGGTGAGTACATTATCTGTAAATCTTTGTTCTGGAAGTGGACTTCCCCTTTAAGGATCATGTGACACTGAAGACTGGAGTAATGATGCTAAAAATTCAGCTTCACAGGAATAAATTACATTTTAAAATATATTCAAATAGAAAACAATTATATTAAATAGTAAAAATATTTCACAATATTACTGACTTTGCTGTATTTTGGACCAAATACATGCAGACTTTGTGAGCAGAAGAAACAGTTGTGTTTGTCAGTTACTAAAATACAGTGAATTATCATAAATTGTGTATAAAATCCCAAATTCATACTAATCTGCCGATCCTCAAGGAAATATATAGATGAAGTGCTATTCATCCTGAAGAACCTGGAGGTGCCCTCATCAAGCGTTTATATGCAAACAATAACTTCATCTAACTAAAATTACCATGGCTGCTAAACAAATAATAAGGTACGATTCCAGAGTTAGCATCGTACAACAAAGGAATGCCCATGCTCATGAAAAGTTGTGATTATGTGGTGTTTATACATCATTATGTAATGACAGGAATAACTGAGTTAGGTTTTTTTTTTTTATTGATTATGTCAACCCTGTGAACGATGTAATGTCTGGTATTTTTGATGCACTCAGACAGATGTTTTTAAAACTTATTGTGACCAAAAACTTTATAATTTCTTGTATTCATACTATTTTCTTTTATTTTTACTGTTTTTATGTGACTTTTTAGTATCATGTTCCGTGATGTTCAGAGTTGATCTGATTGTCTGAATATGTTGTTTGGCACCATTGCTGAGATTCATATGCCAATTCCTGATGTCTGTGTGTGCCTAAAAGAAAGACTTTTTATTTATTTATTTTTTTTTTATCATCAGAACAGCTTGTAATTCAAAAACGGTTAATTTAACACTGGGCTTTTTGCTGTCTGGTCTTGTACTGTAATGCTTACTGTCATCTTTACTGTTGTTTTGTTCTGTCGTCCTTGCTGTCATCCTTATTGTCGCCTTACAAACACACACAAGGAGGTGTATTTTTTTTTTTATTTTTTTTTCCCATCCATGTCACACAAACATACTTCCACCATAAAGCTTAGACACAATCTCATGTTTCTTACTCTCTGCAGACTGTGGGACTGCAGTATTGAGGAGGAAGGCTGTGCTGCACTGATTTCAGCTCTGAGATCAAACCCCTCACACCTGAGAGAACTAAATCTGAACCATAATAAACCAGGAGACTTAGGAGTAAAGCTGCTCTCTGCTCTACTGGAGGATCCACACTGTAAACTGGAGAAACTACAGTGAGTGTCATCACATCTCAATAATTACACGGTTTTGAGTAAGAAGTCAAACTAAACAAATTAAACAAATTTAAAAAAAAAAAAAAACTATAAAGAAAACTATATAACTGTGATTTCTTTTGTTTTAAATTGTAGTCAAAACTCTATAAAACAGTGGTTTTCAAACCCTGGGCCATGACCCTCAGGTGGGTTGCGAGTCTTAAAAAATGGGTCGCCAGAAGATTTAAGGAAAATGTATACTGTATATGTATGTAACAAAGTTCAAAACTCAGGGAAGAAGGAATTAGGAACCGGTAAACTTAATAACTAAATAAACACAAACAACAAAACAAAAGTAAACGGCAGCCACCTCACGGCAGAATCCATTGTGTATTTGTGTTTGCGTTCAGTTTTTGAGCATTGTAGCCAATATCTGTTCATTTCTGGAACGCAATGGCCAATCGAGGCCTTTCAGTTAGTCAGAATCCACTCACAGCTCAAATGAGTTTTTAAGTCCTTGCGAATCCTCTCATTATAATGAACAATGCATAGACGCGATGTAAATAAGAGATTAATTGTGCCGCATAGAGAGAGATTAATTGATTATAGTGGAATTGACTATGTGACAGCCTTTCATCTATTAAGAAAGCGCACTTTGCGCACTTTCTTGGCTATAGTGCATTTAGAATTTGAATACATTTTGAATAATTTTGTTTTTCATGTTGCTAAGATAACCAAAGTGACAGCCGCATATAGCCTAAATGGTGGATTCTCTCGAAATTGGAATGACTGAGTGATTACATATATAGATTAATTTTTTACTGACATATGATCAGACAACATTTCATCTGACCGGAGTTCACTGATGTTCTACTGAAGCTCCTTGTCACCGGTACTGTTTCTGCGCTCATTTGACCCACACCTGGTGCTGAGGTAACATTGGAGTGCGTTTCTGAAAAGTCTCCCAGCTACCCAGTTTAACTTATTACTTAAAAAGTCCATCAATACCGCTATTATTTATTACAGCTATTAACACGTTCTCTGACAAGTGGAAGCGATGAGACCTGTTTTCCAGATTTGGTCAGGTGACATTTGACAAATACTATATTTTGAATTAACAGAGGTTTAGATGTTGGTTCAATTTGAAGTCACTGGATTCATGATAAGTGTCACCTTGATTTGGACTCTTGACCAATAACTTTAGTTGTTTTTGATTGTTGTAAATGTATTTTTATAAAGTAAATCTTTTATAGCAAGAAAAAAGCCTGATGTTTATTGATGGTAATGTAAACATTATGCTGATGTGTTTCTCAGATTTTGATCTACAAACAGAAAAGGTTGTAGCGCCAAACACTCCAATCCAGTAGGCAAAAAGCATAAGGTGCATAGATCCAAAATACACAATAATACAAAGATGAAAGATCTGCACTCATCCAGATTCAGCCAAGACACAGTCCATAAATATATGCTTTCTGTTATGTAGGTCATACATCTACAAAAAAATTCACCATTAAAAAAAGTCACCATTAATGTGATCTCCATGATGGTGGCATCATTTTAACCAATAAAACATCAACATCTGATCCATTGCAATTCTCAATGACAGCAGGTGTTAAGGCTTTTCTATAGGAGAAGGTACTCTCCATCATGAAATGCAAAATGTGGGTTACACTTTATTTTGATAGTCCACTTTAGACATTCTACTACATATAAGTAACTTTGCAACTACATGTCTACTAACTCTCAGAGCAGACTATTAGGTTAGGTTTAGGGTTAGTAGAATAAGTTGACATATACTTGCAATGTTTAGAAGAGTGTTGGAATATTAAGTATGGAGGACCAGAAATTACTTAAGTATAAATAAATAAATAAATAAATGTAGCAATACATAAATAAATACACGAATAAATTAATTAATGTAGAAATAAATAAATTAATGAATAAATAAATAAATAAATAAATAATTCTGTCAAAAGTGTAATTTTTAATTGTGCTATTTTTGTACCATTTGTGTTATACTACATTTATTTCTACATTTATTTATTTTTACATTTATTTATGCATTTCTACATTTCTAAATGTATTTATTTCTGTATTTCTATGTCCGTATGTTAATAAAGTAGGCGGTCCTCTCTCGATGCAGGATTGGTTAAACAGGATCACTATCGTTGCGGCTGTGCTACTGTGGATAATTACTAGTTGTGTTTAATACCAAATAATATAGCTCATGCACCAATCGACTACCTTCTGTTTGGAACGTGTAGTCGATGATTTAGTTCAGCTCAGTGCTGAAATGGATTTAGACCTTGATCTAGCTGTGTTCGGCGGTGTTACGGTTTAACTGGAGACCGTGTTACCGACCGCATCAGATTTTTCGATTCTGAAAGTGTAACGGGACTCCAGTGAAGCGTGTTAGATCCAGATGCGAGCTTTATTAAACACAGCGTAGTCAAGACAGACAGGGTCGATCTCCAAACAAACAGTAATACGAAGGCAAGACAAAAACGTAATCCAAATAAACAGGCAGAAGGTCACAATCCAAGAGAGCAGTCCAAAGTAGCAAAATAAACAGGGCTATGAAACTAGCTTTCTAATAAAGGCAGACTTGCTCATTACATGATTTTGGTATTCTTGTAAAGATTACAAATTATTGGTATGATCGCCCGTAGCAGCTGAAGTATGGAAAATAAACAAAAGTCTGTTTAGCACAGGTTTTGAACGCGCTATAATAGCCACACCCTAAAATATCAGTAATGAGCTCATTGAGCTATCTAACCGTTTCAGTCGCCGATTTTTGGACTGAAGTCAGGATTTTGCTCTCAGCATCATATTATGCAGCTGGCTGAATCAAGGAAATTTTAACGTTAACTTGTGATCTGTGTTTACCCGTTATGAAAATAAACCATGGTTTCATTATAGTAAAATGTATATTACATTTTACAGTTTATGATGTTAACCTACATTTCATGGAGTCTCAGACAATAGTAAATTATTACAAATGCTGTTGTTAAACGATTTACAATAGTGAAAACATGGTAGATTTTCTTCAGAGACTAGCTAATGTCTCATTTGATTAATTTAAGAACTCAACATCATTTCCACATTATTATTTTCTCCGGGAAATACCTTGGAAACATGTGACTTCATTTCTTATTTGATCGTAATCATGAATGAAATGTAAACGTTATATTCTAACTGAAAGGCTTTGCGTTCATGGGCGATCATACCAATAATTTTCTTTACAAGAGTCTTTGTAAAGTCTTTACAAGAATACCAAAATCATGTCATGAGCAAGCCTTCCTTTATTAGAAAGCTTAATATCACGTCAGTTTTGCTTTCAGAATCGGCGAATCTGATGTGTCATTCACCAGATAACACGGCCACCAGTTAAACCGTAACACCGGTGAACACAGCTAGATCAAGGTCTAAATCCATTTCAGCACTGAGCTGAACTAAATCATTGACTACACATTTCAAATGAAACAGAAGGTAGTCGCTTGGTGCACAAGCTATATCATTTGCTATTAAACGCAGCTAGTAAGTATTCACAGTAGCACAGCTGTAACGATAGCGATCCTGTTTAACCAATCCTGCATCGAGAGAGGTTAGGAACGCATACCTTATTAACATACGGACTCAGAAATAAATAAATGTAGAAATGTAGAAATGCATAAATAATTGTAAAAATAAATAAATGTAGAAATACATAATTAAATGTAGTATAACACAAATGGTACAAAAATAGCACAATTAAAAATGACACTTTTGACAGAATTATTTATTTATTTATTCATTAATTTATGCATTTCTGCATTTATTTCTTTATTTCAGCATTTATTTATTTATTTATTCATGTATTTATTTATTTAATTCATTTATATGTTTATTTATTTATGTATTTATTTATGTATTTCTACATTTATATATTTATTTATTTCTGCATTTATGTATTTATTCATTTATTTATTTATACTTAAGTCATTTCTCGTCCTCCATAATTAAGCAGACAGTCTACTAATACTAGAATGTCTAAAGTGGATTATCAAAATAAAGTGTTACCAAAATGCCTCTAGTTTTGTTTTCTTCCACCTGTGCTCCATTTTCCGGGCCGCTCTGTTTAGGGCATGAGTGTGCTCGTTTAACCACGGTCTGACTGTTTTCCTTAATCTTCCTTAAGCATAAAGGAGCAACCGTATCTAAAGTGCTAGAAAAGAAAGATAGTCCATAGTTTCTGTTCCATCATCAAATTTTTCTGAGCCATTGGATATGCTGAGGAATTGAGATAAGTCAAGAAGATTATTTACAAAGCAGTGTTTTGTGGTAGAAGTGATGGTTTACCATATTTGCAAGGAGTTGAATTTACAGCTTTAGGTATATGGAAGATACACCAGACATTGATAATGATCTGACAATTATAGCTCTGCTGCAGAATTTCAATGCCATTAACATCAATTCTGTGACAGTATTAAATCTAGAGCATGATTTCAGCAATGAGTAGGTCCTGACACATGTTGTCTAACCCCAATAGAGTTCAGAATGCCTATAAATGCTGATCCCAATGCATGTTTTTCATTATCAACATGGATATTAAAATCAACAACAATCAGGACTTTATCTGCAGCCAGAACTAACTCATATGTATACAGTAACCAGTACAATCGTCACGGGTGATTTATAATTAACATTTGTTTCTCTGGATAATGTTATATTAAGCAAAATTACTTCAAACAAATAATACTTGAAACACGTCTTCTGAGAAATACTGAAAATGTTGCTATGAATTGTAGCAACACCTCCCCCTTTACTTTTTGTACCATGTTGACTGACATTATCAATTACGCTGTTCCATTTGCAGAATTACTGGAAATGTGTTCGGACATGCAAAGTCTGAACTACCAAGGACGCAAGTCCGAAAGTCATGCATAGTCCTACGTCACCAGACTATTTGCCTAATCTTCATGGTACTTTAGACCACAATGGAAGCGCAGACAGAAACTGGTCTGGGAGAAAAAAAAGTTCTTGGGAAAAAAAGTTCCTGGTAATTTCGGTGATAAAGTGACTTAATATTCAATAAACCAAGCTTTAGATTTTGTTTAATCTGTATTATATTTGTTTTCTTATTTGTTGAACATCAATTACATTTTACCCTTAACCTTTTAATGGTGACCTGTTTTCTTTTTTTATCATAAGACTTTTTTTTTTTTTCAAACTCAGACTCATTGGCCTAGGCTCATTTTCTGTAAAGAAAATATATCAAAACAAAATTTTAATGACCACACACTGTATTCCCCAGTCCACCAGACCCACAAACACTGGCTGACCAACAAAAATATGAGTACCACACAGTGGTTAAATTGGTTTGGACGTTTTTTGTATTTGCTAGTTCGGGGAACAGACACAGTCTCTATAGCAGGGGTGCCCAAATTCGGTCTTGGAGGGCCCGAGTGACGTGAAACAATATTCACAGAATTGTCCACACACATTGTTGTTGGAAAATATTCAGTCGTTTTCCAATTCTCGCCAAAAGTTTCCACGCCTCAAAGGTGTATATCACCATCGGGGTGACAATGACATTCAGAAGGTGAATCTTGACTCTCACGTTAAGGATGTTTGACTGCCATATGGTCACTGGTAGACTGAGAGAGCCTTCCTGATTTCCTAATACTATAACTGAGGTGAGACTCTTGAGGAGTTTTGTTCGCTGGTATAAATAACTATAGATTTTATTTTAATTTTAAGTTTTTTGTTTGCCATCCTGTGCTGTCAGTCATTTGAGCATTTTTTTTTTTTTTTTTTTTTTTAAAGTAAAGGCGTTCGATCATATTAATTCAAGAAATACCTATAAAATAACAATGTTTTTATCTCATTTAAATAAGGAGATTTTAGTTTGATTTGACCTTTTTTTGTTTTGTCAGCTCTTGCTGCCAGTCATTTGATAGTTTTATCATCTAACAGTTCTGTTATTGTAAAAATTACAAATTATTTTTGTGATTTTACATACATTTGTATGTAATTTAAGAAAACAGAAAAAGTACTGTATATAAATACAGTATTTTTTTCTGTCTAAAAATATGATTTACTGTAATTTGTTATTAATGTCATAATACTTTAAAAAACAACCATTTAATTTAGAGATAATTTTAGACTGCAATTTAAAATAAATGATAACCAAAACACTGAAAAAAAAACACATTTTCTATGAAATTACAATTTTTACAGTGTAGAATATTCATCACGTTATAAAGGAAAATACACTTTTCAAATATGACACATTTTTATTTAAGAGATTGAGATAAATACTGTTACATTGTTTTGATAACCAACCTTTATAACACATGATTATTAATTATTGATTTTACCTGTTTTCTCCTTCTCTCTGCAGGCTGTGGGACTGCGGCATTGGAGAGGAAGGCTGTGCTGCTCTGATTTCAGCTCTGAGATCAAACCCTTCAAACCTGAGAGAACTGAATCTGAATAATAATAAACCAGGAGACTCAGGAGTGAAGCTGCTCTCTGCTCTACTGCGGGATCCACACTGTAAAGCAGAGAAACTACAGTGAGTGTTAGTTATTTCTGAACACAAAAAAAAAGCTGTATGGAAAAACCGCCTAACATGTTAAAGGGATAGTTTACCCAGAAGTTAAAAGAATATTTATAATGTCATCTATTGGTTTCACAGATTTAAAAAAAAAAAAAAAAAAAAAAGGTCATACAGATTAGGCTGACATGCAGGTAAGTACATTATGACCATGTTTATTTTTGGGGAAACTATTTCTTCTAGAATCGAAACGTAAATAATCAACAAATTAAAAAAACAATTTACCTAAGTATAATCTAAAATTAAACATACAGATAAATAATTACAAAAAGTCCTGAAAGCTGACAAAGAGAACCCAATCAGACAATTGAGACAAAAAGAAATGGAAGAACTTAATTGAGCGCAGGATTTCCATCCAATAAATATGTGTAACCCCCAACTCATTAAAAAAAAAAAAAAAAACTTCATGCAGTGAAATGTAATAGAGTACGCCCAACTCAGTTTGATCAAATATAATTTAAATGAAACTAATACGTTCATGAAGTGTTTTTTTTTTTTTTTGCTTGTTGAACTCAAACTAAAACATTTAACTGGAAAACAAATAACTAAGCAAAAATTCTTCTGCACTGATAAAATGATACATTGGATTTATGTAACTTTAGGCATTAGGCCATAAGACAGCATTTTTACATCCAAGGTATGCCCAAAGTGTCAGGAAAAAACATGGATTCAGTTGCAGGTACAACTTAAATATTTGTTAGTCTCAAAAACACAAAATCACTGCCGGGGCAGAAAGCAGGGAGCCGTAATCAAGGGCAGAGAGGGATAAGGCGTGGAGAGATCAGAGCACAGAGTCTTAGCATCAGTGCTGACACAGCGTCCAAATGGGGAGAGAACAGAGTCCTAGCGTCAATGCTGACGCAACATCAGAATGTGGAGAGAATAGAGTCCTAGCGTCAGTGCTAATGCAACGTCGGAGTGGGGAGAGAACAGAGTCCTAGCGTCAGTGCTGACTAGAACTGGGGAACAGGGATCTGGAGAAACGAAAGGCGGAGAGGGGCAAGAAGAGAAGTTAAATAGGAGAAACTAAACTGTACTTGGAGTCTGGGAAACCACTGCAAGACATAACAGGACACGAGCAGAGCATAGCATGTACACACAACAATGATCAGACATAAGACTGCAGCTTAAATAGAGGGAGAAATGAGGGACTAACTGGTCACAGGTCTGACAGCAGCTAATGGTAGTTAATGAGATAACGATGGGGAGGGGGAACAAAAACGAGCACATGGCAAACTGTCAAAACACACATGCTCCTGACAACAAACACATACAAGACAAAACCAATAACCTGCCAATCAGACCGAAGTCATGACACAAAGTAGCTGTATATTTCATTACTAAAACAACTTGACCTCATGTTAGCAGGTCCTCAACCCAAGCACATGCTCTACATTTCACCACAATGGTAATCCCCCAAAACACTAACGTACCAAAAACTGTTTTATATTCAAGCATTAAAGAACATTAAACATTAACAAGTCTCCCAATTTTATCATGTTAATAAAAAAGCTATACAATAACATTTTATTTCAACATTTACTCTCCTTATCCAGCCTTGTGCAAAGCATGATGGGAAGGGTAAATCCACTTCCTAGTTACACAAGTAAAATAATTTATGTACTCTCAACTCAAATTAATTAAGTAAAGTGGTTGTAAAAACTGAGTTGGATTAACTTAATTTACTTAAGTAAATTGAACAAGCATCAGATGTTATTTTTGGCCTACTTAATTGAAACGTTCTTTCAAAAGGAAAATATTGAGTTGAATGAGAAACGTAACAAATGGTTTTGCGGAGTGAGTTGCAAAAGTATGTGAATCTTTGCTTTCAGTATCTGGTGTGACCCCTTTTTGAAGCAGTAACCGCAGGTAACATATTTTGTAACCGCTGGTCAGTCCTGCACAACAGCTTGTATGAATTTTAGCCCATTCTTCAGTACAGAAACACTTGAAACCTGTGATATTGGTGGGTTTCATCCTATGAACTACCATTTATAGCATGGTTGTTCAGTGTACTCCTGATGATGGACTCATGAACATTAATATTAACTAATGTGAGGAAGGCCTTTATGTGAGTAAAAGTTACCCTGAGGCCCTTTGCAACCTTGCAGACTATTACTAATTTTGCTTTGGAGTGAGTGATCTTTGTGGGGCGACCACTCCTAGGGATGGTAATAGTGGTCTTGAATTGCTTCCATTTGTAAACAATCTGTCTGACTGTGAACCATCAAAACTCTTTAGGGATGGTTTTGAAACCTTTTCTAGCCAGATGAGCAACAACAACTCCTTTTCTGAAGTTCTTAGAGATCTACTTTGTTCATGCCATGATTCACTTCCACAAATTTGATGAGAGTTTGATAGATTCCTGTTCCTTAATTAAAACAGGGCATACACTGGCACCTGATAGTCATCCTGCTGACTGATAACACATCTGAACAAATGGACTCTAAAATTAACTGCTAATCCCAGGGATTCACATACTTTTGCAACTCACAAATATTTAACACTGGACCTTTTTTCTCAATAAATAAATGACAAACTATATATTTTCATGTCATTTGTTTGATTGGGTTCTCTTTGTCAACTTTCAGGACTGTGAAAATCTGATTAATTTTTGGTCATATTTATGCAGAAATATAGAAAATTCTAAAGGGTTCACAAACTTTTAGGCAGCACTGTATGCCTTTATTTGACAGGACAGTTTGAGAGCAGACAGGAAAGTATTGGGTGAATAGAGGGGAGTGGGACTGGCAAAGGACCTCAACACAGGAATCAAACTCGGGTCGCACTGTATATTGGAAAAAAAGATGCCGCCGCCAATAGCCTTGTGGTTATTGCACTGACATCTTTTTCCAATTCATGAATAACAAATTTGCATTGTACTCGGTGGCACCAAGTCCTGTACAATTTAAATGGTTTGATACATCAGAGGGAACAGCATACATGCTACTTTCCCTAATTCAGTGTAGGGAACTGGATGTAACTGGATTGGATGTTCAAACTAAACTACCAAAGATTCTTAGACCACTAATATGTTACAGGTATCAACATATAAAATACACTTCATTTAGATATACAAATTCAAAATGCAAATTCAAAGAGACCAAACATGATATAGGTGGAGTTATATTAACTAGTGATCCATCATTACACATGCATAAAACAGTATACAATACAAAAGACACTATATGATAAGAAGAATAATATACACGATGACCTGAGGATGTATGTGTTCATTCAAAGAATGTTTTTTTTCTTCCTATGAATTAATTAGAGAAGGGTCCTTTTTATGGGCATTTTGGTTCTGTTCTTTCCTATGGGGAAAGGTAGTGAGAGGATGAGCTCTCGACATGCTATTAGGTCGTAAAGTTTATCTGGTCTGGCTGAGGTGTCCTGGTTGGAATGGTAGCCAGTAGCCTGTTCTGCCTTTTTGGTGTAAGTCACATTTTGTGGGAACCGTCCAAAGGCCCTCATAGTTGGCTTGTTGGTTGGATGAGAGGTGTTAGAGATTATTTGTTAAGTATAACAAGTAATTGAGTGTCTGATTCTACAAAACTTTCATCTCTCCCTCTCTCCCTCTCAAAAAGGCCATATTTGAAAAAAAAAAAAAGTGGAGTAGTTTGCATCACTGGATATAGCTGTCAGTTATTTAACATTTCTTTCGTAAAACAGTTGACTAATATTAAATGATTTTGCAACTTCCATCTTACCTCGCTCTCTTTCAATATTGAATTAAAGTTTTGCGCTGGAATTTCTGCTCTGCTCTTGTGAACTGTAAATCCTGCCTATTTTGATTTGATTGCCCATCTATCTGAGGCATTTATCTGAAGTACCTCCTATGCAAAGCAGTCACGTGAATGGCTTGCCGGTGTTGTGCCAAATTCTGAATCCCCACTAGATTATTACTCCCCTAGCATTGATAGATTTAGGAGTAGGACTAGGTTTGGGGGAGGGGTTAGGATTAGACAATCAGGCAGTGACTTCAATGAAGGGGGTAATAATTTGGCCATGGGGTCGATTTTTGCTATCCTGTCAGATTTTGCTACCTCGCATTAAAACAGCAAGGAGCATAATTCAACAGCAAAAAATGTTACCTGTCAGGTTGTGCTTCCAACATTTATTTATCAATAAATTAATAGATATATTATCGATATATTAAATAGAATATATTTAATACAGATATATTAAATAGAATATACTTCACTTCCCCTGTCTTGTACTAATCTGAACAATGTCTGAAACTTTGCATTACGAGCACTTCCTTTGTTTATTTGTCTTTGGATTCTGCTAAATGAATAAATGTAAAAGAAAACACACTGAAAACTTTCAAATCTGACATACTTTTATTGAAGAGATGGAGATAAATATTGTTACATTGTTTAAAAAAAAAAAAAAAAAAAAAAAAAAAAAAAACCTTTAAAACACATAACTATTAATCATTTATTTTACTTGTTTTTCTCTTTCTTTCTCCAGGCTGTGGGACTGCAGTATTACAGAGGAAGGCCTTGCTGCTCTGATTTCAGCACTGAGATCAAACCCCTCACACCTGAGAGAACTGGATCTGAGTCATAATAAACCAGGAGACACAGGAGTGAAGCTGCTCTCTGGTCTACTGAAGGATCCACACTGTAAACTGGAGAAACTACAGTGAGTGTTGTTCTAATAACCAGAAAAAAAACTGCGTGAAAATAACTGCCAAACAAAAAATATTTCATTGGGATAGTTCACCCACAAATTGAAATTATGCCGTCACTTTCCCTATCTTCAAGTTATTCAAAAACAGTATGACTTTTTTGTGTGGAACATAAAAGAAGATATTTTGAGAAAGGTTTTTTGTACACAGCGGAAGGCAATGGTACCAAACTTTGGTTGTCAACAATGTTCAAAATGTCATCTATTGTGTTTCACAGAATAAAGAAGGTCATACAGGTTAGGAACAACATGTAGGGATGCATATTATGACCATTTATATTTGGGTGAACTATTCCTTAAAGAGTCGAAATGCAAATGATCAAATACAGTGATTATACTGAATGTTCCCAGGACAATTATATATTATGGTGCATTTCCACTGCATGGTACGACTCCGCTTAGCATAACTTGGCTCGCTCTACTTTGGCTTGGTTTGCTTTTCCCCTGCAGTTTAGTACCACTTTGAAGTGGTAAAGATGCAGAGGTTGCATTTTTCTTTTTGATAGGTAAGTAACGTTAATTGTGCATTGTTTCACACAGCTTATCTGTGTTGGCTTTTGCATGAATATGCCTGTGTGTCCTCTTCGCTTGTTTCCACGATCATTGTTATGCTAGGGTTGTGTATGTATGTGTCAGGCAGAGACATCAAAATAGGGGCAAGGTCCTGTTGAGGTATGGGCATTTTGTTTAAATGCTTTCAAATATCAAAATTGTTTGGCAAAAAAAAAAAAATAATTGCTTTAACCCTTTCAGCCCCAGAGGAAAATCCTGTAGTGTCCATGCAGTGTTGCAGTTAGATCATTTACATTTACATTTGCATTTATTTAGCAGACACTTTTATCCAAAGTGACTTACAATTGGGGAATACATCAAGCAATTCATCTTAAAGAGGCAAAAAGGCACAGCAAGTGCTCGTAATACCAAGTTTTAGGAATTGTTCAAATAAGTCAGGGGTGCCCAAACTCTGTCCTGGAGGGCCGGTGTCCCGCAGAGTTTATTTCCAACCCCAATTAGACACACATGAACCAACTAATTTAGCTCTCACTGTAAAAAATGTGCTGTTAAATAAAAGTAATTTACTAGAAGAAGGGTTGCCAGTAATTTACTGTTAATTTACAACCCTCAACCTTTAATTTACAACTCTTCATTTTATCGTAATACTACCATGGAAATGAACTCCGCTCTTATTGCTTCAAACAGTTTGACTAGTTTTTGTCTGGTGTTAGTATTGTGAACTTATTTCATTTGCATGCAGTGAGAAAGAATGTTTCTTAGTATAAAACTGCACTTAATTTGTAATAGTAAAATTAGTGATGGGTGCTTTTAAAAGCGATGCTTTGTGAAGCTTTGAAACTTTTGTGAATCAGTTGTTTCAAAACAGTGTTTCAGAGGGCATATCAAACTGCCAAAGTCAAGTGATTTCAGTAAACAAGGTTTCATTACATCATAACTGTTTTGAAACATTTGGAAATTTCAATGGTTTGCCGTTGGGGGGCGATCTTTTTAAACCCATGAATCATGTGAGTTCATTGTGATTGGCCCCAGCGGAGAACCATTAATTCAAATTCAATTCAGTTCAAATTTATTTGTATAGCGCCTTTGACGATACATATCATTGCAAAGCAACTTTGCAGCAAATTAAAGGTTTTACAATATATTTAGTAGTAGCTTACTAGTGGTGACCATGTCAAGTTTATGTACAAATGGCAGAGATGTATGGTAAAGATCAATTAATGACGTAATCAAACAGACAAAGAACACTATAAATTAGTAGCAAAATTTGGTAGTGCTGTATGTTGTTTCAGGGTTGGCATTATCGGAGGGGTTGACATCATCTCTTCTTAAGTGTTCTGGATCCAGACTGAAGCTTGTGAATTCCTAGTTACCACGGGATATCAATCCCATGGCCAATTTTCTGTTTTCAGTTGTAAAGAAATGATGGTTTTTGAGGAAAGCTTTTCAGGATGCAGCTTCAAAGGGCTCTAAACAATCCCATCCGTGGAAGAAGGGTCTTATCTAGCGATCATTTTTTTCTAAAAATAAAAATCTGTATACTTTTTATGCACAAAAGCTTGTGTAGCACTAGCGTGGATGCGCATCCCAGAGGTAGTGAATCCTGAAATGCTTTCTTCAAAAACCATAATTTCTTTACGACTGAAGACAGAAAGACATGAAAATCTTGGATGACAAGGGGGTGAGTAAATTATTTGTAAATTGTTGTTCTGGAAGTGGACTTCTTCTTTAAACTTGCGTCTATGTTTTTTTTTTTTTACCAGATCTCAGATCAGTTTCATTAATTTATAAACATTTTTTAACAAGACATTTGTATAATTAAATGATAAACACTTGCTGTTGCTGAGAATTACAGAGGATCAGATATTGATGTTTTAGTGGTTAAAAAAAGATGCCACATATTTACTTTATTTGGGCTCTTGACCCTTGACTTCCTTTGTTAGATCTCTCTGTAACACTGCATGTGGTGTATATGTAATGCACATAAATATTTGAACTCTTGTAATATTTAGACACACAGACATCAAGAACCAGCATATGAATCTCAACAATGGTGACAATCAACAAACTTTTTCATGCTGCAATGCATGCTGAGTAACACAATAGTAAAAGCTCCAATCAATCACTGCAGCTTGAATAATTATAGTTACCACTGTTGAGGCTTGTATGGTAAGTGTACATGTCTAAAAGCCTGAGCTGATACAGTTCTTTTTTCCCCAATCTTTAAGCTTTACAGTAGTATTTGTTTAATAGGACTTTTTTTCCGTAATAACTGAACATCAGTCAATAAACCAAAGCGAGATCATGGTGTTCATTTTTTTTTTTTTTTAAAAGCAGAAAGCATAAGCTTATCTGTTACCTCTAGCTTTTACTTCAGCATTTGCTGTGAAAGAATATTACAACTGCTTATAAGCAAACTACTTTTAATTACTAAAAGGGTCAAGAGCTCTATCAAAGCAAACACTGATCTCCTTGGTGGTGGCATCATTTTAACCAGTAAAACATCAATGTCTGACCCTCTGTAATTCTCAATAACAGCAGATGTTCATTACTAATGCACAATCATCATTTAATTAGTCTCTTATCTCATTAACTTTAACTCTTTGAGGAATTGGGATTTGACTTTAGAGTTGCTTGTGACTGGAAAGGAAAGACTTGGTCCCACCTCTGGTGAAATCAGTTGGCTGTTTGTGCGTAAATTCAAAAAATACCGCCAAAAGAAACGTTACGTCAGCCTTGGTTGTGAAATGCCTTTGGCTCTTGTGTGTCTCATGATTGATTGTGTCATGCTAATGTTAGGGAAGGAGTATCTTTTTGAATGAGATGTGAGCACGTTAACGGAGTGTGATAATTTTCAGCAATTAAAAGCATATGTTTTACTCTCTTCTTCACGTAAAGATATTGTATGGCTTCAAAAGACTCTGAATACAACACGACTTGTTTGCAGGGATCCTGGTTTCAGGAGCTAAGGTTGTGGATGAGGTTTCAGAAGGGGGTGAGGTGATTGGAATTGAGGGCTCTCACAGCTTGGGGGAAAAAGCTGTTGAGCAGTCTTGCAGAGCAGGATCTGATGCTCTGGTACCGACTTCCGGATGGCAAGAGCTGGAAAAGACTGTGGGAGGGATTTATTGTGGCTTTATTGTAGCATTGTGCGAGGAAAATGTCTAGGATGGAGAGGAACCGATGATCTTTGCAGCTGTGTTCACTGTCTGCTGTGGGGTCTTGCAGTCTGCAGTTCCTGTACCAGACAGTGATGCAGCTGGTCAGCATGCTCTCAATGGTGCCCCTGTAGAATGTGGTGAGGATGGGTGGAGGGAGTCTTGCTCTTTTCAGCCAGCGGAGAAAGTGTAGGTGCAGTTGTGCCTTCTTTTTTTTTAATCAATATATTTATTATTTTCACATCAACAATTTACAGAATCAGTATAATATACATGTAAACATTCTTATCTAACCACCCTTCACCCCAGTCCCACCCTCACTAGACAGAACACTTAAATGGACATTATTGCGAGGCATTGAGCTGATGTGTAAAATAAGAGAAAATAAATAAATAAATAAATAAATTATATATATATAATATGCATTTATTTTTACCTAATTTGCTCAACGACTCCCAAACGGTTCGTTAAAATGAACTTAACCTGCGGTGACTGGTCCAATGACCCAGTCTTTTGTGATTGGTTTAACGTTACTGCAAACAGCGAATTTCAAACACGGAATGCCCGTCACCGTTACTCTAGCCCACAACTCGGTGGTAAACAACAACAACCAAACAGCCATAGTATATGTGTCAACCCAACGCAGAAACGTATTGATAAAGCACAGCAGCTTGTACACCAACGTATTGTTCTATTCTTTGTCAGAACTTCAAGTAATAACAACGACAAACATTCACTATTCATCGACACATTTCTAGACAATGGCGAGTGAACAGATAAAGCTGTCAGCCGGTTAGCCAGAGACCTACGAGCTGCGCGGAGCGAACACAACACACACACAACTAAATACGTATTTTGCATGATACAGAGTAATGTTACATGAGAGCAACACGTTTTAAAGGATTACTCCACTTTCAGAATAAAAATGTCCTGATAATTTACTCACCCCCATGTCATACACAACATAATGTTACATGACATAACACATAACTACGTATTTTGAATGATCGCTAGAAAATACAACCATCAATTATCAATCACACTTACAGTCACAGGTTCAGAGGAGCAAGCTGGTCCACATAAACTGGGCACTGATACATCTTTTAAGAGCAAGCCTTTGGTGAATCCCGCATTGTACTTAGGATACAGCGTCTTCTCGACATGACGTAAAACACATGGAAATTTTACTGTGTTTGTGGGCGGGCAAGTTGTACGCGATGTAGAACGTGGGCGGACATTATGAAAATGTGTTACTTCATGACATATGGCCGTAACAGAAAAAGATTCAAATTCCTCCTTGTAGTGTATTAATATAATGTCTCACCTGAAAATATAAAAAAAAAATGTTTAACAGGGAGAGAAAACTTTGTTCTTAATTGTTCAAATGTCATTAGTGTGCCCTCTCTATATAAATCTCCAAACACTTGTATTCCCTTTTTATACCAATATTGTGTTATCCCATCTCTTAATGCCTCAGGAAGAGATTGGTTGCAATGAAATGGAGTATTGTTATGCAATGAAAGTGGCCAATTATATTTTTTCCTGATCGCAAACCCCAATTTGCAAGTGTGCCTAATGAATGGGTTATTAATTGCCTTCATAACACAAGTCAGAGGGATGAATAAGGCCTTATCTAGAGGTATTTCCCCTGCATGATATTTTTCAATTTGTATCCATGCAGGTGAAAATGTACTATCCGTCTGCCAATACCATACCGCTCTCATTTGTGCTGCCCAGAAATAAAACAAAAAATCTGGAAGTTGTAGTCCACCTTTTTTGGATGTCATCTGTAATGTCTTAATTTTAACCCTTGGAGTTTTTTTTATTCCAGATAAATTTTCTAATTGAACTATTGAGATTATTAAAAAACTTTTGTGGCATAGAAATGGGAAGATTTTGAAATTTAGGAAGAATGTTCATTTTTATGCAATTTATGCTGCCAGTTAGTGATAATGGTAATAAATTCCATCTTTCCAGATCTCTCATTACCTTTTTAAGTAATGGGGAATAATTCAGAAAATATGCTTCTTCCAACTTCGAATGAGGTACATAGATTAGGGTCTTTGCCAGGTTTCAGAAGAAATGTAATTAAAGCCTGGTTTAAAGTCTCTGGTATTTTTTTTTTTTTTTTTTTTAATGAATTGCCTCCGTATACATTGAAAGCAACGCGTCTGCTAATTTAGGAAAATAAAAGTTTTATAAAAATCCATTGAAAAAACGTCCAAACCAGGTGTTTTACCCCCAGCTAGTACAGCAACTGCAAATTGAATCTCTTCTTTCGAAATTTCTTTTTCAAGTTCTTCTATTACCATTACCATTATCCTTAAGACTGGGATATCCAATTCATTTAATAACTTTTGAATCTCAGCTTCCTCTACTTTTTGACACTTATAAAGTAATTTATAAAAATCTAAGAATTCTCAGTTAATTAATTTGGGGTGTTTAATACTTTCATTGTCTGATACACATATTGTAGTTATAGATTTACTAATTTCTTCTTTTCTTATTTGCCATGCTAGCACTTTCCCAATCTTATCCCCATGTTCGTAGTACTTCTGTCGTGATCTGGGAAGTGCATTTTCGGCTTCTTTAGATGACATAATGTTGTATTCCAACTTTTTGGACTGTAATTGTTGAAACAGCTGAGCATCCTTAGTCTTAAAATGTTCTCTTTCCGTTATTAAAATTTCTTTTTTGAGTAATGTTGACTGTTTTTGATATTGTTTTTTTCTTACTGGAAGAATAATTAATGATTTGGCCCCTTAAGAATGCCTTCATGGCTTCCCAGATTATATTCAAAGAAGCAGAATTTCTATTTGTACTAATGAAGTTGTCAATATTATTATTTATGGAGCTCAACGTTTCAGAAACTTTTTTAAATCGCCAAAGCTTACAATTTGGCATTTCCGGAGAATGTTGCACTGGAGTAATTATTGCGCCTATGTGAGTAGAAAGAATATTCTTTTTTTTTTTTTAATCTCCATATATCTATTAAATTAAAACTTGAGAGTTCATATTTTAAGGCTTTAGCGACTTGACTTAAGGGTGACAGTTTAGTGGACGACCTGTCTAATACTGGGTCCAAGACTACATTAAAGTCTCCTCCAATTATTAGCTCTGCAATAGGGCATGCAAATTTAAAGAATATATTATGAATAAAATCAACACCCTCCATTTCAGGAAAGTATACATTTACTAAGGTTATTCTTTGCGTTGCAATCGTTCCTCTTAAAATAATATATCTACAGAATTTATCTTTATCAACCGATTCCATTTGAAAGGGTATATTTTTATCAATAAGTATAGCCACCCCTCTGGATTGAAAAAAAAACTGTCCAGGCCACTGCTTTTTAAGATTTTGATGTTCGGAATCTGTCAGGTGTGTTTCTTGTAGAAGGGCAATTCCAATAGTATGCTTTCTGAGGTACAGAATTACTTTTTCTGTTGTGCCTTCTTGAAGAGTGACATGGTGTTGGTGGTCCAGGTGAAGTCCTCTGTTATGTGCACCCCAGGAATTTAGTGCTGCTGACTCTCTCCACAGTCGAGCTGTCGATGGTCAGTGGGGAGTGGTCAACAGAGTTTCTCCTGAAGTCCATCACAACCTCCTTTTTATTCCCCACATTGAGGGAAAGGTTGTTAGCACCACACCATTCAGCCAGCTGTGCCACTTCCTCTCTGTAGTGCGTTTCATTGTTGTTGTTGATGAGACCTACCACCGTTGTGTCACCAGCGAACTTGAGGATGTGGTTGGAGCTGAACTTGGCAGTGCAGTCATGGGTCAGCAGCGTGAAGAGCAGTGGGCTGAGCACACAGCCTTGTGGGGCACCTGTGCACAGTGTGGTTGTGCTTGAGGTGTTGTGGCCAATGCGGACAGCAGGTTTAGTTTAATTATGATCTGTTGTGGCATTATTGTGTTGTAAAGTTAATCCTTTCTTTCCTAATGTCAGTATCAGAAAAAAGGCAATGCAAAGAACCAGAACTTGGCACGGCACAGTGTCTTCTTGTATTCGGAGCATCTCTATTATTTGGTTTCTGTGTAGACTTCTGTATGCATCTTTTGTTATTTACTTCACATGCACAAATCGGTGGGCGGGAATAAACAGGCATTGATGTAGAAGCAGGCGTTGATCAGCTCCCATGAAGGCGATGTTTAGCCACACTATTATGTCATAGAGTAGCACATTCCACAATCTCAAAAAAAAAAAAAAAAAAGTCATTTAGGCAGATTGGCTTTATTATAAGTTGTTTTTAGACTAATGAGAAAGTTTTGAGTTCTGAAACTTACATTTTTTTTTATAATACAGTGACCTCTTAAATGTCAAAAGAATTTTAATTTCTCAGTTCATGACCCCTTTAAAATAATTAATGAACTTGTGATGACAAGGTAAAATGTCTATAAATGTCTTTTTGTATTTTCTCACTCCATGTCAAAAAAAAAAAAAAAAACACTCTCACCCTAAAGCTTAAACACAATCTCAAAGATCATTCATGTTCTTCACTCTCTGTAGGCTGTGGGACTGCAGTATAGGAGAGGAAGGCTGTGCTGCACTGATTTCAGCTCTGAGATCAAACCCCTCACACCTGAGAGAACTGAACCTGAACTATAATAAACCAGGAGATTTAGGAGTGAAGCTACTCTCTGCTCTGCTGAAGGATCCATACTGTAAACTGGAGAAACTACAGTGAGTCTCCTCGCCTCTCAGCAATAATAAGATTTTGAGTAACAAACAAAATTATGCAAATGTGTCTTCTGTAGCAGTGGTTTTGTTTTTTGTCTTCTCACCCTCAGTTCAAAACCCCAGTCATGGCCAAAAATATCAGCACCCTTGCAATTCTGTCAGAAAATGCAACACTTCTCTCAGAAAATTGTTCCAATTGCAAATGTTTTGGTAATCAACAGAGAAGAAAAGTCAAACTTAATAAAATTTCACACAGAACTTAAAAATGGACTGGACAAAATTATTGGCACCTTGTCAAAATTGTAAGAAATAATTGCTTTTCAAGCATGTGATGCTCCTGTAATTTGTATTTAGACACACCTGTGGCAAGTAACAGGTGTGGGCAATATAGTAATCACACTTGCAGCCAGTTAAAATGGAGAAAAGTTGACTCAACTTTTGAAAGAAAAAAAATGTGGAAAAACATGGACAATCTCAAGGCTACAATTCCATCTCCATAGATCTTAATGTTCCTGTGTCCACTGTGTGCAATATCATCAAGAGGTTTACAGCCCATGGCACTGTAGCTAACCTCCCTGAACATGGACAGAAGACGCACTATCCGTCAACATCTGAATGAAAAAGGGACGTTATGGTAGGAGACCCAGGAGGACACCACTGCTGACACAAAGGCATAAAAAGTTTGCCAAAACTTACGTGACAAAACCACAAACCTTCTGGGAGAACATACTGTGGACAGATGAGACAAAAGTAGAGCTTTTTGGCAAAGGACATCATGGCACTGTTTACAGAAAAAAAACAGAACACAGTCCCTACGGTCAAACATGGTGGAGGTTCAAAGATATTTTGGGGTTGCTTTGCTGCTTCTGGCACTGGATGCCTTGACTGTGTGAATGGTATTATGAAATATGATGATTACCAAAGAATTTTGGGGCACAACATAGTGGCCAGTGTCAGAAAGCTGCATCTCCAACAGAGATCATGGGTCTTCCAGGAGGACAATGATCCGAACCACACTTCAGAAAGCACTCAGAAATGGTTACAAACAAAGCACTGCAGAGTTCTGAAATGACCAGCAATGAGTCCAGATCTGAATCCCATAGAACACCTGTGGAGAGATCTCAAAACAGCAGCTGGGAGAAAGCATCTTTTAAATCTGAATAACCTGGAGCAGTTTGCAAAAAAAAGAGTGGTCCAAAATTCCAGTAGAGAGGTGTAAGAAACTCATTCATGGTTACAGGAAGCGATTGATTTCAGTTGTTTTTTCCAAAGGGGGTGCTACCAAATATTAAGTTAAGGGTGCCAATAATTTTGTCCAGTGCATTGTTGGGTTCTGTGTGAAATTGTATCAGTTTTGACTTTTCTTCTCAGTTTTTTGGTGTTGTTTCAATGCAAACAAAATAAAAAATAAAAAAAAATAAACATGAGTACCAAAACATTTGCAACTGCAACAATTTTCTGAGAGAAGGGTTGCATTTTCTTGTTTTTTTTTTTTGTTGTTTTTCATAAAACGGCCGTTCAAGATGATCACATTGAAGCAGATACTCTCGTAGATACGCCCAGGGGACTGGTCCTTTTCTCTGGATTAGAAGGATGCTTACTTTCACATCCAGATAGCCCCCCATCACAGACGGTTCTTGAGATTCATCTCGATGGAGTGGCTTATCAATGCACGGTCCTGCCCTTCGGCTTGTCACTGGCTCCCCGTACAATTACGAAGTGCATGGACATGGCTCTTTCCCCTATGAGACAAAAGGGAATCTGCATCCTCAATTACCTCGACGACTGGCTTGATCTAGTCAGTCAGAGGAGGAGCTGTTATCCCACAGATCACTCCTTCTCAGCCACTTGGAATGCCTGGGACTCAAGGTCAATTTGGCCAAGAGCGCACTGCATCCCAGCCGACGAATCTTGTTTCTGGGAGCAGTTTTCGTCTCGACCCAGATGAGGGCAATAGTCGTGCCAGAAGGAGCTCTGGCAATACAGCGGCTCGTGGCCTCATTCAAAATTGGAGCCTGTCACCCCCGCAAACTGTTTCAGAAAATGCAACACACGTTCCAGGCAGATTGAACCAGGTGCGGATATGCTATCATGAAGCAACGTCCCCTCTGGGGAGTGGACGCTTCATCCACGGGCGGTCCAGAAGATCTGGGAGATCTTTGGCAAGGCGGAGGTTGACCTCTTCGCCTCAGAAGACAACTCTCATTGCCCAATGTACTATTCGAAGGACAGTTGGCCCACGATTGGCCCAACCTCCTCCTTTATGCTTTTCCCCCGACGTCCTTGATCCCTCAAGTACTCAAGCGAGTCAGGGAACAGAAACACAAGCTCCTTCTGGTGGCCCCTCTCTGGAGAAACCAGCATTGCTTCTCGGACCTGTGCCAGCTGCTCATAGCAGCCCCCTGGCCCACTCCCCTGAGACAAGACCTCCTCTCTCAGGCGAACGGGACAATATTGCACCCCCAGCCCAAGCTGTGGGCCCTGCATCTCTGGTGTCTGGACGGGAGTCTATGAACCTCTCAGAGAGTGTTCTGAACATTATCTCTCAAGCTAGAGCTCCGTCTACAAGACGCCTCTACACCCTTTCTGGTGGGCTTCAGCGGGCTTCGGTGGGCTTCGGCAGGCTTCGGCAGGCTTCGGCGCCATAGGCTCGTGCAGCACCGCTGCCAAGTCATTCGTTCGTTTCGTTTCTCTGCACGATCCAATGTCCATGCAGTTTCACTGCATTATTAAAAAAAGGCTTCAGTCAAGGAGAAAAAAGGACTTTTTCCCATAGCATCTAGCGACGCAGCACTTGTTCCCGTATCTCAGGGAACCGAGGTTACGACAGTAACAGAGTACGTTTCCCACATTTCAGGGTTAACATATTGAGAGTTTTCTCTTAACCTCCTTTCTGAAACAGGCCTTTTGGTGTATAGAGAAAGTAGTGCTCATACACACACAAACAAACTCTCACCCTAAAGTTTAAACACAGTCTCAGAGATCATTAATGTTCTTCACTCTTGGCAGGCTGTGGCACTGCAGAATTGGAGAGGCAAGCTGTGCTGCTCTGACTTCAGCTCTGAGATCAAACCCCTCACACCTGACAGAACTGAATCTGAGCAATAATAAACTAGGAATCTCAGGAGAGAAGCTGCTATGTGCTCTACTGGAAGATCCACACTGTAAACTGGAGAAACTATAGTAAGTTATTGCGTCAATGTTCATTTATTATTTGTATTAATTGTATTGCATTGTATTAAAGCAGATCTTAATGTATTTTATCTTTCTCTGTATTGTACAGTATTTGACAGTGGAAACTCCACAAGCTCCTAACAAGTGAATCAAAACAACATATCCTGAACAAGTCACCTGGACATATGACGATACTGATCCAGCAGTTTCATATAAAATAACAGAATAGTATTAACATCCTAGTTTTATCCTAAACACTAGGTACTTGGTGTATATAGAATGTACATAATAATGTTTTGTAATTAATTTATTTATTTTTAATGCTGTTTAACACTGTTGCCTGAGCCCTTAAAGGGGACATTGGATGCCCATTTTCCACAAGTTGGTATGATTTCTTAGGGTCTACATGAAAAATCAGTAATATACTTTGGTTGAAATTTCTCAATGGTAGTGTAAAACAAGTCTCTTTAAAACAGCTCTGTTCACAGCAACCCATTTCAGTGCATATCTAGAGTGACCACCCATCCCGCTTTGTGTTGTACCACACAGCATTTTCACCCCTTGTGCCACACGTTGCATATTGAGAAAATGTCCCGCATTTGGTCACAAACTGCGGGACTCGTGGTTGGTTTTTAATTGTCATATTAAGAAAATGTACATGCGTACAATATTCTCCATTTATTTAAACCAATTAAAAAAAAAAAACATGCAGCAGTAGTAACATGTATCTGTCTCACACCTACTGTTGCGCAACAGATCCATTCGCCAGGTGTCACCCTATGCATGTCCCTTTAAATGATAATGAGCTACTGCTCAACCCACCCCTCTTTTCTGTTCTTGTCACCAATCTTATTCATTCAGTTACAACTGCCCAAAATGATTTAAATGTCCTATTAGTCATTAACAAACACCTTTATAAACCCTCTACAAAGGAAACCTTAATGTGTTGTAGTGGACATGACAGAGTGATCATCCCAAATCATTTGAAATTTGTGTCAGTACAACTTAAATAGGATGAGGAAACAGTTTACTGCCAGGGATTTGTTATGTCGCAGCGCATCCAGTGTAGACAGCATTATACTCATTATACTGTAGACAGAATTATAATGATACAGTATTTTGATGCGTCGCCCGCATCCAGTGTACAGTGTACTGAAGCTACTGTAAATACTTTAGCAATTCATTGTCATTTCTCATGCCAATAAAACTGAACAGAATTACTGGCCCGAGCCCGACTGGAGCCCCTGTCTTTTTTCTCTCTCTCTTCCCCATTACTCGGCTGCTATTGCAGCCATTAAATAGTTCAGTTTTGTTTTTAATGGGAAAGTGATTACACTTCATTTTGTTTCTTTATTAAGTTAATTAAGAAATATGTTTGTAACAATTTTGTAGTTGTTGTTGTTAAGTTTTTTTGTTTGTTTGTTGGTTTTTTTTTTTTTTTTTAAAGCCAGCAGCAGACAGTGAGTTGATCATATTTGTCTGATCAATTTCTCAAATCAACACTTGACTTGCCAACAGTAAAATCTATAAATATAAAACACTTCAAGCATATCACAGTGCTAGTTTAACCCGTTAACTGTCACTCCCATTTTTAAACATAGACATAAAAATGCAATATCCAAACTTAAATTTTTATAATTCATGAATGAAAACATTTTGTAATATGATTTTGATGTACATTTTCCATGGTAATGCAATGCCTTTCAAAGGATGAATTTTGAGTTTTTAAGTTTTGAACTGATAAATAATTTCTTATGATTTCTAAAGTGTGATAGGGAAAAAGGCAACGAAGAAAGTTTTTTGTGACAAAGGTCAGAACTCATGTTATGATGTAGATTTTTTAAGTTGCACTCAACATGTATTAATCTATTACTTTTCCTACATAATTTGTAACACAAAAATATGGTAAAATATCTGTTTAGGAGTCTCAGACCTTTCCAACGATGTATAGTTTCTCATGATTAGATTAGGATTTATTTGTAATATGGTGAAGTAAACTCTGTGGCGTCCCACAGAGTGGACGGTGACAGTTAAAAGGTTAAATGTTTAACCTAGATAAATGTGCACTATTAGGCTGCCCTCTGTTGGCTCTGCTGTTTGGTGCAAGTGCTGGCTGGGCGACAGGTGAAATTAATCATTGTTCCGGCCTTCGAGAGAGTGGTAGTGAATAAAAGACTGGTATATCTTTTGGGTTGCTCTTTCTCAGGTGTGGCTTTTTCCTCGTTTTTTTCCTTCCCCTTTTTCTTATTCCTTAATACCCACACATGTGGATTCCTTTTTTTTTCTCCCTTTCACCCCTAGATGTTTTTTGATCATTCAATTCCTTACTTTTTGTGCATAAAATAGTTTATTGTACGAAATGTGGTGTTTGCCTCTTTTGTGTTGTGGCCCACGAGCCAGCCGTAACATAAAATTGGGGCCTCGTCTCGGATTGTGAGTTAGTTTGTTTGGGGGATATTTTTTTTTTTTTGTTTCCGGATTTCCTGTGGGAATTGGCTTTCACTCCAGTTGGTTAGAGTGTTTCAGCTGTGGTTTCTTGTGGAAGGAAATCCCGGGTGGGGGTACGCTTCTCTCGCAGCTGAACTTATTTGGAAAACAGCTGTTACGAAGTTCAGTGTTTCAAGTCGCCTCGAGCCCGGCAGTCCTTTGAAGACTAGAGAGGCTAGTTTAATGATAATCAGGTATATCGGAGATGCAAAGCCAATGGAAATCGTAGTGAGTACTTAATTTTTTTTTTTCTTCTCTGTTCCTTTTTCCCCCAAGTTTTCCTTTTTTCTTTAAAATTGATAAAGAGAGCATTGTTTCGTGGTTGCACTTGTGGGTATTAGGTGTTATTTTTGCCATTGTTATATGGGGAACTGTGTATTTACTTGTGTAGGCTGGCTAAAATATAAAATACTCAGTTAACACGCATCTTTCTGTGTTTAGGGGCAATAGTGGTTGTAGACAGTTGGAGGGATAAGTTAAACAGCTGCTTAGTTGATTGAGTATGAATGACTGTTGTTTTATGGATAACGTTACATTGATTGCTTGTGTGTGATGTTTAGAAAAATTCCTCTTATGAATTAGTAGTGCTTCACTGTCCCCATAACAACGCAGGAATTTAATTTGAATGGGATAAACAGTTGCAGTTAAAAAAATTAGAGTTTGAGTTGGGAGTGTAAGCGTACACAATTTGTGTTAAAAAAATTAGAGTATGCACGTGAGAGTGAACGTGAACAGAGACAATATGAGATGAGGAATTTAGAACTTAAGTTGGAAGCTAAGAAAACCGGAGCTAAGTCAAGTCTGTTCAAGTTGTGCAGTCTTCCTTTGATGTTGGCCGAAACCTCAAGATGGTTCCCCCATTTTGTGAACATGATGTATTTTTCAAAATCGGTGACCACATCAGGCACTGTTTCAAATATTCACCCTGTAAGTCAAAACACCTTATCGGATAAGAAAGGTAAAGTAATCTGTTTTTATTGTCATAAAGTAGGACACAAAATCTCTGAATGTATTGATTTCAAGAAGGCTAAGCCGGTTGGCTTAATTGGGTTGGAGCCATGGGATTTTAATATTGAGGTTCCTGGACAAAATCCTGAGGTTAGGGATGTGATTTCAAAAGCAGTAGATGTTAAGAACTATGCAAAATATGCCCTGGCTTGTCCTGGCTGTCCAGCATTTCGAAGTGTACTTGGGATCGTCTGCAAGTCCCATTGTTGTGTATACAGACCATAATCCTTTGGTGTTTTTACATTGGATGAAAAACAGCAATGTATGATGATTTTGAAATGATTTTTGAAGTTGAGGGAGAAAATACGATTGGAGTTTTTCAACATACCCTAACTGTCTTGAGCCAGAATACACAGAGTTCAGGGAGAGAAAGGCAAGACGAGCGTTTGAGATTAAAAATTATTTAAATTGTATTATTTTTATGAAAATAACCAATCATTTCGCTAGATAAGACCCTTCATCCTCGGCTGGGATTGTTTACAACTGCATTTGGGATTGTTTGAAGCTGCATTTAAACTGCATTTTGGAAGTTCAAAATCGGGGCACCATATCAGTCCATTATATGGAGAAAAACCCTGAAATGGTTTCCTCAAAAAAGCAAAAAAAAAAATTATTTTACGACTGAAGAAAGAAAGACATAAACATAATGGATGACAAGGGGTGACAAGTCGCGTCATATTGACACATTAATACAAAATAATTTACATTTAAAATGTTGTTATCTTATGAATGTATCAAGGCTAAACAACCACCATGAACAGGGCAGGGCTGGGCAACATTTCAGGCTGGTGAACTCTCACACTCATCCAGGCCATTCCATTCACCCACAAGAAATTCTGAAACCACCTATTTTTTGTGTGGCCATCACATTTGAAAAAGGTTTAAAACCTAATAATTAAACAAAATAATTGAAGGTTCTCTCTTGATCTGCACCTTCATTTTCATTTTCCTTTTCAGTCTCTTTATTTTCCATGATATCTCTCTGCATCTCACTTAGTGTGTGTTTACTTTTTTTTCCATTAATTTTCTTTTACCTGTCCCTTTTCCCATCAGCCATCTACTGTTATGAACAGAACTGTCTCAGCCTTCTTGCAAAACAACCACCTCATTGTATTCTGTTTGCAATAACACAACTTTATGTTAGTTAGATTTAAAGTATCACATTATAACCATGTGTTGTTTTATCGTAAAATTACTTAAGTACTATAGATTTAGTAAAACCATATTTTCTAAATTGCCTAAATGTCAAAAATAGTGCAATAATAATTATGACAAAATCGTTACATAAAAATTCTTATTCTGAACATGGTTTTTTGGTTTTAATTGTCATAAGGGTTGCGTTATTATCTGCTCTAGCTCCCTCTAAACGTATTATAAAATGATCTCTTATAGCATTTGTTTGCTAAATTACTACTGTAAATTACTACAGTAGATAATAATGATGTCCTTTTGCACACAGTATTTTGAGTAATTGTAATTTAGTTTAGTTCAATTTACAGTATTATTACTCCCCTGGCTGCTACTGCTAAGAGTTGCGAGCACTTAACTAAGTAAAGGAAGACAAAACTACAGTAGCCAATTTACAGATGAAACTGACCTGCACTTGAAGTCCTGGTCAATAGTTTTGCCTCTCAGATCCATTCCATTCTCGAGTCTCTCGCATGGATTACTTTGACAACCGTTTGGCCGAGACGCAGAGCACGCGCTCGAGCTGAATCGCGTTGCTAGCATTCATGATTTAGAGATTCGTTTTCAAATGGTGATGCACCAAATGCAGATTAAAACTAAAGTAACAAGCCCGGTTTGAAAATGTAAGAAGTAGAAAGTACAGATATTTGTGTAAACATGAAAGGAGTAAAAGTAAAAAGTAGTCAGAAAAATATATAAAGTAAAGTACTGATACCGGAAAAATCTACTTAAATAGGCCTACAGTAACAAAGTATTTGTACATAGTTACTTCCCATCTCTGAACACAGGCAAACAGACACAGGGAAAACAAGACACAATGGTAAAGAAACTGAACTATACAGAACATAACTGTGGGAAAAAAAAAAAAAAAAAAAAAAAAAAAACAATAAAGATGTGTTTAACAGAAGCACCATACTACATGGGCCAATTTCAGAAAACCTTTAAAAAATGCTAGTGTCATATTTCACCCTAAAAACCTAGAAACAGAAAACAAGAAAGTATAGTTCACTGAAAAAAAGAAGCCTGTTTTTGAGCTAAAGGTTGTTTTTTGCTTTATGTTGCATGCATGACAATTACATGTAAACCATTCAGCGATAATATATTGTCAGCATCAGTACTCCAATGTGAAAAAAAGTTAAATATCACTGTAAAACCTAATAGTTTACCTTACTTAGATATAATTAGTTATCTGTACTTAGTTACTATACTTACTAGGTTTTATTAAGTTACAGCTACTTTCAAGGCAAATAAAACAATTTACTTACTGCTTTGAGTGATGTTTACTTAAAATATTCAAGTATCCACAAAGAAACCAATGACATTAATAAACCAGTGAGAGGCAGCAGTGTACTAAATGGTGCTAATGTGCAACATGACAACAGAAGAAGAAGAAAAGAAAGTTTTTGAGATGTGACAATTTTTAATATACTTTTCACTCACTTTTTTTTTTTTTTTTTTTTTTTTTTTTCACTATTTGCATTCACTCATTTCCCAAAGTCATCTTCAATGTTGAATTTTCAATACAACTGAAATATTTGAGAGAACATCACATGACTTCATAAATTAATGTGGATTTTCCTGAAAAGGTTTTTTTTTTTTTTTTTTTTTTAATACTCACCATTATAGTGAATAGTGTTACTTTTGGTTGGGCACTTAGAACTTTGTTTATATTATTATAGTTTTCTTTCTGTTGATACAGCAATGCAATATGAAAAATTTCACTGTTTTTTTTTTTTTTCTTTTTCTTTCATAAACATCTTAAGAGGCTTTTAACTGGGTTGATTAAATATTTGAGATAATGTGCGTGAGTCACACACAGACTTCAACATTCAGCACGTGAATCACAACAATGGTAACAACTCAATTTTATTTATTTTTATTAACTGTATCAATAACCATTTTATTAGTTTTTTTTTTTTTCTTTTGCTACTACTGACACAATACAGCAAATGAAATTGGCAAATACAAAAAACAACAGTAAAGCAAAGAAACTGCATAATTTATTCATGTCGCAATGCACTCTGGGAGTCAGTGAGTAGCTATACTAAGTCAAGAGTAAACCTAAAGTAAAGAATCAAGTACCCCCAACAGTTCTTTGTTAGTTACTACAACTCTTGTGTAAGTAAATTATACTAAGTAAGCATTTGTCCGTACAACATACTATTCCTATTTCATTTTACTTAGCTTTTTAAGTGCAATCGGTTTCCACACTTTTTCTAAGTAAAGTCAACTTATTACATTTTACAGTGTAGTCAAAGAGCTAATCAGGACGTTTTTGTGAAATTCACCCTCCTTCAAAACATACAGTATGTAAATGGCTGACTGCAGAAACATACTGTGGCTATTACTTAAGAAAACCTATAAGATTTGAATTTAATAATTATTTAACATAATAATAGAATTGTGATTAGAAAGCTGTAGCTGACCATATCTATGCAATAATAGACAATATAAGCAACGAGCCATTATACGGGCTGTTTCTTCCTGTTCATCAAGTAAATTACTACAATCCATATTTCTTTTCACAATTACACACCATGAGTTTGTTTCACTGATATATTCATAAACCTGGGAGATCTGATCTTGGAAGAAGTGATAACTCACAGCTGACTGGGGATATTATTCAACATATATTGAACATTTAACAAATATTGAACTGTTATCAGAAGAAATGGTTGATAAATGAATTGTACCACAGCTAAAAATTGAATTGCTTTAATTGAAAACAGTATTATCTGACTCCCACATACAAACCAATACTTGTGGACAGGGTCCGTCCCATGGTCACTAATATATATGACACAGTTGCCGTGTGTTTTGTTGGTGTGTTTACTACAGTACTTTTTCTTCAAAAAGAAGTTTGTTGTTTAGAAAGACAAGATAATGGCACCGCACCCAACACATAAATATTATTCCACCCGTTATGTCAATTTTAGCGGGTCACCCGTCGGGTACCCACCCACATGCAGGATGCTGCTCTGTATAGTAAATTTCATGCATTTAATCGACTTTTCAACATTGTTTACGACACATTTTCGTGTAGTAACTGGTTGTTTCAAGTCTCGCCCGATGTAGCCTCAAAATATGGCGGCGCTCTCTTGTTTACATCCCAGAATGCACTGCGCAGTGACGTCGGTTGCCAGGGTATGCATGTGACGTCACTGTCAGAGTGGCTGCAGCTCCCCCCACTGAGTGGCAGCATTGGTTTCAACGTAAATGCTGAGACAGAACCCACAAAACACCTCTAAAACCAGAACGAGCTTTGCAATTGACTGTACAAAGAGATTTGACAAGAAACCTGAGGTATATTTGTACAGACTGCTGAAAGCTACTGAAAAGAGAAGCAAATTAATCGCTGCGATTCAAAGAAACAAATGGCCTCCAGGCAACAAAACACGGATTTGCAGTTATCATTTCATGTTAATATGTTAAATTGTGCAGTAAAATCATATCCTATATATTGTATAATAGTATATCGTATTGTCAAGTCATCAACTAAATATTTACCATCTTAAATTCTGCATAACTGGATGTTTTTAAATAAACACTGACAAAAACTATATACGTTTTTCAGCTGGACGATATGGAGATATATGTAACATTGATACAAGTGATCACCGGGATTTAGACCAACCTATTTTGTACTTACAAAATAAGTTCAAAGGCAAAATTAGCTTTTTTTTTAATTTTCCCCAACGTCAAAATCAGACACATATAAGTGTTAGAAAACACGATTTCTGGCTGCATCAATATCCATTGACCACTAGATATTTGTTAAGTTGTTAGGAACATTATATCAAGTTCAGCAACCTTTAGTTTAAACTGATTACGTTTGTTTTACTCACATTTTAGCATCTTCCCTATTAAATTCATTCACGCAGAAGGCTCTTTTCCCACTGAGCTGAGGGGGCGTGTCCCGGCGGGAAAGTGATGTCAGTGCATAGCCTCTATTTCCCTAGTTACTGATTAGCCTCACCTGTGTCTTGTTTAGTTTCACCTTTACTCTGTGTATTTGGGTCATTCCATGAAATCAGTGCCTTTTACACTTTAAAATGACAAGAAATTGTATTGTGCCATCTCAGGCTATGCAATTTATTATTGTATGACTATTTTTCGTTTTGGTGTTTTTGTCAACCCTGTTATCAACACACATGTTACCAGATACTATAGTTTAATTAGAGTTATATGATAGTTTGCACAGATATGAGCAGCATTTTAGTCCCTCTTTTCAAATTTTGGATTTTTCTTTTTTTTTTTTTTTTTTTATGTTTGTCATGCATATGACCAAAAACATCGTAAAACACGTAATAAATTGCAATGCGTGTAGTGAAATAATTAACTTAAACGTATATTAATATATAAATAGACTTTTGACGTGATATGGCATTTTCATTGTTCCACAAGATAAAAATTAATATAATTAATATTGTTGTGATTTAAAATGCAGTAAATCGTTAAATATTTCTTTGTCCTACATGGACAGTTGTTATAAAATCTGCAGTTGCAGAGCCAAATATCAAAATTGTCCTACGGCGTGACTGTCTCATACACGGTTCAATAAATTACAACTTTTATAAATTAAAAAGTATAAAAATGTTAATAAATACCTCCAGCATAATTGTACAAGTGTAAATTTAAGTAAATGGCAATCTTTTTTGATAAACAAACACCATACCATGCTAAAGGACTTTAAATGATCAGAAGGTATTTTCATACATGTCAGCTTTGGTGTCTTGACTAATCATCTCTCTCCTCCAAACTTGTACAGAATGTCGTGATCTGATCGGTCGGTGTCTGAACCGCATTCCTGAGAAACGGCCGACGTTCAATCAGATCTTACGGCACCAGTGGTTTCAAAGTGAGAGCTAGAGTGAAGGCAGGCGTGGGATTCGCTCTCTCATCTGGTCTGACGTAAGGTAGTGTTGCAGTCATTCTCCACAGAGGTCAAGTACTGTCGTATTTTGCATTTCTAAATTATGTTCAGAAAATGAAGTAGCTTAATGACTGCAGGCCATTTTAATGTTCTGGTCCTGTTGTGAACAACATGACTAGATAATGACTAACAATATGACTGGAGAACACTGGACTAGATAGGAAACAAGATCCAGAGACAGAAATGATTCCACATTTTCAGACCTCTGAAGGACCAGTGTGGCCATTTCTTAAAAATGTAAATTTTACAATGGAAAAGACGGTTTAGCTTTACAATATTTGAGAAATCAAATTCTTTTTCTCGTCTGGCCCGATATTATTTGCCATGACTGGCACTGAATTGGTCATGATTTTATATTTGAATGCAGCGCTTCCAGGTTCTTCAGTCAAGTAGTTTTAAAAACTTAACCAGCGCTGCGGATCTTTATAATATGTAATGCTTTATAATATGTAATGCTAAATATATACAGTGGGTACGGAAAGTATTCAGACCCCCTTATTTCAGTTTTTCTTTTTTAATAAATCTGCAAAAATGTCAACAATTCTGTGTTTTTCTGTGAATATGGGGTGCTGTGTGTACATTAATGATTTACATTAATTTTAGCAAATGGCTGCAATATAACAAAGAGTGAAAAATTTAAGGGGGTCTGAATAGTTTCCGTACCCACTGTATGTTTTTAAAAGACTTAAGCAATGAACAGTTTGTCAGAATCACTAGTAAATTATGTTATTTTGTTTTAGTTTTCTAATCTTTGTTCTCCAGAATTGTGAGAGAATCATGGTCTCCAATTTATTAAAAACAACTGGGATTTTCAATTTATCCAGAATCGTGAAGCTCTTGTTTAAATGTTGTTTATTACTGCATATAATTCATTAAAATGGAAGTTTAGTTTCAAAATGCACTCACATTTTTTTTTTTTTTTTTTGCATTTTGTCTTGTTCAGTTGAATATCATTGAGGATTTCTTAAAAAAAAAGGTTAAAAATCTTGTCTTGTCTCATTCTCATGAACCCAGTCTGGTGTCTCATCTCGTCTCGTCTCATGTGATAAGCGTCTCGTCACACCCCTATCAGAAATACATGCTCCGTTTTAATGTTAAATTGGGGTAGAATTAAATGAATGGCGAAGCTCAGTTTTTTGTTCGCATACCCCTTCCATCACCTCACGTACCCCAGCTTGAGAACCACTGGATTACACTTTGTAGATTAATCTAATAAAAACTTTTTTGTGTTGTGTAGAACAATAACTAGCAGATAACCTCAGCTGAGTTTCGAGTGCTTCACTGAACAGTGAATCATTTAGCAAACAATAAATTATTCAGTAAAGCTGAATTGGTTCAGCTGTTTTAAAGTTTGAAAATACTCGCAACACACCACTAGTTCAGTCAGGATCACTTCGGCAATGAAACAAACAAGGCTCATTGTTGATTCACAATAGTTTGTCCGTGGCAGTATATGGTTCTTTTGGGGTTTAGCAGAAAATTAAGTATATCTTAATTGTGTGCCATCAGTAGAGCACTGTGGATTTGCCTGCCACCTCTCAGTTAAAATTACAGTCAAGCACTTGTGCTTTAGTATATTAGTCAACACAATAAAACAAGTGTACTTCTTTAATGATTTATGAAGGTTACTAAAACATAACGATTTAGAATGTATTTTAAACTAACACTTTTAATTTGACATTATTACAAAGTGTTCTTTTTAAAAGTGTGCGTAAGTGTGTTAAGTAATGAAGGTCAGTTTCATATACATGTAGCAAAACAATGAACATGTAACAAAAACAGTATGTTAAATAACACTCAGGCTCTGCACAATGTCCACATTAATTTGCTAGTTCTTATGACTTATTCAAGCGTGAAGACAGCAGCACTTACAGAATCTAATTAGATGTGAGGACAGATGGGAGGAGTACGATCACACTAAAGGAAACCTGAAGTCATGGAAGGAGAAACCATAGAAGTGCTGCATTATTGAAGAACAATGCTGAAGATAAAGGTGCACAGCGAGTGAGAAGAAGACAAGCGGGTCAGAGAGCAGCAGAAAGGACACTCAAAATCAGGTGAGTACAAATACTCAGATAAATGTACACAAATTCATTTTTTTAAAATTGCATAATGTTTTATTCAAGTGCTTTATATCTGCTTACGCATGCATTTGACCAAAGACCTGATAAATGTTATTGTTCAGGTTTCTAAAAAGATCAAATAATTCCAAAATGGTTTTACTAATGTTATTTCATGAAGAGAATACTGAAACGACACCTGTCAATTAAAGATAATCAAACATTACAATCCTCAAAATCCCTCTGGTAATGTGTTGTGTATGCGCACCTGAGAGGAGGATGTGGTAAATAACCTGCAGTCAGGTGGAGTTACGCTGGTGTCAGTTTCCCTCCTGACAGGCTTCAGTACATTTGACAGTGTTTACTGACTAAATCCTCTTATTGTTTTCCTTTTTTAAAGCATTTTATAAGTGCAGCAATAATCCTCATACTTGAGACAATGTGCATTTAAATCATTGATACATGTCATTTTCATATTGTTTGTTAGAGCATTTTAGACAAGAACATGGAAACAGATTTCATGACAGATGAACAGATGGAACGAACAGAAGAGAGGTATGTAAAGCTGTGAACATTTATTTAAACTAAAATACATTTTTCTTTGGTCAGATTTTTTTTAGGATTCTTGACAGGCTTTTAGACATTTATGCTGAATATGAACGGGGAAATTTTTTGGAGGATTTTAAAGAAGAAATGTGAAGCTTGTAAATTTATAATAGAATTAACATTCATTTTCAGTTAAAACTTTCATTTACAACTTTTTTGTAGTCTTATTTTAGAGTTTTAGCTGTTATGTTGTAATAGCAACAAATTTCCTTACAACTTTACATAGATCAGCATTTCATTTTTCCACACTAAAATCATGTTAGCATGTATATTGTTTGTCTTTTGTATTGTACATTACTGAAACAGAGTTTAACACATTGGCCCCATTCATTTCCACGACAAGCACGTTATAATTCAAATTTTGTGCTTTTTTAAATAAAATAACTAATTTCAAACAAAATACATTAAAATATCTATAGTGAAGCTCATTCTTGCAAAATAACAAAGTGCAGACAGTAAAATGTAATATTAGATTCATTAATCTTTTTACACAGTTTCTATTGATAGTTTCAGAGCCGATGTTGAACAGCGCACAAGAATTAAACCCTGATAATTCTGAGGAATATTTGAATTCATTACATTAAATTATGTTTTTGAATTCATTACGTTAAATTATGATTTTGACATTATGATAATTGTGGCAGAACAAAAACAAACTCTGTGGGATGTAATTCCACTCAAAGCAATTATAGTTTGTGCTATACAGATACATTTTTATAGGTCATGTTTATTTCAACCTCTCATTTAGCTCTCATTTAGTTCAGAAAGGAGAAGATCAAGCTTCAATTTCACTGAATGAGCAGCAAAGAAAAATAGAAGACCAAAGATGTTTGCTGGAAGAGGTAATGTGTTTTGATGATTTTTTGAAAAATATTTAAAAAAGAAAGTATAGTTATTACTAGAAAGTCAAAGACAGATGGACATTTTTTAATTTAATTTAATTTTTTTTTTTTTTTTTTATTTGCACTAGCTGAGAACATTTCATATGCATTGCAATTAGTGTTTCTCTCGATCTCATAAAGAGACATTTAGACGTTGTTAAATAGTGTGTGTTGTACAGCTGGCCCGTATAGAACAGGACCTGAAGGAAACCATTCAAAGAGAGGAGAAGAGACAACAGGAGCTGGACCAAGTAAGACGTGAAGAGAATCGGATCCGCTGGAGAAGTCTGTTATTCCTCAGCCTCAACCAGCGTACAGCGAAGTATGAACTTGTGTCTGACCTATTCGCTCTTTCTCTCACTTATAAATAAATAAATAAATAAATAAATAAATAAAGACTTATATTGTTAGAAAATACTTCTATTTTGAATAAATGCTGTTCTTTTTAACTATTTATTCATCAAAAAATCCTGACAAAAAGTATCACACGTTCCAAAAGAAGCAGAACAACAGTTCCAACATTGAAAATAACTATACAATTAGCATATTACAATGATTTCTGAAGAATCACGTGACACTGAAGACTGTGTGTGTATATATATATATATATATATATATATATATACAGAGCCTTTGGAGTGAGCAGGGCACGTTTATTTTATTATTGTTTATTTAGGGCACAATTATTTTATTGTTGTTAGCATAACTGTTGCAAATAAACATACGTTTTTTTTTTTTTTTTAAATATGCTATTTAATATATAAAAACTAATATATAAAACTTTTTAAAATACAGAATGTATTTAGCATTTTGATATCGCTGTATATTAGCACAAACATGATTCGGCCGCATATATTATTAAAATATATTAACAGTTCAATGGCACAACTGTGTAAATACATTAGGATCAACAACAGAGTGTCTTTAAGAACCCTCTTTTGTGCAGAACTACTTCCTACCACCATGGATTCAAATCTCTGTTTGACAGTTTAACAGCTGTTTAACGGCATTCACTCTTCAGATCAATCTCATATTTACAATAAAACATTAGTTTGAATGTCCGCAAAAAAAAGCGATATCTTTGTTGTAATATCCTTTTATCTGTTAAGGGTAATTTCCGCTGACAGCGCTGCTTAGTGCATTTGTTGGCTGCGTCTTACAAGCTGTTGTTGAAACTAAAAATAATTTCCTTGTTTACAACCCTGTTTCAGTGTCTTTCAATATAAAAAGCCTTAATATACAGGTGCTGGTCATATAATTAGAATATCTTCAAAAAGTTGAATTATTTTACTAATTATATTCAAGAAGTGAAAGTTGTATAATGTATGCATTCATTCCACACAGACTGATATATTTCAAGTGTTTATTTCTTTTAATTTTGATGATTAGAACTGACAACTAACGAAAACCCCAAATTCTGTATCTCAGAAAATTAGAATATTACTTAAGACCAATACAAAGAAAGGATTTTTAGAAATCTTGGCCAACTGAAAAGTATGAACATGAAAAGTATGAGCATGTACAGCACTCAATACTTAGTTGGGGCTCCTTTTGCTTGAATTACTGCAGCAATGCAGCGTGGCACGGAGTCGATCAGTCTGTGGCACTGCTCAGGTGTTATGAGAGCCCAGGTTGCTCTGATAGTGGCCTTCAGCTCTTCTGCATTGTTGGGTCTGGCATATCACATCTTCCTCTTCACGATACCCCATAGATTTTCTATGGGGTTAAGGTCAGGCGAGTTTGCTGGCCAATTAAGAACAGGGATACCATGGTCCTTAAACCAGGTACTGGTAGCTTTGGCACTGTGTGCAGGTGCCAAGTCCTGTTGGAAAATGAAATCTGCATCTCCATAAAGTTGGTCAGCAGCAGGAAGCATGAAATGCTCTAAAACGTCCTGGTATACAGCTGCGTTGACCTTGGACCTCAGAAAACACAGTGGACCAACACCAGCAGATGACATGGCACCCCAAACCATCACTGACTGTGGAAACTTTACACTGGACCTCAAGCAACGTGGATTCTGTGCCTCTCCTCTCTTCCTCCAGACTCTGGGAGCCTGATTTCCAAAGGAAATGCAAAATTTACTTTCATCAGAGAACATAACTTTGGACCACTCAGCAGCAATCCAGTCCTTTTTGTCTTTAGCCCAGGCGAGACGCTTCTGACGCCGTCTGTTGTTCAAGAGTGGCTTGACACAAAGAATGCGACAGCTGAAACCCAGGTCTTGCATACGTCTGTGCGTAGTGGTTCTTGAAGCACTGACTCCAGCTGCAGTCCACTCTTTGTGAATCTCCCCCACATTTTTGAATGAGTTTGTTTCACAATTCTCTCCAGGGTGCGGTTATCCCTACTGCTTGTACACTTTTTTCTACCACATCTTTTCCTTCCCTTTGCCTCTCTATTAATGTGCTTGGACACAGAGCTCTGTCAACAGCCAGCCTCTTTTGCAATGACCTTTTGTGTCTTGCCCTCCTTGTGCAAGGTGTCAATGGTCGTCTTTTGGACAACTGTCAAATCAGCATTCTTCCCCATGATTCCCCGTAGTCTACAGAACTAGACTGAGAGACCATTTAAAGGCCTTTGCAGGTGTTTTGAGTTAATTAGCTGGTTAGAGTGTGGCACCAGGTGTCTTCAATACTGAACCTTTTCACAATATTCTCATTTTCTGAGATACTGAATTCGGGGTTTTCATTAGTTGTCAGTTATAATCATCAAAATTAAAAGAAATAAACACTTGAAATATATCAGTCTGTGTGAAATGAATGTATGCATTATACAAGTTTCACTTCTTGAATGGAATTAGTGAAATAAATCAACTTTTTGAAGATATTCTAATTATATGACCAGCACCTGTATAAGACTGCTAACTCACTCAAAAAATATACTTCTGTCACCATCTAATGGTGAATTAACATAACTAAAATCATGGACACACACGGTTTCTCAATACTGAATACTATTATTAAATTATATTTCCCCTTAGCCAAAACTGTTATCTCTAAAACAAATAATAGATTGATGATTAATTCATATTTAACCTCTATAGAGACATGAGCCAGTGGCAAATTCCAGAAGAACTGGCTGAGGTAAGGCTCCTCTCAGAAGGTTCATGAATGCTGAACGGCTGCTGATGTCCTGGAGCTCACATCTCTGAAAACATTGAAGCAAACTTTCAAATAGATGTTATCTGTATTAACAAACCACATATTTGAGGTCTAAACAAGTACATTCTCGCCTAAAAACTCTTAAAGAGAAGTATCAGCCAATCAGATTCGAGGACCAGAAAATATTCCTGCAGACTGATTCCCTTTGTGTTTCTTGCTATAGGCCCTGGGTGACAAGCTACTATAAGAATATACCGATGCACATCTATTGCCTTCCAATAGAGACTGTTGTCCGAAATCAGAACAAGAAGAAGAAGAAGACAAGAAGATGAGGAAATGATGATGTTACAGCAAACAGTTACAATCTAAAAGAAATTCAGAGCAGGGAAGAAATACTGATCTTAGAGTCACTGTATGTCTTTATCAACATTGTAAGTCCTTTGAATGTTTCAACAACATGGATGATGAAACTATATGTAATCTGTCAGTGTATGTCATATGTGGAAGGTACTTAAAAGAGTTTATAGCACTGGTAAAAAAATAAATAAATACACGAAAATAAATATTAATAAATACGGTGTTAGTTATGAAGCATATTAACATTGGTTTGTTTATTTACAAGACCACAATTTGATTTTAACTTTATATGGAATATTTTTGGCTTGGCAAAACTAGACTTCATACTTCAGTCAAGCAATCAAGAGCAAACTTTTAAAAGATGATTAATCAAATCAAATTAATAAATAATTAAAATGTGCTTTAGTTAAGAATGAGAGCAGTTGTGACAGAGAAATACAGTTCTTTGTTAACTTTAAAACTTACAATTTTAGATTCGAGAGAAAAATAAAGCTGTAAACGACATGTAGAGTGGGACAGTGCCATTGTACCAAATACATATGACTATCACGATTCTGGCCGGTGGCCTTCGGTCCGCTCACCACCAGATGTCGCCCTCTCATTCCATTGACGTTCCCCATCACCCATTGCGCTGATTACACGCACACAGCTACATCCAATCAGACACACTATATAAGCCCACACTATATAAGACTTCTTCTTGTCATTTGCAGAGTATTGTATGTTGCATTTAGCAATCTCCAAGTGTTAGCAATTATTACAGAGCCATTTCTTAGTTTTCTGTGTTTTGTCTGGTTTTCTGAGTTTTGTATTCCCGCTTAGTTATCTTGTCTAGTCTGTTCCGCTGCCTGCCCTGGATCTCTTGCATGTTTATCGGATTACCCTTTTGCTTAGCCCCCTGGATTACGTTCGCCGTTGATCGACCCTCGCCTGTGTCATGGACTACTCTTGTGTCCTGTTCTAATATACCTGTTTGCCGATGTTTGATCCTGCCTGCTGTTTTGACCCTGGCTCATTTCAATAAAATCTTGTCTCATAAAGCTTTGCGTTTGGATCCGACCACTTCCCGTCTCCCTCGCTCCATTACATTGACATTGTGCCTTTAAATCAGTGGTTCTCAACCTTCTTTGGGCCAGCGTCCCCCTAGCCATTATCCAGGTCCCTCAGCGCCCCCCATCAAATAAAACATAGTCTAACTGTCATCACTAAACATTAAAGTTGTTTATTATTATTTGGTGTTTACAATCAGGACTGTTGTTATATCTACAGTAATCCAAATGTATGGGGGTCACTGCGATTATTAAGACATTACTTTAAATTCAAGGATACATTGGATTTCTGAAAACGAAAAAAAAAAAAAAACAGTGTAATAACATTCATTTACAGAGTTTTTAAGCATGTCGGTTTCATTGCTACAGCTTCAGTGTTGTTGAGATGCTGATATGTTGCCCCAAATTTAAAATGACTAAATAAAAATTATTTTTTAGAACATATTATCCAAATGGAGATTTTAGTTTGTTCTTCTATTTCTGGAACTCTTGAACACCCTTTTTACTGCTGTGATATGTTTGGATGTTTTCAATTAGCTTTCAGAGAAATATAAAATAATATTAATCCCTTAGTTTTAGAAAATACCCTGTTTTTTGAGAATATATTGAATTCTCTTTGTTCTGACACAGTGGACTTGGTTATTTAGTTGGGTAAATTACCACATTTACTTACGCATGCAAATGGAAGAAATGTAAAAGAAATGTTTACTATATTTTATACATTTTGTGAGAATATTTCAAAGTTTTCTTACAAATACTTTAAAGAAAACTTAGTACAACCCTAATTTTTGCAAAATTATAAAATCTGTGATTTGTTAATTAAAAAACTTTTATTTAATTGACAAAAGTACAAAATATTAACAAAATAAAATGAAGTTGGCCAGTGAAAATATCGGATTTTTTTTTCTTTCTACTTCAGTTGATTAAATAAAGATTAAAGAGAACAAATAGATTTGTTTTTTTTTTTTCAAATAGTAGATTTACTGTTTTTACTGTATTTTTCAAACAAACAAATGCTCAGCTCAGCACCCCTCTTTCAAAAATATTTCTTCCAGCGCCCCCCAATGCTCTCTGAACGCTCCCGTTGAGAAACACTACTTTAAATGATGTTTTATTAACAAGGTTCAGGAGGAGTGCGTCAGATATCTAGCCTAAGATTCAAAGCCTACCTAGATTCAAATACAGCTGACTTGCCTCCATCCTTTTGAGAGTTTATCAGCATCCCTCCACCACCCCATCTCCTCACTCTGAGTTCTCACCTAGGGGGGTTCTCTGGGTTTGGGCCATTCCCGAGCTCGGAGCCCTTCCCCAGACAGCACCCCAAATATGCATTACTATACTCCGGCTAATTATATGTAAGTGTGAACTCGTGAAATAAAGTTTTGTTGACCCAACAGATTACTGTATTACTGATTTCTCATTCAAATGTTTTATTTAAAAGTCATATCACCACCTATATGAAGTAAATCAGTAAACGTGTGTTGCAGAGATGCTGTAAAAGAACAATGTGCCAGTTGACCAGACCATATACTGTAATCAGCATGTAACAAAACTAGTAGAGCAACAGGAGCAAATAAATAAGAAGAAACAATATCCTTCACACTTACATTCTAACATTCAGCTAGCAAGTTGTGAGTCATAAAAGTAATATTTCTTACAATATTGGACAGTAACAGACTAAGGTAAACTGCATGCAATTCCTTAAAAGAAAGAAGGAGTTTCAAGAATAAATTCAGAGTCCAGGGGTCAGAAAGTAAAACTCTCTCTATAATATTACATTAGTGATCAGTGTTGTGCAGTCAATAGCTGTTTTTATACCATTTAAAAGCAGAAAGTGTAAGCTTATATGCTTTCCCAAGCTTTTGATTCAACAATGTGCAAATTTTTGCTGTGAAACTATATTGCAATTGCTTAGAAACAAATTACTTTGAATAACTAAAAGGGTCAAGAGCCCAACTTAAAGCAAACACTGATCTTATTGATGGTGGCATCATTTTAACCAATAAAACATCAATATCTGATCCTCTGTAATTCTCAGTAACAGCAGGTGTTCATCACTAATGCACAATTATCATTTAATTAGTCACTTAATTATCTTGTAACTTCAACTCTTTGAGGACTTGGGATTTGACTTGAGACTTGCTTGTGATTTGAAAGAAATGCCTTGGTCCCACCTCTGGTGAAATCAGCTGGCTGAGTTCATGGGTGGAATAAACATATGACAGGACTTCTACTTTCTGACCCGTGGACTACGAACCTCTGGATGAGCTAATGTATTAAAGACTTATTAAGGTCACTGTAGTATGAAGCAGGATGGGGCTGAAAGTCCCACAAGGATGCTGGAGCAATTGCTAAGGAAGGACGAGCGTGATACATCACAATGTGCTTATTAACGCTGAGATGACTCCATATTAAATATACACAGATTTGTGGGCCAGATCATCATGCCACATGTGCCAGATGTGGGCCGGATCTGGGCTGACAATATGTTGCTATCTGGGTCCTGACCAAACAGTGATCTGCTGCTCCTGCTCAGTGAACCTCATCAGAGGAATCACAATGAGAAAAGCATGACTGGATAAATAAACACTTCTCGCTATCTCCATCATTAACAGCTCAGGCTTCAACATTGTGTCGAAGAATCCAGGACTATCAACTACACACAATGATCTGCTGGAAACAGTGGCGTGAGCATCTGAACATTTATTGGTTACTGATCTCAATCTCATCTCAGATCTGAACTCTTTCTTTCCCAGTATTGTGTTTCCAGTTGCACTTTTCCCAACACCAGTTTTACCCAGAAGAACAATTCTTCTGGATGGCAGACTGACAGCAGATTTGTCCTGGATGTTGACAGGAACTCTTTCCAATTGACCTCTTGACACTGTATGAAGAAAGGGAAACAGATCACATAATTTTTCACCTCAGCATGTACTTTACATTCTGTAATGACTTGGTAGTGGCATTCTGTTATACTAATACTAAATTTAATATACTGTAAATACAAATTTTGTAACCACATACAGTTTTGCTTTGTTAGATATTTAAATTTGTTTAAACTCTTTTTAATAAGTCAAAAAGTCATGAAATGTCACCCACTGATGCTAAACATGGAAAACGTATAATATGCTAAAACGTTCCCTTTGAATATAGTCAAATTAGACTTACATTTCTCTAAGATCCAATAGAAAATTTTAGAAATGAGAGATTTCCCTTGATCTATTTGTTGTTTTATCATGTTTTTGAACACATGGCATCTGCCCTGAAACCTCTGTTGCTTTAAGGCTTCATTTCTATTAATGAATTGATTTATGGTCTTGTTTTTTTTCTTCTAGTTCATCTCCTCTGGTGAAGAGAATCCAAGCATTTTCAATATGTTTTGCTCCCAGCAGTTTCTCAATCTTCTCCACAGTTTCTTGATCTTCTTGTGTGAAACTGTCTGAACAGATAACCAGGAGAAATGCACACAGGCCTGATTCACTTTTCTGGAGAAACTCCTGATATTTCTCAAGCTCTTCATCACTCTCTGTACCAGGAAATCCTGGTGTGTCATAAACAGTGATTGGTAATCCACAAATATCACCGACTATAGCAGCAACATCCTGAGTGACAGAAGTTGAGCTTGATTTAAATTTGGAACCACATTTGTTCCTTCCATTTTTATTTTCTATCCTACAAACGAATAACACTTGAAGTTATATTAAACAGTCTTAGCAACTTAGTAAAAAAGCAGATTATGTTTTCTGCTTTTAAAACATTTGAATACTTATCACAAATGTTTTTTTGTTTTTTTTTTTTTCTTCTCGCTCTCTCTCTCTCTCTTGCTTTGGTTTACTAACTGAGCTTTATCAACCACTAAACAACCAAATAAATAAACACATACACACATACGATCCACAACAGCGGTGGCAATAAATATTTATACTGCAGTGCATAATGGCAGTTTTGTACTATGGTGTTACCCATGCAGCATGCATTGCTGTGTGAAGTGTTTTGTTGATTGTCACCATTGTTGAGATTCATATACTGATTCTTCATGTCTGTAATGAATGGTAATGAATGTTCTTCATGACAAATTAAAATAAATAAATAAAATTATGCATTGCATTGACTGCAATATTTTATTATCATACTGTATCTTCACATGATTAGTTATGTAAAACCTCTATTAAACAACATGTAATCAGGCCAGTTCATTATGATTATATCATCTCATTGAAGCGCATGCTCTTCACATATGTGCTCAATGTAAAGCACTGACTTCACTGTTTCACAACACCATACACACTGCTGCAGACATTTAAAAAAAAAAAAACCCTGATCCCCATTATGGTGGCATCATTTTTAACCAATAAACCATCAACATTTAAACCTCTGATAGTTCTCGATAAACGCTTCTGTAGTCGTCTGAGATAAATAAAGTCAATCTGGTTAATAATAAGTGAAGCTGGTGATGCTGTTTGTGGAGTTGTTAAATCCTCCTCTTTTGAGATCTTCAGAGAATTAATTTGTCTCTTATTTCAGTTGATTTCATCTAAGGTTGTGGCTGAATCCAGTTGTAGATCTTGTGTCTCTCTTTTCTTCAGTGATTCTGCTTGTTAACAGCAGGTGTTCATCACTAATGCTCAATCAGCACATAAGTAATCACTTAATTATCTCATTAACATTAACTCTGCTTCAGTGTTACTTTAACACTGACCCTGCGTCCCAATGTTTATACTATTCATCCTAAATAGTATGTGAGATTACAATAAGTGTGTCCCAAAGCATAGTATGCTAAAATGAGTATGCCAAAAGTCCCCGGATGGTGTACTTTCAGGTCGATTTTTGAAGTGTGGATCCGTCCACACTCTAATGGCTAATTTTGCTCACAATTCATTGCGCTTTGGCAAAGCATTTGGTCCAGAACTACAAACACGAATAAAACGAGTTGAAAAAACTATAAACATGGCGGATCTGCACCACCGGCAGTTAGGTAAAGCTGTTAAGAAAAAAAGCTTGAGTTACTAATAATCAACATTTAACCTGGTAAAAAAAAAAATATTTAATTAATGTTATCTGTGTTATATTTCATCTGCATGTTTTCGAGTTTTCGGCATGAAAGACCTGCAACTGGCAGATCAAAGTGCTACTTTTTTTCTCTCCAATATGGTAAGAAGTTAAATTAAATTAAATGTGGAGGATGTTAACTGACAGGCCAGTTTAGTGTAACAGGGTAAAGATGCAGTTGTGTGACATGATAGTATTTCCCAAAGCTTGCTTACTCTTCTACTACACACTCAAGTGTGTACTTTTTCTTCGCCAAAAAAGTACATACTTTAAGGGCGTAGTATAAGTAGACACATTGGGAAACAGCACATTTGGAGTGGGACCAAATACACTCTGAACAGTGTTAATTTAACACTGGGGATTTTACTGTGTAGATGTACTTTACTGTATTTCAAGTATCTGTACTTTACTAGAGTAGTGTTATTTTGAGTAACTTTCATTTTTACTTCACTACATTGCAAAGCGTAAGATTGTACTTTTTATTTTACTAAACATCATAAAACATATCGTTACTCCTTATAATATATCACATTCTCCATTTATTCATTGTGTAATATCATTGCGCCTGCTGCACCCATGGTACGGCAGCAAGGTTCCTTGATTGTTATGCTGGAATGAGAGTATAGTTCATAGCCATATTGACCTAAAAAATTGCAACTTTTCTTTTTTCATCCGTCTTTGTACACGATGTAACTACAGAAGATTCAAGTTTTGAATAGGAAAAATATCGAAACTCTTTACTCATTTTATACTGAGATGCTAATGGTCATAAAACACATCTGTATATCTCTAGGGGAGTTGGAAAATGAGCTTGTTTCAAAAAAAAGTGGAGTGTTCCTTTAACAATATTGATGTTTTACTGGTCAAAAAATTATACCACCATCATGGAGGTTGGTGTTTGCTGTAGCTGGACTCTTGATCCTTTTAAAACATAAAAGTAGTTAACTGTCTGTTTAATGCAGTAAACAATAAACAAGTAATCACATAGATTTAAAATCATTCAGGATAGTTGTTTACTGCAGCTTCTTATATTGCAGGTTCAAAAGGTTAGAAGTGCAAAACCAAAATATTAAAAAAAAAAGAACTAGTTCTAGCACAATCAAAGTTGGCTACACCAATGTTCTTACCATGTAGTAAGAGCTACTACTTACTCAACAACTTAAGGACCGAACTGAATCTAGTTCAGGAAGTCAAGGGTCAAGAGCTCAACTAAAGCAAACCCTGATCTCTATGATGGTGGCATCGTTTTTAACCAATAAAACATCAACAATTAAACCTCTGATAGTTCTTGATAATAGCTTCTGTCGTCTGACGGAAATAAAGTCAATCTGTTTAGTAATGAGTGAAGCTGGTGATGCTGTTTGTGGATTTGTTTAATCTTGAGAGGTTTAATGTATTTTAGTTCAGTTGATTTCATCTAAGTGGCTGAAGTTGTAGTTCTTGTGTTTCTCTTTTCTTCAGTGATTCTGCTTGTTAAACAGCAGGTGTTCATCACTAATGCTCAATCAGCACTTAATTAATCATGTAATTATCTCATTAATGTTAACTCTGCCTCAGTGTTACTTTAACACTATTTGGAGTGGGACCAAATAGGGCTGGGCGATAATTCGATAACGATAATTTTCGCGATATAATTTTCCTCAATAAAACGATATGAAGAGTTCAATAAATTATTCGATATAATTTTTATGTGCGAAAAGCGGAACGAAATAGCGCGACTCATTTGAATCGCGCCACACGGACCGTTTATCCGCTCGGACCAAAGTTTAAACTGCCGCGCTGCGCGAGCTCACTAGACAAGATGCTGATTTACTGTAGTAACACTCACTGCACCATGGTATTGTGGCAGCAATGTGCCATATTCACATTGCATTTTATTACAGGAATAATGGTATATAATTGTAGTATGTGTGCATTTATACATAATGATTTTAGACTACCGTTTTTCATACAAATAGGCTACCTATAAAACCATGTAGTTATATTTTTACCATGGTATTGAGGTACCATTATGTGTGGTTTTAACTGTGTTTATCATAATTTAAAATGTATGCTTGCTACTGTGGGAGACCAATGCTTTAAAAAAAAGGGTCAGAATAAATGTAACCATATAACCATATAACATATAACCATGCTACAATTTTTACAGATGTTACTGATTGATAATGAACAAAAAAATGACCTCTGCATCCTCAAGATACTATCAAATGTGCATTTCTAAGAGACAAAAAAATGGTATTATCATTATTATTATTATTATTATTATTATTATTATTATCAGACAACCCAAACCCTGTTTCTTGATTTGAAACAATATAACTCATTAGAACATGCAGAAATTAATTTAATTAATTCAATTTAGATATTTATTTTGTTAAAGAAAATTAATGGTCTGGTTTCTACAACTTTTACTTTGGAGCAAAAATCTGACTTTAAACTTGAAAGAAACAGAGATTAGACATTAAAGAAATAGACATTTATCGTGATAATTATCGATATTGACTGATATGAAAAAAATTATCATGATAATTTTTTTGCCCATATCGCCCAGCCCTAGGACTAAATACACTCTGAGCAGTGTTGATTTAACACTGGGGGTTTTACTGTGTAATTCTGAGTGGCTCAATAGTGTGATATGCAGTATTACTGCCATATACAGTGTATATATATATATTTATATATATATATTTATATATATATATATATATATATGTGTGTGTGTAAAGAGGTCATATTCAGAAACCAGTAAAACTGAAACTAAATCGCGTTGAAACAGGAAGTTAAGTAAACAAAGAAGAAAGACAAAATAATGGTCCACATAACAGAATATTAACCTGACATTAAAATTGTTAGGCTATTGTTAGCCTATATACAGTATATATGTATATATATATATATATATATATATATATATATATATATATTCGAGCTAATCCTCGAATCTGACTGGACAAGAGAATTTTTCCTGTTGATATTTCACCTGCGTGTTCTAGACAGGCTGTCATTCAGTGCAGTTTCATTGTAAGGGACTGCATTAGGTGAGACTTTAAACCGCTCATTCCAATTACATGTTCAAAAACGCTGATTCATTCAAAGAGAGATGGAATAAAACACGCTGAAATAATTTTAGCTTTGAGCACCAGGCTCAGCTGACCAACAGAGCGTCGATGCTAAGACTTTCCTTGGACATGACAACCTATTTTCACAAACATACAGTACAAGACTCGGCCTGAAGGACAGACGCAAGTAATCGCACACACTCAGTCGATCTCGCTCTCATTCGCTGTCTATTTAGGCTTGTTAAGTGTAAATCTACTATGGCAGTTCTATGCAAAATAGAACATAACCCAGTGCATCACAGGTCCAGTAGAGAGACTGTAGTGTGAGACCTTGATGACCTCCCTTCGGCTCGCGCCATCTCCTGGAGCCACCCTTATTTTTAATATTATTATTTTATATATATATATATATATATATATTTTTTTTTTTTTTTTTTTTTTTTTTTTTTTTTTTTGCTGGTCAATTATGAACAATAGATACTTATATAACTTATATGACAATAAAACATCTATCAAAAACTGGAGAGAATTGCATGGGGCAGAGGGGCTGCTGCTGCAAATATTTGAGTGGCTCCTCCCTTAACAGATATAATCTCACTCCAAACTTTTTCCAAAACTTCAGAGCCCTGCAGATGAATCTGTAAGGGAGTAATCAGAAGCCTTTTGATTACACACATATCCTGGTTTTTGATAAATTTGATTTATATTACTTTTGAAATAGTTTTTAACTTAAAAAAGCTAAATTATTGTTGCTTTCTTTGCTTCTCACATTACTAAAGAAAATAATTACATTTTAGGCACTTTTTAAATATTCCACTTGTATTCTGTAGGGCAGGGTAACCCTGTTCCTGGAGATCCACTTTCCTGCAGAGTTTATTTCCAACCCTGATCAAACACACCTGTCTGTAATTATCAAGCGCTCCTTCAGATCCTAATTAGCTGGTTCAGGTGTGTTTAATCAGGGTTGGAGCTGAACTCTGCAGGAAGGTCAATCTCCAGGAACAGGGGTGAGCACCCCTACTGTAGGTGGAGCAAGTGAGGAAGACATTGACAGAGAGCCACAAGCATGAAAGTGAAACTATTACAGATAGATCTGTAATGTCAAACAAGGAAGTAAAGTACACGCTGTGAGTATCACAATTTCCCAATCATCTTTGCTAGCCAAAATTAAACGGGTTTAAAGTGAAGTACAACAACAAGCAATATCAGATATTTTAAAGTTAAAATGACAATTGGAGATAAAAAACAGAGTCTGCAAATCGCCAGACACCTATCACGGCATTTCTATAATAGCTCTATTTGGTATGATTTAGCAGCTTTTTCACTTGCTCAGGAGGTTCAAATTTGTGAACTCGAACGTGAATTTGCTACGTTGATTGATTTAAGCTGATAGATTCGGAAGATAGATTCAACCTTTATTCATCTCTGAATGTCTTCACAAAGCTAAGCCAAGTTTCTTATTTCATTCTCATTGCCTAATGCTATGTTGGCAAACACGCTATCGTCAAAAAGTTTCTTGTTGATTAAGGCTAGGTGTTTAGTAATGTTTGTTCGCTAGGCATATTGTGGCTACAACGATGGTAACATTAATGTTTCCCAATTCAACTTTTTTTTATCTGGCCTGTTTTTAAATCTGGCCTGTTCAAGCCTGTCTGATTTGAATCAGGTTTGCTGCTTAAGTTAGGGATGGGGAGTCGACTCCAAAAGAATCGATTCTTTGACTCTGAATAGCACTAGAGAATAACTTTCGGGCTGTGTTCGAAATGCCATTCTATCTTACTACGCTTTCTATTTCTGCAGTACCCAGTATAATAGTAATTATAAATGCAGAGGTGGAGATTCCAGGGGTCAGAAAGTAAAAGTCCTGCCATATATTTGTTCCACCCATGAACTGATGAAATGATTTCACCAGAGGTGGAACCAAGTCCTTCTGTTCAAGTCACAAGCGAGTCTCAAGTCAAATCCCAAGTCCTCAAAGAGTTAAAGGTAATTGATAATTAAGTGACTAATTAAATGATGATTGTGCATTAGTGATGAACACCTGCTGTTACTGAGAATGACAGAGGATCAGATGTTGATGTTTTATTGGTTAAAATGATGCTACCATCATGGAGATCAGTGTTTGCTTTAGTTGGGCTCTTGACCCTTTTAGTAATTCAAAGTAAATTGCTTCTAAACAATTGTAATATTGTATCACAACAAGTGTTTGCACATTATTATTATGGTAGCACAGACTAATTATGTTAGATCTTTCTATGCCACAACTTATGTAGTGTTGTAAAATAGTGAGATCAAGACAGTTTGTGATCTGATAGATATCAGGCAGTGACCTGATTATATGGAAAGTAGCTTTATTTGTGTTCAGGTTAAGGTTTTGAAAAACCAATCCTGTGAAGCTTGGTATGGAATAATAGTGCAGTTATGAGAATTATTTTATACGTGGGGCATGTAAATATTTTAGCTTTTGTGCTGTTTAGACACACGCAGACATCAAGAACCAGCATATGAATCTCAACAATGGTGACAATCAACTAAATTCTTCATGCTGCAATGCATGCTGGGTAACACCATAGTAAAAACTCCCATCATGCACTACAGCATGAAGAATTATTGTCACCACTGTTGAGGATTGTATGATAAGTGTTCAGGTCTAAAAGCCTGAGCTGCTGCAAATTTCCACCCAATATTTAAGCTTTACAGTGGCATTTCCTAATTCAGCTTTTTATCCAGTTGTTTGATAATTTGTGTCAATCTACAAACCAAAGAATAGCCATTACATGATGTTCACTCAAATGATTTAAAAGCAAAACATGTTATCTAACATTTTATCGCTGCTACCATAATAATAATGTGCAAACACTTGTTGTGATACAATATTGCAATTGCTTAGAAGCAATTTACTTTGAATTGTTAAAAGGGTCAAGAGCCCAACTAAAGCAAACACTGATCTCCATGATGGTAGCATCATTTTAACCAATAAAACATCAACATCTGATCCTCTGTCATTCTCAGTAACAGCAGGTGTTCATCACTAATGCACAATCATCATTTAATTAGTCACTTAATTATCAATTACCTTTAACTCTTTGAGGACTTGGGATTTGACTTGAGACTTGCTTGTGACTTGAACAGAAGGACTTGGTTCCACCTCTGGTGAAATCATTTCATCAGTTCATGGGTGGAACAAATATATGGCAGGACTTTTACTTTCTGACCCCTGGAATCTCCACCTCTGTATAAATGTAACACATGTACACAGTAAAATTAACTCTATTCAGAGAACATTAGGTCCCTCTCTAAATAGAGTTAAATTAACACTGAAGCAGAGTTAAAGTTAATGAGATAATCAAGTGATCAATTAAATGATGATTGTGCATTAATAATGAACACCTGCTGTTATCAAGCAGAATCACTGAAGAAACGAGAAACACAAGAACTACAACTGACTTCAGACACAGATTAAATCAACTGAAATAAAAGATATTAAATCTCTCAAAATCTGATTAAACAACTCCACAAACAGCATCACTAATTTCTAACCAGACTGACTTTATTGTATGTCTACAGAAGCACTAATTGAGAATTAACAGAGGTTTAGAAGTTGATGTTTTAGCGGTCAATGGGGGGAAATAAATAAATCATGAAGCCACCATAATTGTGGTCAAGGTTTGCTTTAGTTTGTCTCTTGATCCTTTCAGTAATTTAAAATAATTTTGCTTCTAAGCAATTGTAATTGCAGTTGTTTCACAAGCATTTGTATATTGCTGAATCAAACATTTGAAGTAACAGATCATTTTACACTTTCTGCTTATAGCTCATTTGTGTTAACATCATGAAATGATTTTTCTCTTTGGTTTATACACTACCGTTCAAAAGTTTGCGGTCAGTAAGACTTTAAAGTAGTCCCTTATGCTCATCAAGGCTGCATTTATTTGATTAAAAATATAGGAAAAAAAAACAGTAATATTGCAAAATGTTTTTACAATATAAAATAATGTTTTTTTTATTTTAACATACTTTAAAATAGAATTTATTCCTGTGATGAAATGCTGAATTTTTATCAGCTGTTACTCCAGTCTTAAGTGTCACATGATCCTTCAGAAATCATTCTAATATGTGGATTTATTATTAGAATGATCAATGTTGGATAATATCAACAGTTGTGCTGCCAAATATTTTTTGGAACCTGTAATTTTTTTTTTTCAGGATTCTTTCATGAATAACAAGTTTAAAAAGTACAGTGTTTATTCAAAATATAAATATTTTATAACAATGTAAATTATTTATTATTAACTTAATACATCCTTGGTGAATAAAAGTATTAATTTCTTAAAAAAAAAAAAAAACAAAACAATAAAAATGTACTGACCCCAAACTTTTGAACGGTAGTGTAGATTGACATATTACTGAACAAAAAGTTCTATTAAACAAACATCACCATTCTGCTTTAGTGTTAAAAATGAAAGGCTGCATCAGCTCAGGTTTTTAGACATGAACACTTATCATATGATCCTCAACAGTGGTGACAATAATTATTCATGCTGCAGTGCATGATGGGAGTTTTTACTATATTGTTACCCAGCATGCATTGCAGCATGAAGAATTTGGTTGATTGTCACCATTGTTGAGATTCATATGCTGGTTCTTGATGTGTCTCTATAAGTAAAAGAAAAGATTTTTTTTTTTGTATTGCATGGACCTAAAATAATTCATAATATTAAAGCATTTATTTATTTATTTTTAAAACCTGCTGTAGTTTCACAGGGTTGGTTGTACAAAATCTAAATGCTTAAATTGGGAAAAAGTTACTTTAGATCTACTCAACCAAGCTCACGATGAATATCTCACCATATAAGATCAGTTAACGTGTTTAATGTAAAGCACTGATTATTCTGCTTTATAACACCACGTGTGGTTAAAGAGAGAAAGATCTAACACAAAAAAAGTCAATGGCCTAGAGCCCAACTAAAGAAAATGCTGATCTCCATGATGGTGACATCATTTTAACCACTAAAACATTGACATCTAATCCTCTGTAATTCTTAGTAAGAGCTTCTGTAGATGTGTGACAGAAATAAAGTTCTGTTTGTGGAGTTGTTTAATCATCATCTGCTGAGATCTTGAGAGATTTAATCACTTATTTTATTTCAGTTGATTTAATCTGTGTCTAAAGTCATTTATAGTTCTAGTGTTTTTTTTTTTTTCTTTTTTATGGATGAACAATTGCTTGTTAACAGCAGGTGTTCATCACTAATGCTCAATCACCTTTTAATTGATCACTTAATTATCTCATTAACATTAACGCTGCTTCAGTGTTAATTTAACTCTATTTAGAGAGGGACCAAATGTTCTCTGAATACAGTTGATTTTACTCTGGGGATTTTACTGTGTATATGTACATATACACATATACATGTAAACTACAAACAATCGCTGTGTATCAAAAAAAAAAAATATTGTTAGTATGACATAAATTGTACTTTAATCTCTACAGCACGCCTTGAATGAGCAGTAACAGTCTGTAACAGATCACCATTGTTTCGATGCTGAAGCAGGGACGTAGACAAGAATGGCTCCTAACCAGGGGAGGATCTAGAAAATAATTTTTAGGGTGGCAAAGGGGTGGCAATACACCAAAGCAAGCCCCCATGCATAGTTGTAGGGGATTTATAGAGCTACACAGCTGTGTTCACAAATATTGCATTACCATTGTGTAATCATCTATACTGTTTAAAATGAAAAATAAATAACATTTCAATATCCATCACAGAACCAAATCAATACACAACATAAAAAGCTTCAACAGGTTATAAATACTTCTGAGCTTGTATCACTAAAGAAGACATGAAGTTTTATTAAAGTTACATAGGCTACTTAGATGGCATAAATCACGTTTTAGTTCAAGTTTAAGAGCAACAAAAACGTTTGAATTTTTTAACATTAGAAAGAAATGCAGTAATATCACTGAAACTGCACTGAAACTGGATCAGTTTTGAAAGCAATGTTTGATTTTCTATTATTAACAGTGGTGGAAATGTCTGTTATCACCCAGAACACACTATTAACCATATACTCTAGCAACACCCCAGCAACTGCATAGCAAGAGCCTTGCAACCACCCACAATATCCTGGCAACCCTTTAGCAAACCTAGAACATCCGACCAAACTAGTTATGTTTTTAAACAAGACTTCAAGACAAGCCAGCATACATTTGTCTTTCAAACTTTTCAATCTAGTTATCACAGGTGTTCTTAAATGCTTACACACAATTTAAATGCACTGATGACTTTCCTGCCAGTGAACACTCACGAGATCAATAACACTATTACAAAAAACAGATACAGGTGTATAAATCAGCATTTAACTTTTGGGGGGAAAAAAATAATTTTACTACTGTTAAGTAATCTTGCAGTAGATAAAAAAGCACTAGAAAAGTTCAAATAACAAAGAATTGTATATTAACTTGGTATGCCACAATACCACATTCCAGAAAAAAAAAGAAGAATAATAATAATAATGCACATTTTTCTGCACATTTGGCCAAATTTCATTACAGTATACAGTACTATAGTAGTTTCTTGGTCTCCTGACACAATACTATATCTCCAGGCAGTCATTTCTCAGTTCTGCAAAAATGCAGTACACATACACATACATAAAAAAAAAAATAAAAAAAAAAAGGTTACAGATCAAAATTTGATAGTCACACATTTGAAGCTTTACAACATGTGCTAGAGTACTGAAATTTCCATAATCTGATGTACTGGTACTGTATACTGTAAATGTACTGTATGTGTAACTGATTTTTGTTGGCACATTTTCCCGAACCATTCATTCAGTTCTCAGAACAAGACACATTTCTCAAAAAGCTTAGCAATGAGTTAAACTATGTTAAACATTAGCAAAATTGATGACACACCAATTAGAATCTGTGCATCCTAACAATGGAGAGAAGAGAGAGCTGAACGAATCAACACAGGAATTTATACTTGTTAGCAATCGAGAAAACTGCAATACGACTAGATTCTTACCTAACTCTGCTATCAGTTTCAAAGGGGTGGCATGGGGTCTGTGAGGGGTGGCAACACCAAAGCAAGCCCCCATGTATAGTTTTTGGGGATTTATAGTCTGACATACACAGTTGTGTTCACAAATATTGCATTACTATTAAGTAGCCTAATCATCTATACTGTTTAAAATGGAAAAATAATAATAATAATAATAACATTTCAATATCCATCATGGCACCAAGTCAATAAACAACATCAGGTTATAAATGTTTCTGAGCTTCTATCACTAAAAAGACATGCAATTATACATCATGTTTTAGTGCAAGTTTAAGATGTTAATGATGATGATTTAATGTTAGTTTCCTAACTTTAAAAAGAAATATACATTAATATCAAAGCACTGAAACTATCAGTTTTGGAAATAATGTTATAATAATAATAATACTAATAATAATAATAATAATATAATAGTAATAATAATTATTATTTTCTGTTATTAACAGAGGTGGTAATGTCTGTAATCACTCATAACACACTATCAACCATATAATCTTATCAACTGCATAGCAAGAGCCTAGCAACCACTCAGAATATCCTAGCAACCAACTAGTAACACTTTAGCAAACATCTAGAACATGTAACTGACCAAACTATTTAAGTTTTTAAACAAGACTTTAAGTCAAGCCAGCATAAATTTGTCTTTCAAACTTTTTAGTCTAGTTATTACAGGTATTCTTACAATTCAAATACAACGACTTTCCTGCCCAGTGAACACTCTTGAGATCAATAACATTAACAAAAAAAACTCTTATTAGGAATTATTTTGCAACTCAATGTCTATTACAGTATACAACATTAATTAAATTACAGATTGCTAGTTCAGAAATGAACTGTTGGAAAAAAAAAATAATAATTTTAATAGTAATCCTGCAGCACATGAAAAGTTCAAATACTAAAGAACTGTATATAGACTTGGTATGCACCACAATACAGTACAGTAAAAAATAAAATTAAAAAAGTAAATTCAGCATCCTCTGCACATTTGGTTAAATTTCATTACAATATACAGTACTATAGCAGATTCTTGGTCTCCTAACACAAGACTATATCTCTATGTTCTCAGTTCTGCAAAAATGCAGTGGGCTACACATAGAAAAAATGGGTACAAATACATTTTAACAGTCACACTATTGAAGTTGTACAACATGTCCTACAGTTTACTGTACATATAGAATAGTGAAATTTCCATCATCTAATGTACTGTTACTGTACTAATTATACTGTATGTGTAAGTATAATACCCATGTAGATGATTCATTCATTTCTCTCCTCTCTCTGTTGTTGGATGCAGAGATTCTGATTGGTGTGTCATCATTTTTGCTACTTAATGTTTAACTTACTTATTGTTAAACTTTTTGAGAAATGTGTCTTTATTTTTTGAGTACTGAATGAATAGTTTGGGAAGCAAAGTAAAATCAGTTACATTTTGTTAACAATCAAGAAAACCGCAATAAGATCAGATGCTTACCTAACTCTGCTATTAGTTTCCGTGATCTGCATCTTCTTGTTGATTTCATGCTACTGTTTTGTTGGATGCGGCAAAATACCTATATCCACGATGAAAGTGGAGCGATCGGTCAGAGAATCGGATCACCAAACAATTACGCGATGAATCTCAGACATATCCGGACGGGATTAGATGTCTCTGAGGACTTCTGAGTTAGCTGAGAAGCAGCAATTATCTGATTCACGAACAAATGTAAAACAATTCGCTAGTGAACTGGGCGGTGCATTGTGTGAGCTGCTGAAGATGCAGTAGATTACGTTTGTTTGTGAATGGAATGCACCTCCCGATCTACATAAATACATGTTCGCGCAAATCATTCGGGATCCATTTGCAGATTTGCAGAGCTGATTATGGCAAGGTAAAAAAGGTGTTTTTTACACTACCATTGAGAAATTTTAACCAAAGCATGTTACAGACTTTTTATTAAGACCCTAAAAATCATATCAACTTGTGGAAAATGGGCATCCGATGACCCCTTTAAGCACTGTATATAGCTACATAGTTTTGTGAAGATTTGAACTGAAAATTAAACTTGCAAACTCACAAACTTAACACACTCACCCTTTTTGTTGATTGCCAACAGCTACAAACTACACCGTGAAAGCGCAAGGTTGATGCTCTGTAGCGGATTCACACATCAATGAATGAGGTAGTTTCATTTCAGTTGCAGAGACTGGAACTGCGCAACACTGCACAGCATACTCCCAGAATCAGTTTGAGTATGACTTTGTCTATGTTTAATGTAGTCAGTAATAGGCTACATTTGGTAATTCCATATAATTAAACTAACCTTAATTCGGAGATAATATTTCACCACGGCTGTTTTTCGTAACTTTTCCATCTGTGTTGCAACAGCAAACAACGTTGATAGCCCATTTGAGATAAGATAAGCCTAAACATTTAAGATAAGATAAGCCTTAAATCTAGATAAGCCTTAACCAGCAAGCAGTTCATTTGCTTGCTTCTATGGCTGCAGTACGTTGTGTTTGCTGCAAACTAGGCTTTTAATTCTAGTGGGTTTTCTGCATCTTTAAAATTTTTGCTGCCCCAGTCTCTGTTAGGACATGTTTCTTTCAGATATGCCATCAGTTGTGTCTAGGGGAGGTTCTGGCCTATCGTTTGTGTTGGGGCGGGTGGGGTATTACTGCTGCCCTTCCTGCTCATTCATGACAGGCTGCATGGATGCAGGGAGTTTTTGATTAATAAGACAGAGGTGGATTTGAGAAAATACTAATTGCTGAGATGATTCATAACTTACTCTGTGGACCAACATCTGTATTTGCTTTTAGATGAAACTATGGCCTTCAGAATGAATCTCTCTGAAGAACATGACACACAGATGAAGACAGTCAAGTGGTGAGTGAACTTGAAATGTTTCAGATTTTTAATGTTCAGAAATAATAAATGCATACTACAATAGCATTTTCATTTATAGTCAGATTCAGGGGAGTGAATCAGATCTACCAGAAGACATTGATGTGTCTATGAGGAAAAACCAACCAATGGATCATTCAGATCTTTGCAGAGAGGAAGACTCTTCTGTTGAGCACAGGTGAGATATTATGAGTGTCATATATACTGTAGGTGTGGTGCGTTATGGATATTGTATGGACTGTTGCTGCTGGATGCAGGGGTGTAAGATAATTGTGTAATTTTACTTGATTACTGTGCTTAAGTATTATTTTGTGCAATTTAAACTGACCACTTGTACTTTTACTTAATTATATTTCTGAAGAAAAAAAAAAAAACATTTTACTTTTTACAATTTTAATTCATCTTACAAATTTAAAAGTCATTTTTGAATTGTATTATTTTTTTATTTTATTTCTCTTATGCACAATAAATATGGAAAACATAAGCTCAAAAATGTTTTGATGCGTGAGAACCAATGAGATTTGTTTTCATACATCAAGCGCATACATTTCAGCTTGTTATAACCCAGAGCCAAGATAGCAACATAGTGTCATGTATAAACGTTGCATATGGACAAAATGGGCAAAGAAATATGCATACACATTTTTCCATGCACATATCGAGATTTATAAAAAAATAAACTTGACGTAAATATGTGCGCACCGCATGGGCATTCTAGACCATGCGTACAAACTCTTTTTTTCCTGGACTGAGAAAAGTAATTAAGTAAACAACGATTTAAACTTTGTTTTCTCAATATACACATTTACATGGTTATGCTTGGTTACTTTTCCTGTGGCATACTATGTTTTAATGACAGTGAGGAGTGTGTTATAGGTGCACAATAATTCATCTTTAAACAAAACTGCAGATCTCATGTTATGAGAAAATATTTTTAGCGAGAACAATGATCAGTGATGCACACTTACTTCAATATTATGGTGGACTCTGCTGGATTTGGTTGTCAAACAGTTTATTGCCCGGTTTAAATTGGTCCAGTGATAATACTGTACAACCGCAGCTGCACGGAGGTGTTGATACCATGTAAAGGCACCTCCACAACATTATGAAAAATACCACTGTATCTGAAGGATACAACTTGAAGAAAACAGTAAGATTTACACTTTTCCTTTTTAAAATACTTTGTCAGACAATTGTATTTACACTGCAATAAGTATAGGCCTATCTGTTTCCACTAAAAATAGCAAAAAGATGTTCACCTTATCAGCGTAATTGCATACATTTAATTTGATTTTAATTGTTTAAAACAACTGAAATACTATTTGGCCAGTGGAATGAGATCAACTCTATTCTAAATATTTTTTCTGAGAAATATTTTAAACCATTTTTATGGATATTTTGATATATTTATTCTAAAACATAAGAATGCTGGAAGATTTTTTTTAGCAGTAAAAATTAATGTGTATGGCACAAATGGAATTATAGTCTATATTTCATATTTCCTTAATGTCTTGTGACTTTGACTCTGTTAAACATGGTGTCGCATAAATAGGAATATGCATTAAAATTACAAAAGAAATTATATGCAGATGAAGTTATGCATAAAATAGGTGTTGTAAGCGCCATATAAGGTGATTTCGGGGAGGAGACGAGGTGGAGATGCACATACGCACAATCTTACCCTGACCAGGATTTATAAAAGGATTATTGTGCCGGTTCTGCACAATAATCCAGTAAAAAAAATCATCCGGTATTCTTGTGTTTTAGATGTACGCATGGTTTTATAATTCTGAAAACTTTTGCGCCTAAATCTAGCTTTTGTGCATTCGTACACTTTTAGAATGAAATCAGAGTTTACGGAAAACACAGAGTTTTATAAATGAGACCCCAGATCTGGTACATGTGGAATGATGATCTGGCCTGAAAAAAGCAGGCCTGCTGGTAGTATTATTTCTGAATAAAATGCGACTAAAAGGCTACGTGACTTATTTATTTTACCTTTCAAAAACTTAAAATTATGGGGTTTTTTTTAACAAGCAGCAAACAAATTAACCATGGTTTTACTACAAATAAAACGAAAAAAAAAACATGGTTACTATATTTAAACTATTGTAATACCATCTTAATTCATCCATTAGCCTCCCTTAAGCATTTTTTTGTAACCTAAAGGTTTTCTGTGGGGAGAAAAAGCTTAAAGCGCATTAGCAAGTTGCATTTATGACTACCTGCTTTATTGGGAGCAATGCTAAGGGTATTAATATTAAAATTGTTATTAGTATTAATAGCATGTATTAATACCAAATTGGGCCTCCGCTGTCACTGTTTTAGTCCACATTAAGCGTTTTAAAATGTTCCAAAATCGTGCCTGAATCTAAAAGCAATTAAATGACTGCACTTCTATAATAGGCCTACTTGAGTCCAAGTTCAATATAAAACTCTTATGAACCGCTCCGTTGTGAACATACTGAGCTAAGTAAACAGGAAGTGTTTGTCAGAACTCAACCGGTTTTGCGAGAGAACGCAAAGTTTCTTGTGGGAACGCAAAAGTTTTGCGAGAGAATGCAAAAAAAAATAAATTCCTCTCACCCTGAATTTTTTTCCACCCACCCCGATTTTTTTCCCACCACCATGTCCCTTAAGGGGCTCTGTAATTTTGCACCCACTATTTATGTGTGCTTAACTTGGGTTCTGAATTTTCTTTCAGTGCTTACAGTAGTGTTGCAATACAAACACTTATGCATTAATAAAAAAAATAGTTGTTTTAAAGTTAAGTTGTAGTACATTAATTTTTGTGATGGTTGTCAAACTGTAAGTTGAGAAATTATGCTAAACAATGCTAAAGTTGATTTTTCACTATTGATGTAAATGTTCCGTTTCACAAATGCAAAGATACTGTAGCAAATAAACAGAAAGATTTAGACATCAAACCTCAACAATGGTCATAATCATCAAACTAATTCAGAAAAACAGATCCACTGCAATGCATGCTGCGAGTCATGAATGAGTTTTGTATTATGCCCAACATGCTTTTCAGCGTAAAATTTTCTTTTGTTGAGTTTCATACGCTGATTCTTGATGTCTAATTGATTCAGCAATTTAATTATGTTTTTGTTTTTATAGGGGAGCATGGGGCACAACCTCACACTTTTTGAATTTCTCAGTTTGCGTAAATCTACATGGGGTTCAGAGTATAATTTTTTTATCCATGTTAATTTCACACTTGTCTAGTACAAACATGTCGCTTTGTTTCATAATTACAGTGTATACATTTTTATTTTACCTCAAAAGAAAGGAAGTAAAATTTAACAACATGCCCCATAAGCAGTGTTGGGGAAAGTTACTTTTTAAAAGTAATGCATTACAATATTGCGTTACTCCCTAAAAAAGTAACTAATTACTTTTTATGGAAAGTAATGTGTTACGTTACTTTTGCGTTACTTTTTAAATCTGGGCAGGGCTTGCTTGTTTGTTTTTAATATTAAAAGTTATATTTTTAGCAAATTAAAAACAACTGCCTGAAGGAAAAGTAAATTCACATCTATACTGTAGAACACATGAGAGGAAAGTTCACTATTTTTCAGCAATTTTAAAAAAAAAGAACAACAAATGTTAGTTTATCTTGAGTATAGTTTTTGCTTATTAGTGTGGTTAAACTAGATCATCGAAGGTCAGCAGCCAAGACCCTGGTTAATAAAATGGGATTAAATACATAAAGGATAACGGTATTTGTAAAGGATATTTTGATATTATTTAATATATTTAATTATTGCAGGTTTTTGTCATATTCTGAGTTGCATTTCACTGTTTTTATTCATGTTAGGAATACTGAATCAGTTTTTTTAGAACTTAAGTAACATCTTTACTCCTGATTTCTCTCAACATGGGGACAGGAGAGGTTTCAATCAATAAATAGCAAAAAAAAATTTGCAAATTACGTATTTGCAAAAGTAACTTGGATATTTTCTCGAAAATTAAAAAAAGTAATGCGTTACTTTACTAGCTACTTAAAAAAAAAGTAATCTGATTACGTAACTTGCATTACCCCCAACACCACCCGTAAGTGGGGTAACATAACCATATGACAGCTTAAAATGTTATCTGATCTGAAAAAAATATACACAACAAACTAAAATATTTTGTCAATAAAATAAAATGCTTAACTAAATAAAATAATGGTGTTTTTTTTTTAAGAATTAAAAATAATCTGTCGATACCAACAGCGCGTCAACATATAGCGCCATTGCGCTGCGGGCAACCCGAGTTCGAATCCTGGCTGGTGGACCTTTCCCGATCCCTCCCACTTCACTTCCTGACACGTAAAGAATCCAAAATGCTATACATTTCTTAAAAAAAAATTCTGAACATTAAACATCGATTGTCCGTCTTTATCCACCTGTTTTTTGTGGTTTCTTAATAAAATCCATAAAAGTAAATAGTTAAAATTTTGGCACACTTTTTTCTCTGCATAGCGTTGCTATGGCAACTAGTAAGTACAGTAAATTTGGTTATGCTAACATGTGGAAATATTTAAACCATGTGCGTTACAACTAACCCCGTGTTAGTTCTTGCCCCGCGCTCCCCTAATATTTTCTGTTGATTCATAGAAGTACGATAGCTATACCACTACTTCAATTTCACACTGTAGTATCACACATTACATGTAATTGATTACAGACACCATCAGCTGATCCCAAAGGATTTTAGGTTTCACTGTGTGAACAAATGTATTTAGCATATTGTTACAAGTGACAATAAAATCAAAAAATAAATAAATAAAAATAACAATAAAGTACAAAGAGAAGAGAATCCAACTAAAGCAAACACGGATCACAACAATGTTGAAATTTTACCTTTAATAGCAGGTGCAAAAGTGATTTTGATTCAGTGCAATACAGAAATGAAAAAAAAACAACAACCTATGATTCACTATGATGAAACGAAAATCTATTTTCTTTCTTTCCTTCTGTCTTTCTGTCTTTTTTTGGTTAGGGCACCTGCTCTTTTTTAATACTCAATTACAATTTAAAGTTGTACTTTTTACTTTTAATCAGGTATGTTTTTGGACAGATACTTGTGCTTTTAATGAAGTAAAATTTTACTGAGTATCTGTATTTTCACTTGAATAACATTTTTTGTACTTTTTAAACCTCGGCTGGATGTGTCTACATCTGTTCATATACAGTAGTCAACATTTGAAGTGGATCAAAAAAGTTCATCAAAGTTGTCCTAAGACAAGAACAGGTATTGTTTTGGTTTTAGGACAACTTTAACGAAAGGTTTTTATCCACTTCAAATGTTGACTACTGTATGTGTATATTGGTCCATTTTATGCTATGCTGAATGAATGAAAAGGGCAAATGGGAAGATTACTTTTATTTATAGAAAGACAACACTGTTATATTACATATCAGAAATTTAGACTGACCTAACAAACAAGACATATTTAGAAATCTGAATATTGTCAGAAAATGATAGTTATTCCATTGGGGGTGGGGTGTTAAAGGCAGGTTAAAACAGCAAAAGTGTTTCTGTCAGAACAGTGTGATTTTTCTATAAACCGTTTTTATTACTTTTGTGTTTCAGTCTGTGTGAAAATGAATCTCCTGAACCCAGCTGTGTGTCCATGAAGAGTGACAAGTCAATGGATCTTCCATCTAATTTTAGATTGGAATCATCAGACTCATCTGCTGATCTGAGGTGTTGTTTAGTTTACAGTGTGACATTTTATATATATGTGTGTGTGTGTGTGTGTGTGTGTGTGTGTGTGTGTGTGTGTGTGTGTGTATGTGTGTGTGTGTGTGTGTGTGTGTGATATTCATTAATTTAATGGTGTGTATTAAATTAATACATATTACATTAATACATATTTACAAACATATGCAATATTTGTTCAACTACAGTCAAAAACCTGAAGGATCAGAATCATATAAAGTGAAGAAGAACTTGGACTTCATTTTTGAGGTTGGTTTTGTTTGTGTGTGTATGTGTGTGTTTCCCTTTTCACCTCTGGGTAAAGGTATTATAATCCTTCTCTACAATAGTCATATTTACTTTCCCACTCACCTATAGACGTAAAGTAATATGTAGGCCCAGGGTACAAATTACACAGTGGCCTTCAGGTGTTCTTGCTCCATCCAAACAATAAATGCGCATCTTTGAATTAGTGCTGCAATATTCTTTAGCTGTTCAGGTAATGTCACTACAAACCATTTCAGTGGCTGCCAAAATTAAATTTTAAAATCAGTCAGAGTGCTTTTTAATATTTACAAGTAAATCTCCATATTATGTATAGGCTACTTTCTATCCGATCCCCCCTACATGTAGTTTTGACGTCCATCAGGGGGGATCAAGCCTTCTTTAGGGAGGTCAGACCCGGTTATGATGTCAAGGCTTTGCGTAACATTATAAGTCATAAACAGAAGAATGTACCTTACCACATGCTGCTATACATGTCATGCATCTCCATCCAATCATTCTTTTTTAGCTCATCTGATGGATTTCAGCTCTCTCTTCCTGCAAATTACATAGATGTATGTGTTATATAGCGATATGACCAAAATACTATCAAAACACTCCAAAGCAGCCTCCATTCTTCACGAAAAATGCATAAAAAGGCGCACAAAAAAACAAACACTCAGTCTTGCTGATGTTTAAATGCAAGTTATTATAGCTGTACCACGAGAGAATCTGATTCACCTGCTGCCTATCTGCTGACTCATCTCCATCATGAATAAGGCCAATGATTGTAGTATAATCAGCAAATTTTAAAAGCGTAGAACCTGAGGAATAACAGACATTTGTATAAACAGAAAAGAACAGCGGAAAACACACAGCCTTGAGGAGCACCAATACTAAGGGTACTTGTTCTAGATGTAAATACCCCCCAATAACTGGGGGTATTTACATTTAGAACAAGCATCCTCAGTATTGATGTCCCTCACTTGGTTGTTTGTTAGACGTATTTGTTCTGTCAAAAAAGCCAAAAGAAAATGTGATCAGGTGTTAATGGTTGTTTCGATATAGACAATCAGCATATAGTGGCTTGAATAACTGACAAGAAAAAGAACACCGTGATGCCACCGTAGGTCAATGTTTTCTTTAGTTTGGCTCTTTTTCCTTTTAAAAACTTAAAACAATATGTTTCTAAGTAATTGAAATAGTGGTTTACAGTAAAGATTTGTGCATTGTTAAATCAAAAGCTGATTTAACTCATTTGAATGAACATCAAGAAGTCGTATCTCTCGGTTTAAACGATATATAACACATACCTGTACATACAAAATTGTCTGTTGTAACACCTATACATACAATTGTCAGTTTTTGTTATTCCCTATTTAATGTCCAATGGGAAGCTTCCTGCTTAAATCTTTATTAGAATATTAGGGGAAAATGTTCTTATAATGTTATCATAAACATTTTTAGCAGAATAGTCTGGGAACTAAAACACGCCGCTTAAAACATTACTGGAACATAGCATTATGTTCTCTGAACATTCTTAGAACAATAAAATTACCAGCTGGGTTACTCTCAGGCAGCCCTAACCAGAAGCCCCGTCTTGAAAAAAGTTTTGACGTCAATGGCATTATTACAGCATTCCACAAAGTCACCAGTGTTGGTGGTAGAAGTAAGCAATTAAATTTATTGGCATACAAATGTGAAGTTCATACCTTGCAGAGAGAGCAAACACATTGTCTGTAATCCACATTATTCTTTGTATGATTATGCATAAAGCTCAGTTCAACACAATACACATACAGATGACCATACACACATTCTTGGCACCTGGGCCAAGATTTACAAAACATCTTAAGGCTAAAAGTAGCTCATAACTTGAATATTTTCGGTGAAAATCTTAAAAATAATGGGTGTGTCAGTCCTAAATTCTGGACTCCTAAATTTTTGCTCTAAGAGTATTTCACAAAGCGTTTTAGCACTAAAACTAGCTCCTAAATCTGTGAAACATTAGGATTAGTGAAGAGGACTCCAAAGTGATTAAGATCAAAGCACAAACTATCCTAAAATGGCTGTTGCCAGCAATCAGCCTCGGAACACAAACATTTTAGAAACATTTGGCAATAATGAGTTTTTAAAAAGAAAAAAAAATTACAGATCTTTATTTAAATGTGACAACATTTTTATACTCTACAATATTTTTATGAACAAATCTCTGACAGAGACCCCTATCAGCCAATCACTGTGTGCATAGTTAGTAAACATGCTGACATCATCCATAGCAATGAGGTCAACCCCATCCTTACTCTTAGCTTAAGACTTCTCTCTATTCCTTAGTAAAAGTTTGTCTCAGCAGCTTTGTGAATAGGTTTTAAAAGAAAACTCTTAGCTAAAAACTTTTACTGCCATTTAGGAGAACTCTTAGTGGTAAGATAAAATGTTTTGTGAATCGGGCCCTGGTTTTGTTATTATGTGGATCACATTTGTAACAGCTGTTGAATAAACTATTGAACTGAACAATTATGCCTACCTATTGATCACTGAGATAGCATTGACCGGGAATGAAGCTGGCTCAATATAAAAATAAAATAAAATAAAATAAAATAAAATATATAGCTTTAGGTGTAGTAAACTATTTTTGCCATGTTGCTGTAGCTTAGCTCGCAACATTTCCCAGGACGTAGCTTTAGTGTAGTGAAGCTTCATTTAATGTAGAGTAACTGCTAGTTAACTCACTACATTTTCCAATTATCTTGCCCAGCACTGGATTTAATATCTTTTCTTCTGTTGATTTCATCTAAGGCTGTCACTGAAGTCAATTGTAGTTCTTGTATTTCTTCTTGTCTCATCTCTTTTTTTTCTGTTCTACTTTCTCTTTCTTTCAGTGATTGTTTGTTAACAGCAGGCGTTCTTCATTAATGCTGAATCATCGCTCAATAAATCAACTAATTATCTCATTAACTTTAACACTGCTTCAGTGTTACTTTTTTAAAACTCTGAGTGAGAATGAAATAAACACAGGAATTGTTAGTTTAACACTGTGGGTTTTATTGTGCAGTCAGTCCAACACCCTCTTTTAACCTCAGTATCTCTTTAGACTCTAATGTCTGAGGATTCATTGTAACATATTAGCAGGTGTGATATAAATCAGTGATATCTGTTATTTTTTATACTGTGCGCTAAATTACAAATAAATTTACTTTCTATTCTTCTGTACTGATCCTTTGGTTCACCTTCTCTGTGACTGAATGCAGGTTCGAATATTGAACAGCAGGACTGAATATTTTGAATATACTCTATTTCAGGAACTTCAGCAAAAAATCTTCACAGTGATGAAGAATGAGTTAAAAAGTTTTAAGAGACTACTGAGTACAGATTACCCAGAATGCTCTGAAAGAGACCATTATGATGATGAGAGTCATAACAGAGTCAGAGAAGGGCTTCTGAAGATCACACTGCACTTCCTGAGAAAGATGAACCAGACAGACCTCGCTAACACACTACAGACCAGTAAGAGCTCTGGATCATCAGATTATAGCCTGTAGTCTGATCAAGAACCTTCTGTCTTCAGTCACTAATGTTCCTAAATGTCTCAAAACAATCTGAAATATCTAAAAATTTATCTAATTTATCAAATATAAAAATACAAATTTACAATGTTGGAATCTGTTCATTCCATTCCGAACAATGAGATCATTATTTGTAAATAACAAAAACTTGCCTTTCTTTTCTCAGAGCTGGTGCCTGTGTATCAACAAAAACTTAGATCCAGACTACAGGACAAATATCAGAGACTCAGTGAAGGAATGTCCAATCATGGACACTCAACACGTCTGAATGAGATCTATACAGAACTCTACATTACAGAGGGAGGCAGTGGAGAGGTCAATAATGAACATGAGGTGAGACAGATTGAGACAGTGTCCAGGAGACCAGAGACACAGGAAACACCAGTCAACTGCAATGATATATTTAAACCCACACCTGGACAAGACAAACCCATCAGAACTGTGCTGACTAAAGGAGTCGCTGGAATTGGAAAAACAGTCTCTGTGCAGAAGTTCATTCTGGACTGGGCTGAAGGAAAAGCGAATCAGGATGTTCACTTCATATTTCCACTTCCTTTCAGGGAGCTGAATTTGATACAGAAAAACATCAGTCTTGTGAAACTACTAAAACACCTTCACCCAGAAACCAAAGAAATGAAATCAGCAGATTATGATGACTACAAAGTCTTGTTCATATTTGATGGTCTGGATGAGTGTCGACTACGCCTAGATTTCCAAAACAATTCGATCTTGTCTGATGTAACAGAATCAGCCTCAGTGGATGTGCTGCTGACCAACCTCATCAAGGGGAATCTACTTCCTTCTGCTCTCCTCTGGATCACCTCTCGACCAGCAGCAGCCAATCAGATCCCTCCTGAGTGTGTTGACCAGATCACAGAGGTACGAGGTTTCAACGACCCTCAGAAGGATGAATATTTCAAGAAGAGAATAAATGATCAGAGTCTGGCTGATAGAATCGTCACACACATCCGATCATCAAGAAGTCTGTACATCATGTGTCACATACCAGTCTTCTGCTGGATTTCAGCCACTGTTCTAGAGAGGATGATTGGTAAAGCAGAGAGTGCAGAGATTCCCAAGACTCTCACACAAATGTTCACACACTTCCTGATCTTTCAGACCAAACTGAAGACTCAAAAGTATGATGGTAAATATGAAATCGATCCTCATCAGGCTAGAAAGACTATTCTGTCTCTAGGAAAACTGGCTTTTGAACAGCTGGAAAAAGGGAACCTGATCTTCTATGAGGAGGACCTGAAAGAGTGCGGCATTGATGTGAGACAAGTGTCAGTTTACTCAGGAGTTTGCACCCAGATCTTTAGAGAGGGGTTTGGACTGCAGCTGGGGAAGGTGTACAGCTTTGTTCATCTGAGTGTTCAGGAGTTTCTTGCTGCTTTATTCAAGCTGCTGTCCTTTCATGAACAAAACACAGGACTGAGGAATGAGTTCAGGTCACCAATGACCAGTTTCCTGAAGAGAGAAGTGGACAAGGCCTTACAGAGTGAGAACGGACACTGGGACCTTTTCCTCCGATTCCTTCTAGGTCTCTCACTAGAGTCTAATCAGACTCTTTTACAAGGCCTCCTGAGAAAGACAGTAAGCAGCTCTGATATCAATCAGGAAACAGTTGAATACATTAAAGAGAAGATCAGGAAGAATCCCTCTCCAGAGGAATCCATCAACCTGTTCCACTGTCTGAATGAACTGAATGATTGTTCACTGGAGCAGGAAGTCCAAACATACCTGAGCAGAACAGGCACCAAACGACTTTCTAAAATCAAACTGTCTGCTGCTCAGTGGTCGGCTCTGGTGTTTGTGCTGTTGAACTCAGAAAAAGAGTTGGATGAGTTTAATCTGAGTAAATATGACGAATCAGAAGAATGTCTTCTGAGGCTGCTGCCAGTGATCAAAGCATCTAGAAAGGTTGAGTAAGTATTATAGTGTTTTTGTTTTATTGACTTTAGACAGTAAACCTGTTTTTATATACTGTTTCTGTATATTTTGAGGTCTTTCTTATTTGACACACTCAGCTAGCATCATAAAGTGCTCTACTAATGACCTGAGTTGAATCAAATGTTTCTAATAAGAGAGATATGTATTGCATCTCTGTTTTTCAACGTTAACAGGATATTAGAAGTGAGTCAAACCATAGTATCTCATCTTTATTTATTTATTGATTGATTTATTTTTGCATATTCTCTGCAGTCTTTCTAGATGTCATATTACACAGAAAGGCTATACTGCTCTGTTTTCAGCTCTGAGATCAAACCCCTCACACCTGAAAGAACTAGATCTGAGCAGTAATAAACCAGGAGACTCCGGAGTGAAGCTGCTCTCTGCTCTACTGGAGGATCCACGGTGTAAACTGGAGAAACTACAGTGAGTGTAGTCATGCTGTTATTTATTTATTTATTTATTATATATTTTTTTAATTTATTTATTTTTTTACCTGTAATGAGAAATACTGATTTGAACTTTTTAACTCCTTAAACTAATTGATATTAAAGGAGAAACAGAGTATGAAGATACATCATGGATCGATGGATTCAACAGATAATCATGTCATATTAGGGTTAAATATAACTTCTTCAGTTTATGGTTTTATAATTGAGTCTAGAACTTTTTAATGCATGAATATAAATTCAGTCTAATTCATCCGTGCAGTTTATGATCAGTGCATTCAGAATTCTTTCTCTCTCTCATGCACACACACTCAAACCATCATATCTCTCTCATGAAAACACAGAAGTAATGTAGAAATTTGAAACTTTCACATCATATGTAGTCACTTAACTACACATTTGTTTTACTGTGCAGTGACATTCTAGACCTTTTCGGCATGACATGCCATTTTTATTTTTTCTGGTAGCTCACTGTGCCAATCTTAAAACATATTTCCTGTAACATTATGATTTAAACTAACTACTTTGTAACTTAATTTTACATCTCTCTTTGCATAAATGTACATTACAAAACAGTAATATGATTACCAAAAAGAGAAAAAAATAACAGTGCAAAAGACAGTCGAAGATCAAGAATCCAACTAAACCATCACCATAATGGTGACTTAAAACATAATCAAAAAACTGTGAACTAGAGCTAAACCTCTGTTAATTATCAATAAGATCTTTGAAGATCTAAGAAAAGACGGATGCCAGAAATAAAGCTAAAGTGGTGTCTGTAATAATTCAAGATGTTAATGGTGTTTGTATTTAATTGTCCTCTGGTGAGATCTTAACAGATTTAAAGTGTTTAAAGTAAAATTATTTACAATTGATGTTCATCTAAGGCTGTGTGACTTAAGTGAGTTAATAGATCCTTTTAATAATGTATCTTCAAACAGTCGTTGTAGTAATTTACTGTAAAAGACCTATAGTAACTAGCTGGCAATAGTATTGCCAGTATGTTACTATAAAAAACCTGGTAAGGTCTAACACTCAAGTGTCAAGTCGTGATTGAACACCAGTGGAAAGGGCCTATGATGAGAGGATGACTATTTGGCGATGTGTTGATCTGGAGATAGTGTTTATCAGAGATGGGACCAAGTTATTCCTTTCAAGTCACAAGCAAGGCTCAAATCAAATCCCAAGTCCTCAAAGACTTAAAGTTAATGAGATAATTAAGTGACTAATTAAATACTGATCGTGCATTTGTGCTGAACACTTGCTGTACATAATTACAGAGTATCAGATATTGATGTTTTATTGGGTAAAAATAATACCATAATGGAGATCAGTGTTTGCCTTAGTTGGGCTCTTGACCCTTGCATTAGATCTCTTTCTGCAGCAATGTGTGTGGTGTGCTTTAATTGGGTTCTTGAGCATCGATCTCCTGCATTAGATCTTTCTCTGTAACTAGGGATGTGCCGAATGAGGCTTTATAACAAACTGCATTGATGCTTTGAAGCTTTTGATAAAGTTCTCTACTCTGCCATCTGGTGGTCAATAAAAATTTTTACACCAACTGTGTCATTAAGATGTTTTGTACATCAGGGTGTCATTGCAAGTTTTATTTGTGAATTTAATAAGCATATATTTCATGCAAAATACAATGACTTTATGTTCTTCATTTTTACGTGCACCTTCTTTTCACCTTCTAAATATAATGTTTAATACGCCAATGAATTAGACCTATGTAATTTTTCATTGCACCATTTTTGTGTCTTCCTTACAATAGAACACAAACATGCACATTGTTAAAATAAAATGCACAAATACAAATGCAATTATATATATATATATATATATATATATATATATATATATATATATATATATATAAATCAATTATATAATGAGACAGTCATCATGAACTGGCCTGATTACATCCAAAATAACTCTTTTTTTTATTATTATTATTATTTCATTTATATGTTTAGGTTTTGCATTACCAACTCTGTAAAACTACTTTGTCTTTTTTCTTTCTTTTTCTTTTTTTTTTTTAATTATGCTGCTTGTTAACAGCAGGTGTTCATCACTAATGTACAATCGTCATTTAATTAGTCACTTAATTATCTCATTAATTTTAACTCTGAGGAATTGGGATTTGACTTGAGACTTGCTTGTGACTTGAAAGGAATAATTTGGACCCATATCTGGATCTCAACATCTTGACTTATTACAAACCTTTATTGTTTTCATAGTAAACTTATTTAATAAGAATTAACTGAAGTTTGCATGTTGATGTTTTACTGAAAAGTTTGCAGTCACTGTTGTGGACATAAGCATTTGCTTTAGTTGGGCTCTTGACCCTTGACTTTTAACATCAGTTTTTCTGTGGCTGTTGTAACTATGTTTCTAAGGCATATCTGCTATAGCAAAAATTGTAAAATAAAGTCTGATCAGATGATGTTGGTTACTTATTGTAATGATTAAAGGAGAAGTCCACTTCCAGAACAACAATTCACAAATAATTTACACACCCCCTTGTCATCCAAGATGTTCATGTCTTTTTGTCTTCAGTCATAAAGAAATTATGGTTTTTGAGGAAAGCATTTCAGGATTTTTCTTCATATAATGGATTTCAATTGTGCCCCCGATTTTGAACTTCCAAAATGTAGTTTAAATGCAGCTTCAAAGGGCTCTAAACGATCCCAGCCAAGGAAGAAGGGTCTTATCTAGCGAAACGAACTGTAATTTATTTCTAAAAAGAAAAATTTGTATACTTTTTAAGCACGGGGCACAATTGAAGTCCATTATGTGAAGAAAAATCCTGAAATGTTTTCCTCAAAAACCATAATTTAGTAATTTATTTGTGAATTGCTGTTCTGGAAGTGGACTTCGCCTTTAAATTGTCACAAAGTGAACAGAGTCACTGAATTCATCAGGAGTCTTGTTTCTTTCTATGTTTTGTATTGTTTGCAGAAATCTTGTGATGTTATGATTGTCAGATGTTCCGATTTATTTATTTATTTATTTTTATTTTTTTATTTTTTTGTTATATATAGATTGGTTTCTCAGCAATAGTGACAATAAAAAAACTTTTTGTGTGACTTTAGTAGCTTGTCTTGTAACGTTCAGAGTTGATCTGGATAAAATGAACAAATTCTTGATGTCTGTGATTATATATATATATATATATATAATATATTATATATATATATATATATATATATATATATATATATATCATCTGATAAGACTTTATTTACCAATTTTTGTTGTAACAAATATGCTTTGAAAACACACAATTACAGCTTAGAAAAACCACTGTCAAGGGTCAAGAGCGCAACTAAAGTAAATGCTTATCTCCACAACGCTGATTTCAAACGTTATTATTTTTAATAAAACATTAAACTCTAAACCTCTTTTAATTCTCAATAAGAAGTTTTGTATAAAAGTCAGACTGGTTTGTAATGAGTGAGAATGAGAGATCTAGAGAGATCTGTTAGTGTGAGAGTTTCTGTTGTCTGAGTTTTGTGGGTAACCATTGTGCTGAAGAGTACAGTCTATGCTTCAGTCCAGGAGAAGAATAAAAGGCATTGATGTTTTGCAGCATGTTGTTTGATTTAAAGGCAATAATTGTGTAGTTGCTCGTACAGTGACAATTATGTTAGCTTATGCTTAATGGCAAAAGATTTACATTTTACAGAGAACGTTTCACAGATAACAGGGTTTTGTTTCTAAAACATTTAAGAAAAATGTGGATATTTTACCTTAATTTTACAGTTTTGGTTTGGCAGCTGCTTCTACCAGTCAGATTATCTTTAACCACTGTTTCCATTAATGTAAAACGTTTGGCTCCCTGTGCTGACACACATTTCACCATTTTTTTATTTTTTATTATTTTTTTTTACATTTTATTATTATTATTATTATTATTATTATTATTATTATTAATAATAATAATTATTATTATTATTATTATTTATTTATTTATTTATTTATTTATTTATTTTTGTATTTTTTTACAGTGCACTTTCAAACTGTAAAGAGTCCAATGCTGCCAAGTTAAAATCTCTAGAGCACTAATCCTGGTGTGAGAAAGAAAAGTAGAGCTCATACAAACACACACAAGGATTTTTTTTTTTTTTCCTTCATGTCAGACAAACAAACTCTTACTCTAAAGCTTAAAAACAATCTCTGAGATAACTCATGTTCTTCACTCTCTGCAGGTTGAGTTATTGCAGTTTTGGAAAGAAAGGCTGTGCCGGTCTGATTTCAGCTCTGAGATCAAACCCCTCACACCTTAGAAACCTGAATCTGAGTGACAATATATTGGATTCAGGAGTAAAGCTACTCTCTGCTCTACTGGAGGATCCACACTGTAAGCTGGAGAAACTACAGTGAGTGTAGTTATGTTGTTATTAAATAGTTTTTTTTTTGAAATTAGAAACATTGATTTAAAACTTTGCACAGAAAAATAGGTGGCAGCAGGTCACTGTTAATGAGTGAGTCATTGAGATTTAGCCGATTCATTCAAACGACTGATTCATTCAGGAATGTTAATGGGTGTGTCACCGAATCATTAATTCAACAATTCGTTCAAAAACCTGATTCATTCACTAAGAGAACACCTATGTGTTGCTCAGAGATGCTAAAAGTGTTGTGATCTTTGTTTGGAACTATTTTCTTTGGCAAAATTTAGCAAAAACGGGCAATATTGTGTCTAACATGTAAGTCACTTAATGCTAACTTGTATAAAATCAATATTACATTTGTTATCATGCTGATCTGGAGAAAAAGATGTCACTCTTTGTTTGATATAGTTATATTAAATAATGTAAATATAAAAGACGTACAGAGACATTTTGTGCTGCCTAATGCTTTGAATTTTTGATGATTCTAAATGTGTTTTAATAGACTAAATCATGTAGTGTTTATGTGCGCTCTCTCTGTGTGTTTTTGTGATATACTTGATAATGTCACATTGTATGTAGTTACAACAACAATTAGAATTTTATAATGGATGATATAAGGTACTGTATATCGCACACCCCAGCCTAAACTTGAGTGGAACATAAAATCATCCATGGCTGTGCAAGCATCTGTTTGCACATGAGCAAAGGTGTTTTTTAGGAGTCTAACTTGCACGCACCAGACCACTCATTCGTCAAACCTGCTTTTTTGCGGTCTGTGTTCTTCCGATTTTAATTTGTAGTAAGTAACGAATATACTTTAAATGTATCGGTGTAAAAGTATGCATTTTAATTAGGAAATGTAGTGGAGAAAAAGTGAAAGTTGACACACACGTCTGGTCAGCTATCCTTGTAGGGACTCTCTATAGGTGTAATGGTTTTTATACTGTTCAGACCATATTTTCTGTCACCCTACACCAGCCGTGGCCTAATGGTTAGGGAGTCGGGCTTGTAATTGAAAGGTTGCGGGTTCGAGTCCCAGGTCCGGCAGGGATTGAAGGTGGAGGGAGTGAGGCACTATTGAGTAAGGCACTGATCCACGGTGTGTGTGTGTGCTTGTTTGTTCACTACTCACTACTGTGTGAGTGTACTTGGATGGGTTAAATGCAGAGCACAAACTCCAAGTATAGGTCACATGTAATGTCCTTTCCTTTTTTGTTTCCTACACCTAAACCTACCTGTCACAGGAAACTTTCTACATTTTTACTCAAAAAAAAAAAAAAAAAAAACAATTCTGTATAATTTATAAGCTTTTGCACCCATGGGGATCTTAATTTAGGTCCCCACTGTGACATGAGTACCCACGAATGTGTGTGTTATTCAGGTTTAAGTCCCCACCAGGATATATAAAACAAGTGTGCACAAACACACAGAACAGTGGGCAGCCAATGCCGCAGCACCCGGGGAGCAGTTGGGAGTTTGGTGCCTTGCTCAAGGGTTTAATAATAGTTGTGGTATTGAGAATGGGGAGAGTTCTGGATATTCACTCTACCCACCTACAATCTCTGCCAGACCTGAGACTCGAACCTGCAACCTTTTGATTACAAGTCTGTAGTGGCCAAATGGTTAGAGAGTCTATGCCAGGGGTCACCAAAGCTGATCCTGTAGGGCCGGTGTCCTGCAGAGTTTAGCTTCAACTTGCCTCAACACACCTGCCTGGAAGTTTTAAGTATACCTAGTAAGACCTTGATTAGCTGGTTCAGGTGTGATTGATTAGGGTTGGAGCTAAACTCTGTAGGACACCGTCCCTCCAGGACTGAGTGTGGTGACCCCTGGTCTATGCTATGGAGTTGGTTTATTGTTTACATTTTTCCCATTAAGAATTGGTTTGGAGGTTTTGGTCTGCTTAAACTGTCTGGCTGTATACAGTCTTTTAATTGTATGAAACTCAAAATCAAATACAAACAAGCCTTACTCAAAATTAGTGTTAGGCACACTACTTTAAAAAAAGTAATTAGTTATACACTAGGGGTGTGACGAGACACTTATCTGACGAGACAAGATGAGACAAGACAGTGTTTACGAGAACGAGACGAGACGAGATTTTTAAACTTTTCTTAAGAAACCTTCAAATATTAAATATATAGGGAAAATAGTCTTTTATTCAACTGAAAAAGACAAAATGCAAAAAAAATGTAGGTGGATTTTGAACTTTATGAAATGAAACTTCCATTTTAATGAATTATATGCAGTAATAAACAACATTTAAACGAGCTTCACGATTCTGGAGAAAAAAGGTATAACAATATAACAATTTACTAGTGGTTCTGACAAACTGTTCATTGCTTAAGTCTTTTAAAAACATATTAATTTTTTTTTAAAAAATAAAGGAGTCAGTGTCTCACTTCATTAAGATTTGTTTGACTATTGAAATCTCCTGAATGAATGATTCAATAACATACTTTTTTTAAATGGGCAGTTGTCGCCACGTCCTGGCAGAAGAGGATAAGCGTTACTATACATACAAGATAGTTTTGTTTTGATCGCTACTGTAGACAATAAGTGTTTATACCCAAACTATAAACTTTTATCCCAGTACTTCTGTTATAAATAATTATTATAATGTGGTTAAAAAGACTGTTTGTGTTGCTCTTTCTGCGTTCACATTTACCTCGACCCTCTGATTCATTAACATGGGCAGTGACAAAACGTGCTTCTCACGCTCCACTGACTCGCGATGTGAAACAGTCCTAATATACATAGCTAAATCGTTGTCATTCAGGAATAAGATCGCTTGGGTGTTTGAATCGAGATCTCGATATTTTAAGGATTAATCAATTAATCAAGGATTAATCTACAAAAGCTTTTATTGAGGTTGAATTTTTGTAAGTCATCATTAGGGTGGTCAGTGATACTTTTAGTTGTGCTGTTAGCTCTCAGTTTTTAAATACAATTTTTTCCTGAATGTGTGCTCTAAGCATGTTTGTTCTGGAGAATGAACTGTGGCTTTATGGTGGGAAAATTGTCATGGAGTAGTGTGAATCTGTCAAATCAATGACATGCCATAATGTCAGTAATTTACAACTGATAATATGTATACTTAATATAAACACAAAAGATTTAACTACTGGGTCGGTAGGACACAGAGAGACATCAACAGTCCACATATGAATCTCAACAATGGTGACAATCAACTGAAAAGCTGCAGGCTGCGTGCATAGTACCAAACTCATTCATGATTGTTTGTCACCACTGATTTGTATGTCAAATCAATTTGTATGTCAAGTGTATAAGTGTGCCTCAGTAGCCAAGGAAAAACTTTTACAGAGATCTTCCCATAACAACAGCTGTATTCACTTTACCAGAGATGTCTGAATTTTATTTTATTTTTTTTTCCTAATGCAATTACTAAAAAAGAAAACATAACAAAGGAAAAGACAGCCAAGGGTCAAGAGTCCAACTAAAGCATCACCATAATGGTGACTTAAAACATTATTAAATTTTTTTTCAAAATTTAATTGAAATGTATGCTTAAATATATGTTGCAAACAGTGAAGCTCAATGAAATATATTTTGGTACATGATGGTTGAAACTAAATATATTTACTATTTCAAAAATATTTCAAAATGTATTTCTGTGGCAAGAAAATGCACTTTTATATTTATTTTATATTTATTAATGCATTATTATTTGTATACATATTATTGTTACAATATATGTTCAATGTATAAATATATTTTCAAATATACATATTTTAAATTAATATATTAATATATTTTCAAAATAAACAGTCATTTCCCTAGTTGTTTAAATTTTATGCAAAACGCTGTAAAATTACTAACAACATCTGTAAAATTAACAATTAGGCTGTCATTACCAACACATTACAGCAATTCTCATTTTTATACAGATAAATACTTTATTATTCATAGAGAATTTTTCTTTTTCTTAATTTTTATAGAAATGTATGTAAAATTACAAAAATAATGGTGATAATAATGAAATCACTACCAGGTGGTGCAAATGGCACCATTTCTCACACTATTTAAAAAAAACTGCTAAGCAAAAAAACAAAAACAAATGGTCAAATGACTAACAAAAACTATAAAATCTAAGTAAAATATCCTAACTTAAAGTCCAACAACTTTATTTAAACTTTAACAAACACTGTTGATTTTGTCTGTTATTTTGTGAATTATTATGATCAAACACCTTCACTGTATGTCATCAACAAAATATTAAATTCTATCAGAGCATCTTCATTTATTAAAAACCAGTCTGACAAAAATTAATTTTAAGAATTAACAGAGTTTCAGACATTGTTTTATTGAAAATAATAACATTTGATGTCACCATGATAGGCATCAACCACTACATATCTCGAAACTTATCATACAAGCTCTTAGAAAAGAACCTAACTAACTGACCTCCATCATGGTGACATCAACCTTTAATCATTTCTATAAATAATCAGTATATAAACCTTTTAATTCTCAATAAGAACTTTCATGTGAAAGAAATCAGGTTAATCTGGTCAGTAATGTGTGAAGCTGGTAGTGTTGTTTGTGAAGATGTTTAATAATACCCTTCTGAGATCTTGAGATCGGTAAGTGTTTAACTTTTTGTTTAGATTCAAAGTGTTTCTGCTGAGTTTTGTGGGTCACCATTGTGAAGGAGTATCACTGTAAAAAAAAAAAAAATTGTGCTGTAAAATATGTGGTTGCCAGCATTATACTGTTAATTTACAGCTCTTCATTTTTACAGTATGTTACCATTATTATAAGTCATTATCATCATTATTGTAGCTCATTTCATTTTGGAAACCAATTGCTTCAAACCATTCGAGTTTAAAAAACTAGTGTTAGTACGGTGTTAGTACAGTGAACTTATTTTATTTGAGTCCACTAATAAATATTTCTTACTATAAAACCACAAACATAAAGTGTAACAACAAAGCAACCAAAACATGGTTTTACCTAAATCTTTGTAGATTATCATTAACTAGCAATAGCACGCATTTATGTACTAAAATGCTTAGTAAAGAGATAATCACTGAATCAGCAATTCCACAGGTTCTGTCTTTAAATCAAGCATCAGAATATCAGTGTTTGTGCCTCATCATTGACTGAAGCACAGGCTCTACTCTCCAGCACAATGGTGACCCACAAAACTAAATTAAACTAACACATCTCTCTTGAGCAAAAACACATAAATACAAATTAATATTTAATCTCTTTATCCGTTCATAACTTTGCATAACTGTTTTTCTATGAACATTCACTAAGACTTTAGTGAAATTAACTTGTTTTGTTTGGTAAATTTGACTGTAATGTTTTACAGTGTATTTCTGTTTTGTTTTTTGTTTTTTCCTTGAATTAATGGTAATCTGCTAGCAGCACTGGTTGCCAGCATGTTACTGTTTTTCTACAGTTTGTTTCTGTAAGTTTATTACTGTTAAATTATGTTTCATGCTATTTTTTTTTTCCATCTTACATCTTTAACACTTTAAAACCCACAGCAAAAACCTCTTATCATGTGTCCACTCTAGAGTAACACTGAATCAGTGCTGAAGTTAATGAGATAATTATGTGATTAATTAATTGCTAATTGTGCATTAGTGATTAGTGATGTTAACAAGCAGAATCACTGCATGAAAGAGAAAAACAAAAACTACAATTGACTTCAGCCACTACTTTTAGCCATTACTGTTGTTTTTTGATTAAATTTCCACATTTATTTCAATATTAATTGCGGGTGCAAACCTTATGTTGATTTAGGGTGCTTTCACACCTGTGGATCAATTGCTTTGTTCCAAAACAGGGATTAAAATTATTACAATGTTATTCTTGTGCGGTTCATTTCACATGGCAAAGTTTCTAAAAAGACCAAATGTGTTAATACAAACACATTTGTAAATAAGTAAACTGTCCTCTCACTGGTCAAAGTTCCATGATTTGATGGATGGAACAACAACAGCTTTGTGGGCTTATTGTTGCATTTTTTGTAGCTGTCGTTATATTAATTTATAATTTTGGGCAGAAGTCCAGCATTCGTCTGGAAAACATTTTTAAAATACACCTACTACAAAGAGAGCAAAAAGACGGCACTATAAAAAGAAAAGAAGCACTTTTATTTTGAATGACGAAGACGTGCTCACACACAGACATTCACAGGTTCCTTTTAAGTGGTATTAGCAAAACAACAAAGCTACTGCTGTTCACGAAACTGTAATTACCCATTATACAATGTGATATAGCCTCACTACAACCGAACCGCTCCAGAGCTCATTTTCAGTCGAGCCGAGACCACCTCGTTCAGGCAATCCCAAACCGACTGTTTTGGCGTGGATCCGAGCGCGATTGCCGTTTTCACATATGGCCAAATGAACTGAGCTAAGGGGGGAAACATGCCAGGTTCTAAAACAAAGTGCCAGGTGTGGAAGCACCATTAGTGCGGTTAGCATTGATGCATTAACATTTAACATTGTTTCAATGGCTGCTTGCTATCTAGGTCATGTTCTTCACTCTTTGCAGGCTGTCGAGCTGCAGTTTTGGAGAGGAAGACTGTGCTGCTCTGATTTCAGCTTTGAGTTCAAACCCTTCACACATGAGAGAACTGAATCTAAGCTATAATGAAACAGGAGACTCAGGAGTGAAGCTGCTCTCTGCTCTACTGGAGGATCCACACTGCAAACTAGAGAAACTACAGTGAGTGTTATAATGCTAAATAATAATTTAACATTTCATGTTAAAGGGACTGATCATCCAAATCAGTACTTTCTTCTTGTGGAATATCAAAGATATTTTGAGAAGTGCATCAATTTTTATGTATGTATGTGTTAATGTATGAATGGATATACGTATGCATGTACTAGAGGTTGCGTTAACCGAAAAAAAAAAAATTCCATCATTTACAGATTTTAGCAGTGATGGAAAAATCAGAAGGCCATCTGTTATTTTGACAGATTACACTGAGGGTGACCAACGGTGTTGTAATTTGTAATTTCATCACTTTATTTATTTATTTTTTTAACCCTGGTTGCCATATTTTGTTGTTTTTTGTGGCTTTTGCTGTCACTGCGGGGTGTGGTGCTGAGCATGAAAAGTGACACACTGTCTTTGTTCATCTGTTCTCTTTGTAAAATGAAAATTAAAATGGCAGGTAATAATAGATTAATGACAGAATTTTTACAACCCTCTCCATAAAAATGATGGACAATGTTAAAGTCTAACACAACCTCTGGTATGCATGTTTGTATTTATTTATTGTTTGTTTGTTTGTTTGCCCACACAATGGAAGTCAGTGGTACCAAACTGTTTGGTTACCATTTACATTTCAATGTTCATTTCCTTTTAACCCTCTGCGGTCTGAGGTGATTTTGGGGCCCTATAGATGTTTTGACATGCCCTGACATTTGTGCTTATTTTAGCTACTTATAACATACTACCGGCCAACATATAATTTTTTGGTATTCAGCACAAACGGTGCTATAATAATATGTGAGCAGGATGGATGTACATGTTTGCATTTTTTAGAAAAAAAAGATTATGCGTGGTTAGTAAGTTTTGGGAAAATAAATGTAGCTGAAATAAGGCCATAAAACTCATACTGAATAGTCCTGAACAAGGCTTTTGAGTAATCACTCTTGTAGGCTAGAATATTTACTTCAAAATGATGTGAAAATGACTGTACTTACTCTTTCACAGAAAACAATATATTGATGTAAATTTTCTAAGACGTGTTTTGTGTTAGAAAGCCGTATGCGAGGGAGGGATAATGGCCATGAATATTTAGTGATTCACACCTGAGAGACAAAAGGCCGTCCCCTAATGGCCCATCACTGTGACTGTCACTATGAGGCAGGTAACAAAGAATGAGAGGAAAGTAAGATAATGGGGGGGGTTGGTCATTTGTATTTTATTTACAGCACAATATAATCAAAACATACATAATGATGGTCAAAGATTATTATACTCACTCACTGACCTAACCACAGAGATGTGAACAGACCTTGTGTCATTCCTGTTCAGCAAGTGAAACTAGTAAACCATACCTGATATTTAAGTGTTTGCTGCTTCTTTCCATGGATTCAAGATAAAAAAAAAAAAGCCACAGAGCTTATTTTACCATAGAAAATCAGTGAAAAACAACATCTGATGTTGATACAGCGCTCTCAGAAGGAAACTATTTGAAGGGGACTCCAGTAAAAATCAGCAAGATTCATCTGTGGTGCAGGTATCAAATCACTAAAAAACAAAAACAAAAAACATCTCTGAGCATGTTAATATCATTAGAATCTGTAGATAACGATCTTGTAGTCACAGATTCACGCATACTTTGTACTATGTAAAAAGGACATGTTATATCTGAGAAACAAATTATCGTTTAGCACATTATAAAACTCTATTTGGGAACAGAGTACTAATAATAAACAGGATCTAGACATACTTAGACTCGTAGTTTTCATTGTGTTACAGTGTACATTCATATCACTTTTATATCGTATTTTGTTTTATATTATATAGAACATGAAAACTTGGTCGCGTCGTAAGAAATTTTGATACAATGAACAACATATCATTTTCAAAATGTAAATGTGCTAGTAAATGTCTTCAAGCTTATGTCAAAATAACACGTTAATTAAAGAAACATCACTTACTCGTCAGACTGATCTCTTCCTCTGGATCAGCCGCGCGTCGCGTTGTTCTTCATCCGAGGTGAATTCTGTGTGATTCCTCTCAGCGCGTCTTCTTTTTTTCTGAAGGTAAATTCTGCCATTCCTATCAGCGCGTCTTTTTCCAGAAATGAACAGTAGCCGAAATGAACTTGATGAAATGTCAAGCTTTGTTTAGGATGATGTGGGCGCTAACACGCGGCGCCGCGCACATGGCTATTTATCATATCAAAAGCAAAAGCAGCTCGTGAGCGTGATCGCATTAAAAATAATTAGCTCTGAGGGAAAAACTAGGCATCACGTTGGTTTCATACAGAATACTTTAGCACAGAATATTTGTTTTTGATAAGACTTGATTTATTTAAAAGTAGAGATATCAAGCTTTCTCCTGTCGGTGTGCCGAGTATTCACTGAGTTTAGGTTCATTTTATTGACGCATTTCTAAAAGCCGTTCGCGGAGACAGTGAAGACTGAGAAAGCACCGTGTTTATTTTCTTTAATTTAAAGCAGCATACAGTTCAGTTTTTATTGTGAGTGTGCTCAAATAAAAGTATACACTTAATGGTTTCCAATGATGTATAACACTTATTTGTGTGACCAAAATCGACAGAGTATTTTTAGTGTCTTTCGCACTGATCTTAAAAAACGTGAGCTGATCACGCCGGCGTGATCGTCGACCCCAGGGAGTTAAGGATTGAAATGTAAATGGTCAAATACAAAGATTATACTGAATGTTCCCAAGACAAGTGTATGTTAGTATATACACTTAAAGACCACTGAAAAAAAATCACAGTACATAAGTGTAAGACAAAATTAGAGTATCTGAAGTATCTGAAGAATATTTATATCAGAGAGAACAGCATTCATTAATGCTACTTTCCTTAATTAAGTGGATCAAAACCTTTCATCAGTGTTGTCCTAAAACCAAAACAATACCAGTTCTTGTCTTAGGACAACTTCAAACTTTTTTGATTCACTTCAAATGTTGACTACTGTATACTTATCAACCACTAAAAAAAAAACCCCACCAGTCTAATGTCATAATTATACTACAATGTTACTTAGTTTAACTTACCTATATAAACATTATCACCTATATAAGTACTACAAAAATTTGAAGAATGAACATGATTAACTAATTCAGTATCACAATCTGAAATAATGTGGGCAGAGTGTACTTAAAAGAATTGCTTAGCTTTTGTTTGCCTGGTGAGTTAAAATCTCTATATTGTCGATCCTGGTATAAAAGAGAAAAGTAGAGCTCATACAAACACACACAAGGAGGTTGTATGTCATACATACAAACTCTCACCTTAAAACTTAAACACAATCTCAGAGATCATTCATGTTCTGCACTCTCTGCAGGCTATGTAACTGCAGAATTGGAGAGGAAGGCTGTGCTACTCTGATTTCAGCTTTGAGATCAAACCCCTCACACCTGAGAGAACTGGATTTGAGCTATAATGAACCAGGAGACTCAGGAGTGAAGCTGCTCTCTGCTCTACTGGAGGATCCACACTGTAAACTGGAGAAACTACAGTGAGTATTTTAATGTCACTGAATAATAACTTAATATTTCATGTTAACAGGATTGTTCAACTGAAATTACAATTATGTCATTATTTACTAAATGGTATGACTTCCTTCTATGGAACTAATTATTTGGATCAGTATTGTAAAGTGAAGATCATGGCAACCCACTAGTGTTACCAAATCTAGCAAAATGAATTACTAACCAGGACCTTACAAAAACCTCAAAGGTTTACAATGACTTCAGTAAATTACTACACAGCAAAATCTCCAGTGTTAATTTAACACTCCGAGTGTGGACTCATATAAACACTGAAGCAGTGTTAAAGTAATACTGAAGCAGTATTGAAGTTAATGAGATAATTAGGTGATTAATTAAGTGATGATTGACCATTTTGAGAAGATATTTTAATTTATGTATGTATGTGTAAACACCCAGAGTTTGGTTACTATGTTTCTTTGGTGTAACACCACTTTTCACTAGGGTACTCTAGGTAGCATTCTCCCTTGTTTTTAACCAGGTAAGGCTGACTGCACACTTTCTATGGACAACAAGGACAATGAACAGCTAAAGTTTTTCTTTTTTAACTTCATTGCCAAACAACTTTTTGAGTGTTGTCTTATATTGTCATTTCAAATTAAATATATAGATAAAAAAATTAAATAATTACGGAGTGTCAATGTTATTTTTTTCCAATTCATAAATAACACTCACATCAAGTCAAATTAAAATTTTAATCTGTAGAATATTTGAAGAGTACTTGAAGAGTATTTATATTAAAGGGAACAACATTCGTAAATGCTACTTTCTCTAATTCTTTGTGAGAACAAAAAAGGAAAAATATAGTGATATCTATAATCGTACCTATATTAACGTTATCGCCTATATAAGTACTACAACTACAATTTTTGAAGATTAAAAACAATAAACTAGTTTAGTTTCACTAGCTAGAATCATGTGGGTAGAGTGCATTTGTAATAATTGCTTAGTTTTTGTTTGGGTGGTGAGTTAAAATCTCTACAGCCCTGATTCTGGTGTGTGAGAGAAAAGTAGAGCTCATACAAACACACACAGGGAGGAATTTTTTTCTCCATGTCACACAAACATACTCTCACCCTAAAGCTTAAACACAGTCTCAGAAATGTATGTTCTTGCTCTCCACAGGCTGTGGAACTGTAGTATTGGAGAGGAAGGCTGTGCTGATCTGATTTCAGCTCTGAAAAAAAATCCCTCACAATTGGAAGAACTGGTTCTGAGTTATAATAAAGTAGGAGACGCTGGGGTGAAGCTACTCTCTGCTCTACTGGAGGATCCACACTGTAAACTGGAGAGACTACAGTGAGTTTATAATGCTATTGAATAATAATTTAACCTTTCATGTTAAAGGGATTTTTCACCTAAAATTATAATTTAAGTTGCTTTAAGTCATTCCAAAACAGTATGCCTTTCTTCTGTGGAATATCAAACATATGTTGAAAAGCATGTCTATTTTATTTATTTATTTATTTATGCTCTATTGGAGGATGCACACTGCACAGCAAAATCCCCGGTGTTAATTTAACACTCAGAGTGTGGACTCATATAAACACTGAAGCAGTGTTAAAGTAAGTTTTAAAGTTAAAGTAAGTGTTTAAGACAATTAGGTGATTAATTAAGTGATGTTTGACCATTATTGACTTGGTCTTGGTCATTATTGACTTGATGTTAACAAGCAGAATCACCAAAGGAGAAGATCAAAATTTTAAAGTAACCATTATAGTGGTCAGTGTTTGCATTAGTGGGATCCTGACCCTTACATTTTGGGTCAGGTTGACAAGATGGGAAATTTAAAAATCTTTTAAAAACTTGTTTTAAAAGCATACATCAGGTATTTTAAAACGTACACAGCATGTTTATGTTGGTTTTTATATAATTAAAAAATAACTTTTGTAAAAAATGGTGCATATGTCAAGACTGAATGTACATGAAAATGTTAAATGTTATAACCACCAAAAAATATTAAATATTTTATCCACCTAGATGGCAAGTAAGCTTACTCATTGAAACAAACACTTCATTTTAAAATATCACACGAAAATAGATTTTATTAGCGTTATCTCTAAATGTAAATTTTAATGCGTTTTTACAATATTTGGTGGGGCATATGCTGAAAACACCTCTGTTTTCTAAATAATCTTTTAGAACAATCTTTTTAAACAAATTTTGTAAAAAAAAAAAAAAGTCAAAAACCATATTGTTATAATAAACTAGATGATAACATTTTATTCAACATTAATTTTCCTGTATATAATTATATTTTTGTGGAAAATACTGGCTACACCAATTGACACAAACCAGTTACACCACCTGAACATATTGCTTCTACAGCCAAAGGCCTGAAAATCGAGCATGACTGTCAACAAGTTCAGCTGAAGTGCTTTTTTTTTTTCAGTGCTAAAAAAATATTGAAAAAATCTGGCAACACGAAATTATCATAGTGATGAACAGTGAACTCATCTCGAATTGTAATTACAGTTAAGAAACAATATCTGACAAGAAATCAGGGTGATGAACAGTGAACTCATGTCTCTTATTGTAACTTTAATTTTCATATTATAATTTCGTATTGTATTGTGCCACGTATTGGGAAAAAATGGAGCTCAGTTATATCATATTAATTATGAAATATCAGAAATTTAATGAATTATATTTTACAGACGTAAATTATAATATTTGGTTAACATTTTTTTTAATCAGTGAATTTATGTTCAAATGTAGACATCCACTTCCTCCAGCTTCATTATTAACTTCTTTAACTTCTAAAAATGAAAAATAAAAAATTACCCCATGACCCCTAAGCCATCGTAAGTGACTTTCTTTTTTTCAAATTAATACAATTGGAGTGACATTAAAAGTGAATGGGTGATATTCAATAGTCCAATAAACTACATCCATCCATCATAAAAAAGGTGTTCCAGGTGGCTCCAGGGTGTTAAAGGCCACCTGAAGCGAATCAATGCACTTTTGTAAGAAAAATATCCATATTTAAAACTATAAAATGTAATCTCTAGCTTCTGCTATCTATTTGCGTTTACTAGAGAGTGGCGTTCCAGCAGATGATCTAGAACGTAGACTCAGTGTAAGCATTGGTGAGAATATGCTAGTCTCGCGAGAACCAAATTTTGTTTACAGCAAAGGAATACCAATCTCCTCTTGGCTTATATCGAAATCTTTTGACATTTTTCTTCTTTTGACAATTTTCTTCTTCTCTTCTAATTTGTGATCGGTGTTTTGTTTTGCTCTCTCCTGTATGATTCTGTGTTTTTCACTTCTCATCAGAGCTTACGGTACATCCTACGTCATCCAGAGGAATGCCATTCTCTCATGAACACAAGTACTATAGTTAGCAGAAGCTAGAGATTATGATTTAAGAGGTTTTATATATGGATATTTTGCTTACAAAAGCACATTGATTCACTTCAGGAGGCCTTATTAACCCCTGGGGCCATCTGGAGCATTGAAGATCACCCATTCACTGCCATTATAATGCTTGGATAAGCCAGGAAATTTTTTTTTTTTTTTTTTTTTTTTATAATATAACACTGATTATATTTGTCTGAAAGAAGAAAGTTACATATCTCCTTGGATGGCTAGAAGGCAAGTAAATCAGGTGGTAATTTTCATTCTTGGGTGAACTATCTTGGGTGAACCATCCCTTTAAAATGTTAAGTGAATGGAATAGAAATATGCATTAAAGCTAAACATTTCAAAAACACAAATGTTGTGTAACATAACTATTTTATCCTAGACTTACAGAGCTTCAATAATAAAGCTGTAGAAAAAGAACCACTTTCTCAAAACATACAGCATTAAACACTTGAAAATAGTTTCAAATAGTAGGTTAGTTTATATTACATCTTAAATCAGCATCACTAACTAGTGTTATTTGACTAAATCGGCCCCTAATAGAAAGGCTTGTAATAGGAGTCAAATGGTGTAACCAGTTACACCACTTGACATTTCAATTTAAAATCAAATTTGACAGGCATTATCATGGACACCTATGTAGGTATATGTCCTTGGTGGAAATACTTCAAATGTATTTTTTAAAGTTAATACTCATTTTTATATTGATGAATTATCAATGTATTTCTGAGGTCATACCATTTGACATGTATACCTAAGAATACCTGACCATACCCTAAAAATGTCAAATTATCTCACATTTTAAAGAGAGTTACTAACCTCTTGCAAAATGTTCTTGCAAAATAATAACAAAATGGCTCCTTGAATGGTGATTACACCACCTTGACACTTCAGGAATTTGACTTGACTCACATAATTCCCCAGATTAATTATAATATTCAGAACAATGGTGCTCCATTTACTTTTATTTACTATTAAATAGTACTAATGTAAGATTATCCCAAACTAGCTGATCTGGTGTTTTATCGTGCCTTGCGGCATTAATAAATAATGAGCTGAATTGTAATTTCTTTATTCTTACTATTTTATTTTTGCTGTTTTCATGTGACTTTTTAGGAGATTGTTTTGTGATGAACAGAATTGATCTGTAAATCAAATATGCTGTTTGACACCACTGTTGAGATTCATATGTTGATTTTTGATGTCTTTTTCTTTTCTTTTTTTTCTTTTTTTTAGCAGAACAGCTTGTAAGAAATCCTTCCAAAAAAGTATATAAAATACAAGATATTTTGCTGTAGAATCACTAGACTGTTATATTCAACTCAGAGATTAGACTTTATATGAATACATTAAAATATAATGATAACCATCTAATGACTATTGCTCTTGGTTTGTCTGGCTGTTATAACTCAATTACAGCAGCCTAACATAAACTAATATTAAAGATTAAAGGGCCAAGATCCCATCTAATGCAAACATGAAACACTATAATGGTGAGATTAAAATTCTGCTTGTTAACATCCGGTGTCTTTGGTAATGGTCAATCATCACTTCACCCTTTAAAGTGCTCTTATTATGCCTTTTCAAATATGACCTTTCATGCAGTGTGTCATGTAGCTGTATGTGAACATAAACTATCTGCAAAGTTGTGAAGCCGACAGTGCAGGATAAATAAAGTTATTGTTTATCAAAAAAAAAGAGTCAGCTCACCATCACCTGAACGAGTTGTCAGGAATTCGAATCTTTTTCTGTTATGGCCACACGTCACGAAGTAACATATTTGCATAATGTCCGCCCACCTTCCACGTCGCGAACCACCTGCCTGCCCACAAACAGTAAAATTTACATGTGGTTTACGTGATGTCGAGAAGACGCTGTATCCTACGCTGTGAGTAAATTTGTTTTATATTCACTTCCAAAAGATGAATCCACAAAGATTGTATTTTCTAGCGATTGTTCAGAATAAGTAGTTGTGTATGTTATGTTGTGTAACAACCCTGGACATGTCTTGCTAACCGGCTAACTCACGCTTCTGTAGTTCTGTTGTTCAGCTGTGGATCCACTGTAGTTTAAAAATTTGTGATTGATGCAGCTTGACTGTCTGTCTGTCTCATTAGTTGGAGTAATGATAAAGAATGGCGCACAAAGCAGCTTTCACACCGAATGCGGCAAGTGCTGCGCTATGAAACCCATTCATTTCAATTGCTTGCGCCACGCGAGGACGGCTCGTTTCTGCTGGCGTGCAAGTTCAAATTAGTTGAAATTTTGTGCTCTGAAGGGCTGCACTGAACCCAACGGCCAGCGCAGCGATTTCTGTTTTCGGTGTGAAAGCTCCAGGGTTGTCATTCAGTTATGGCAATGGGCGTTTAGTTTTCCGACACTCTATACGTGGTAGACCAATCATAAAGGACTGCGCCATCTGACCAATCACAGCAGTGAGGGCTCACGGAAAGGAGGTGTTTAGAGAGACTGATTTTTCGAACTGCTTCGTACGAGTCGTTTACGAATCATTTAGAAATGAGGTAAAATTAAATCTATTTTTGGAGAAAACTAAAGTGTTTTTTGAACTTGCATACATGTAAACCTGTTTTAGGAGACTCGTAAAACAATATTAGCAACCTTTAAAATGGCATAATAGGAGCACTTTAACTGTCACTGTCCCCTCTGTGGGATGCCTAAGTTTACTTCACCATATTACAAATAAATCCTAATCTAATCATGACAAACTATACATCATTGCAAAGGTCTAAGACACCTAAATAGAGATTTTACCATATTTTTGTGTTACAAATTATGTAGGAAAAGTAATAGATTAATCTATGTCAAGAGTGCAATTTAAAAAATCTACATCATAACATGAGTTCTGACCTTTGTCACAAAAGACATTCTTCATTGCCTTTTTCCCTATCACAATTTAGAAATCATAAGTAATTATATATCAGTTCAAAACAATCTCAAAATTGATCCTTTGAAAGGCATTTTAAAATCAGACATTGCATTACCTTGGAAACTGTACATCAAAATCACATTAAAAAATGTTTTCATAAAAATTTAAGTCTGGATAGTGCATTTTAATGTCTGTGTTTAAAAATGGGAGTGACAGTTAAAGGGTTAATTAATCACCTAATTATCTCATTAACTTCAACACTGCTTCAGTGTTTATATGAGTCCTTACAGAGCGTTAAATTAACACTAGGGGTTTTGCTGTGTAGGGAGTTATCACGATCTTCACTTTAGAATACTGATCCAAAAAATTTGTGGTATAAGTTCAATATAGGTAACAATCCTCACTATTAACTAGTTAGCATGATTATTATTAACATATTGGATGTTTATTAGTACTTATAAAGCACATGAACATACTCTACATCCCATTCTAATAACCCAGTACCTAAAGTTAGCAACATCCTTACTAATTGTTAACAAGCAGTAAATTAGGAGTTTACTGAGGCAAAAGTCGTAGTTAAAGGTTTATTAATAGCAAGAATTGGACCTTAAAATAAATTGTGACCAAATTAAAAATTCCTTTAGAAGGATATAGTAACACCTGAATAGCTACTATCCAACAAGTTACAAAACCCTCAAAAGCTTACAATGATTTTAGCCATTGCTAGGGAGTTATCATGATCTTCACTTTAGAATACTGATCCAAATAGTTAGTAATTCCCTCTGAAGAATTTGGTAATACTTGAGTCATTGGTTACCATGACATTCACAGAATAAATAATACATTATGTAGTATTCATATTAATTATGAAGCTGTATGCAACAGGGAGGTATGAAAAAATAATAGTTACTGATTAGCTAATAGTGAACTACTACATTCAACTAAGCACTAATACTTATTAATTCTTTAGAGTTTGTTAGTTACTAGTAGTTACTACAGTGCTAATTTTGTGTTACTTATGTATTCTTGTGTAGTTATCAATTAATGAAATGATTGAACAGTATTCTTAAGTGTTACCTTCTGTTGTTGCTGTTCATGCACAGATGAATTTGTCCATTTTGTTGACCAGTGACCGAACATTAGCGAAATAAATGCTAGGTTTGCCCATTCAGGCAAAGTGAGCAGCCTCCAATGTTCTGGAGATCTCTGGGATAAGTCAGAGATAGGATTATAAAAGTAACAGAATGTTGTAATCTAATGTCCAGAAGTTTCTGTCTGCTGTAGGATATTAAAGCAAAGCTGTTCTGAGTGAACAAGGCAGCAAGGAATAAATAAAACACTGCTAAAGTGCAAAAACTGGGCCTCACATTGTGCACGGGCCACCATCTTAACTCTATTGATCTGTTGATTAATTTTTTTTATTTTATCGTTTTTTCTCTTTCTCTCTGTAGGCTGTGTAACTGCAATATTGGGGAGGAAGGCTGTGCAGCTCTGATTTCAACTCTGAGATCAAACCCCTCACACCTGAGAGAACTAGATCTTAGCAACAATAAACCAGGAGACTCAGGAGTGAAGCTGCTCTCTGCTCTACTGGAGGATCCACAGTTTAAACTGGAAAAACTATCGTAAGTTGAGTCCTGGATGCTTTTATTTTTCAATCATGCATTAAATTAGTGTAATTAGTGTATTTTATCTTTCTCTATATTTTACAGCATTTGACACTGAAAAACAACTGGAACAGGAACTCCAACCATTTCACCATTTTTTATTTGTACACTGAAAAAAATATTTTGTTGGTTCAACTTAAATAATTTATTTCATTTCAACAGTACATTATAACTGAATTCAACCAACCTGAAAAAAAAAAATTATATAATAATAATATTAATAATAAGTTTTATTGAAGCATAACAGTAGATGTGACCTGATTTCTCCATTTAGGTAAAATTGTCAACATTGTTGAGATTCATGCGCTGATTCCTGATCTTTGTGCGAGTCAAAAAGACAGCTCAAAACATATCCTATATAATAAAACAGAAAGATCACAATATCTGATTGTCGTGACATCATGAGACTAACAGCTAACATTCTCAGACATCAGACTTCTGATATAACCTGTGAGTCCATTACATAATGACTAGGTCAATAAGTAATCAAGATCTGATCAGAGTTTCTCACACAACTACTGCAATAACAAATGTGCCTTAGAAATACGCAGTTGTAGCAATCAGAGAAAATTGATGTTAAGTATTCAAGAATCAAGAGCCCAGTTAAATCAAACGCTTATCTCCACAATGATGACTTCAAACTTGATTATTTTCAGTAAAACATCAACATCTAAACCTCAGTTCTCAATAAGAAGTTTAGTAAGAAAGAAATAAAGTCAGACTGGATTGTAATAAGTGTGAGAGAGAGATATGTTAGTAATTTTTTTGCCTTTTTTTTATTTTTTGTTTTTACAGTGGTGCTGAAAAGTAGTGCTGTCTATTGTGATTTTTTTTTTAATGTGTTTGTTCTGAGCATTATTGGAAGTTGTATGATAGGTCAGATTTAGGTCAAATTAGAATTATAACCTGCACAGGTACACTTTTTACAGTTTACAGTGTTTGTGTTGCTCTGCTTGCAGTATTTCTCACAAATAGTGTCATAGCAAATGCCTAAATGCATTCAAATGATACAGTGTTTTTTTCACAGAATGTATTTTAAAGTGAGAATTTACTTTAGACTTCAAATATGTGCTTTAATAAAGATAATGTTAAAAATTGTTGTGTTATTTCTCATCGCCACCAAAAGATTTTCCCCCAAAGTGTAACAGAAGGGAAGCAAGACAGACACAAGACCTGTATTTCCTCACTTAAATTTTGTTGTTGAATACTATGTGTGAACATTATTCACACACAAAAACACAACACACTTGCGAGCAATTATTTAAATAACCTCACAAGGATTGCAGTCCTCATCATTAGTGATGTGACGTTTGACACCAAGGCTTCGAAGTTTGTATCAAAAAAACGAAATTTCACAATGAAGCACTGTGCCAGAGCTTGATTCGTTTTGCCAAAACCATGTGATCTGTGACGTCCGAAGCTTTGTTTTTGCACACAACCACGTGCCTTTTTCGTATTCTGATTAAAAAAATGTGAACCCCTGTGCAGTTTCAAACATCACTCACTTCATCAGTAAGAATAAATCATAATATGATTAAAAATTTGCAAGTGTAGTTTCGTGCATTTTTATTTTGTATTAATTCCAGGTTCACAGACACTTTAATTCCTAAAGGTAATGGGTCGGCTACTTGAAACCTTAACAGGGAACACAGCCCAAACAGGCAAAAAGTGAACCTCAGGGGGGCCGCTTACTTAAAGCCCTGAACCCAACCCTGCTACCAAAAATGTAGGTAAAAGGGAGGGATCTTATTAAAGGAAACCCTTGACCGGTACACGTTTAACAAAAATTCTTGAATAGGTAGCCTGAAAGAGACTTAACCTATAGCCATAGGTGGACTGTCTACTTAAAATTTCTGAGATGAGTAAAACAGCCCAATCAAGAACAGCCCATCAAAGGGAACAGTAACACTTTATTTTTTGGTCTCTTAAAGGAGAACTCCACTTCCAGAACAACAATTTACAAATAATGTACTCACCCCCTTGTCGTCCACAATGTTCATGTCTTTGTTTCTTCAGTCGTAAAGAAATTATGTTTTCTGAGGAAAACTTTTTAGCATTTTTCCTCCATATAATGGACTGATATGGTGCCCCGATTTTGAACTTCCAGTTGTAAATGATCCCAGGCGAGAAAGAAGGGTCTTATCTAGCGTAACGATCAGTTATTTTAATAAAAACAGTACAATTTATATACTTTTTAATGAAAACTCCCATCTCATGTTCTCCCTCAACTTCGAAATCATCCTATATCGCTCTTTTACCTTTTTTTGTTAAGGGTGTTTGATGATCTTTGCATATTCACTTTGCAAACACTGGGTCGGTACTTCTGCAGTGATGTAGGATGATTTTGAAATGATTTTTGAAGTTGAGGGAGAAAGTACGATTTCTGAGTTTTTCGACATACACTAACTGTCTTGAGTCAGAATACACAGAGTTCATGGAGAAAAGGGCAAGACGAACGTTTGAGATTAAAAAGTATTTTTTTTTTTTTTTTTTTTAAATATAAAAAATAACCAATCGTTTCGCTAGATAAGACTCTTCTTCTTTGGCTGGGATCGTTTACAACCGCATTTGGGATCATTTGAAGCCACATTTAAACTGCATTTTGGAAGTTTAAAATCGGGGCACCATAGCAGTCCATTATATGGAGAAAAATGCAGAAATGTTTTCCTCAAAAAACAATTTCTTTACAACTGAAGCAAGAAAGACTTAAACATCTTGGATGACAAGGGGGTGAGTACATTATATGTGAATCTTTGTTTTGGAAGTGGACTTATGCTTATTAGTGCTTATTAGCATGCATATTACTAGAATATTAGCCATTTATTAGTACTAATTTAGCACATATTAATGCCTTACTCTACATGACCTTATTCTACATCACTAATCCTACCCAATAACTAAACTTAACAACTGCATTACTAACTAAGCAGCAACTTAGGAATTTATTGAGGGAAAAATCGTAGCTACTAGTTAAGTGTTCCCTATTCTTAAATGTTACCAAAACAGGGGAGGCAGCCCAACCCAGATCAGAGAAGGGAGCAACCCTACTTAATACCTAAAACACTGGCTAGGGGCAACCTGTAGCGAGATGTCACTTCCGGGTTGCTGCTTGTGCGTTTGACCAGTTGGCTATTTGAGTAGTGCTATGTCAGTAAAACGTTTTTTTTTTTTTTTATTCATTGTTCTTTTTATTTTTATCTGTTGCATTTTTCTACCCTGTCTAAGGACAGTGCAAATCTTGTTTTTTTTTTTTAAACCTTTTTTAGCGCTATTTTTTTGCACAAAGCAGTGACTCTTTTCAGTCATGCCCTCCGGGCACAGTTGCCCTTACTTCACCGTGACTCTTGGACTATTGTACTTAACAGCCTGGTTTCATCCGTTACTGGAATACACCGGGTATGGCTATTTGTGGGTTTATTTGGTCAAGGACATGCCTGCAGTGGCAGCTTTTCTGTGAGCTGGCATCTGCTGTTACAAACAATATGTCCAATAACCCACAGGTCACATACGCCAGATACTAATGCAGCTCGGACTTCAGCCACATCACACCGTCTTTACTAGAGATCGACCAATATATTGATTTACCAATATTTTTCTCGATATTTAAGCATTTTACCACAATCAGTTAACGGTTTTGTAATATCGGGTTCACTGATAAACACCGCCATCTTGTGGCTGTTTTGAGAATTGCGCGCATGCAGCGCGCCTGAGGGGAGACCCGACAACAGCGCGCAAAGGTAAAGTGAAGCCTACCTTCTCGCTTTGCGTTATTTAGTAAACTTTATTTAATATAACAGCCATTAATGCTCATTATTAGATGTGATACATAAATGCCTGATATGTAACTAGTTTATGCACCTTGGCTCTAATAGAGACGAACTTACAGCCATGTAAAATAATTCAAGTCCTGCCCCAATAAACATAACTCTGTCACACGTAGGCTTAAACCGTCATAAGAAATAGCTCGAACTCACAGTCACGTAAGATAATCTGTCAAGTCCCGTCCCAATAAACGCAACTTTGCATGAATTAAATAATACAGCCATTAATGAGCACATGCTGAAAATAAAAGCACTGAATTTAATTCTCTCTCTGTCTGTGCTCATCATTCGTCTCGTGAAGTCGTTTTCATTTTGCCGTTCACTTAGAGCCCTGCACAGGCCTCAAATATAGGCCCTAAGTTAATTTAGAAAAACGTTTGGAGCATTTTATGTTCGTTAAATATAAGTTTTTGTTGTTTCAAGTAACGACTAAGCGACCAGCGGATAACTGATCATAGTCTGTTTGATCAACTTTGCCTTCTCAAATCATCACGACTTGCCTTAAATTAACTCTTTTAGGCCTATATCTATAGATTTTAAGTATAAAGTTGCTCAATGTTAGTTTCAATGTTAAACTTGAAAAAAATGTGCGCTATTAGGCACATGCCCAATGGTGTGTGAGGAGAGTGGATGCTAAAGCTGCTTACAGGACACGGAGGCACCAGTGCGATCACTAATCACATTTCTTTCAGTGGAAACAATTTAATTATTCCGTCATTTTTGCTCATGAAGTTGGAGCAATACATCGTGGCGAGTTCAGATCCGCAAATTCACCCTGAAATCACTGATTCAGAAAACACTAGTTTATTAATAAATAATTTAAAAAAATCTTCTTACTATTTTCACCTCGACACATTCATGGTAATTACTTTTGCCAGTGCTTTACAGCAAGCTTTAACCTATTGCGTGCACTTGAACACGGATCTCTTCCCGCTGCTGCTGCTGATGGAAACACTAAACGCCTTCCGAGCCGGTCTCAAAAGTGAAAGCGAAAGTGAAGTCTCCTGTTGTTCCCACCAGCGTGGAATTTTTTCATCACCATAAATTGTGGATGTCAAAAGCCTTAAAACAGACAGGAAGCCCGGCCCGGGTCTGAGCTATGACGTGAAAATTGTCCCGAAGCCCAGCCCTAGGGACGTAAAATGGTCGGGGCCCGTCGGGCTTGGGCTGAAATGCAGGGCTGTACGTTCACTCACCGGGTTGATGCTCTGATGGCCACCACATGTAACTTTTAACAAGATTTTGTGACAACAAAGTGACTCCTGTCCTTTATTTATTTTCTCCATTTGAAAACATTCTACATTTTTTTGCTCATTAGTGTTGCAGCTGATGACTTTTTTAAATAAAATGTTTTTATTGTTGTAATATGAAGATTAAATTTAACATGAAAGAGTAAATGTTCAATACTTTTTAAGATGACTGAAAGGAGGAAAATCCAAAGTGAAGTATGGACTTACTTCATTCAGTCACTGATTTACTTTATAACAGTAAATAAATATCGGTTCTGCATATCGGTTATCGGGCATATAATTATGTAAATAATCAGTATTGGTAATAAAAAAAAATCTATATCGGTCGATCACTAGTCTTTACGGATGGTTTTTCCAATGGAAAGTTCTCCAACCAACCCACAGGGTGGTGTTACAGCCAGATTAAAATGGAAGACACGTAAACAATGTGCGTTCCCGTCCATCATTATGTTGATGTGCGTTCTCTCTCCGCAACAAAACGAACGAGCTGCAATTCAAAGAGGCTTCTATTCTTGCATTCACGGAAATGTGGTTGAATAAGAAAAATGATACCGGCACGCTACACATTAATGGTTTTGCCCCTCCACTACGTCTGGACTGGGACAGTAAACTCACAGGGAAACATGGCACGGTGTGTGTCTATTTGTAAATACAAGCTGGTGATCCACAGTCTTTGTGTCTGTGTTGCACAGCTTCTCCCTCACTGAGCTTCTGGCTGTTTCCTTCCACCCTTTTTACCTCCCCAGAGAATTTGCATAGCTTTTCTCATTTCTCATGGTTTACATCCACCTCAGAGCCAATGCAACTACAGCTACATTACCATTCCTTAAAACAAAATAGAAGAGTTATGATCCAAAGTTCTCTCCAAAGTTCATCCTGGGAGACTTAAAATCACTGCTGTCCTGACAAGTCCCTAAAAGGTTTTCAGCAGTATGTCACATGCACCACCCGCCTGGAGAAGATACTGGATAAATGCTATGGTTCAGTTTTAGATGCATAAAGAGCTCTCCCCCTCTCTGCTCTGCCGACCTCCACACTATCCTTCTTGCTCCAGCATATACACTGGAAAACAGTAGAAGTATTCAATCCCTACAAAGATGCTATGAATCCACAGAGTGGGACAGCCTTCTTTCCCCCTCCAATAACATCAATAAGCAGGTAGACACAGTTTCATTTCGTACATTTCCTTCTGTGTCAACAACATCATCCCTTTAAAAACAGTCACCATCTTCCCCTACCATAAACCCGGGATCATCAAGGAGCTTAAGGAGAAATTGGAAGAGGATTTTCTTCACTGGCTCTGAACTGGAGAAATATATATATATATATATATATATATATATATATATATATATATATATATATATATATATATATATATATATATATATATATATATATATAAATACAGTCAAATAGGTCAAGCAGACCATTAAAATTGGCAAGCTGAAATATAAGAATAAAGTAGAGCAGAAATTCATGGATGGAAGCCTCCACTCAGCTTGGCAGGGCCTCAAAACCATGGCCTCCATAAACACTGCTGCCACCAACACAAAAACCATTCGGGTGGAGTGCAGCAGCCCCACATTCCTCCCTGATAACCTTAACCTTCAAGTCAGACAACTCTACTCAGCTCGAGGTGATGAGATCCAAACTCAAACCCAATAACACATTTGCCTTCAGCACACAGGATGTAGTGAGAGCCCTCGGGAGAACCAGAGAGAGTAGCTCACCCGCTCAAGACAACATTAGTGGACATGTCCTGAGGCACTGTGCTCAGCAGCTAGGGGACATGTTTCGAATCTTGTTCCAGAACTCCATAGACAGCAGCACAGTCCATCAAATGTGGAAACACTCCACAGTCATTCCCATCCCCAAGAAAAGTAAGACCAAAGCTCTGAATGGCCTCCGGCTCTCACCTCTCTAGTGATGAAAGCCATGGAGAGGATCATAAAACACCACATCATCAGAGCAACAGACTCACTGATAGACTTCAGTCTGCATATTGTGCAGGCAGAGGTGTTGATTCAAAAACATTCATCATAGACGGACACCTGGAGCACCCCAACACTTCAGCCAGACTCCTGTTTGCTGACTTATCCTCAGAATTGAACACCTTGCAATCATATGGGGGGGGATCTCTCCTCAACCACCACCAGTGTGCAGCATCAACTTGGATGATGCGACGGCAGGCACAGGACAACGGCGTCAGTGCGCTCACCACACACCAGCTACAGATGGAGAGGAGAGAGTGATAGAGCCAATTCAGTGAATGGGGAGTTATTAGGAGGCCATGCAGGGCTCTAGAGTGTGACCAATTTGGTTGCACATGCTACCCTAATTTCTCAATGGTGTGACTAAAAAAAAAATCTGCCGTTCGAGGGAGAAAAAAAAAAAAACGTCTCCACGCCTGTGGTTCAACAGACACACATTAGGCCCATATTGTGGTCTAAACCAATCAGAGATAGTGAAGGGAGTGTGGGAAGACCATGACCGGCAATTAGTGATGCACGGATGGCAATTATATCCACGGGGCTGCGGATAATCTGCGGGTCTGGTAATGAAAAAATGCATTCTGATTATTTGCGAGTGGATGAGATAAATCAATAATAACACAAATATTAACTACATTTTCTAAAATGTGAACCCATTTAAAAAAAAAATTTATCACAATTTCATTTGTGTGTGTGTGTGTGTGTGTTCGCCTGTTCGAAAAGTTGTGACAGAAAAGGTGACATTCCAGATAAAGTTTGAAGGGAGTTACGTCTGTTAATGCTATTGAGTAGGGTAATATGCAGTGGTGTAGTGCAGAAACTGCGTATACCCATTTCTTTATTAGTCAGCTTTGCGTATAAATCCCCTCTGATGTGCATCATCCAGTGTCCAGTAGTGTCCTGCATTAGCCAAAATCATGACAGTCCACCATTTCTAATTAAATCGTATGTGAATAAATACAAATACTCTCTCAAATCACCCAGTAAAGACGGGTGATTTATTAAGAATTATTATTGATTACTAATTTGAATCAGTACATTATAACGAAAACAATACATTAAAAATGTAAATAATTAGATTTTTACGATCAGATAAAATTTCTTAATTTCTTAAACTGGGTGAACCCCTGTAAACTTTTGTCCAAGGATCCAGTAGGCATTCAAACACCCAACCGATTTCATCAGAGATTGCGGAGAGTCACGTCCAGATGTCAGCTAACGTTATTCTTTTTAGCGTGGATTTGGCTTAAAAGCATGAGTGATTATAAGCTTATATAAGTGTGCAGGGATGTGCAGACCAGCTGAATCTGCTGGAATCTGAAATGAACCATCCATTCATCATATCATCATGCAAAACTAAGAATTAGAATAATTGTAAGTGGCGATTAAATGCGATGCGGTCAAAAATTAGGCGCACCAGTGCAAAAAGTTAGTCTAGAGCCTTGCCATGATTGACAAAGGCCATTGGAGGGAATTTGGCCAGGACACCGGGAATACACTCCTACTCTTAACAAGAAGTGCCATGGGATTTTACAGTATAGTGTCCCTGTTACTATACTGGGGCATTAGGACCCACAAGACCACAGAGTGAGCACCCCTTGCTGGCCTCACTAACACCTCTTCCAACAGCAACCTAGTTTTCCCAGGAGGTCTCCCATCCAGGTACTGACCAGGCTCAGCCCTGCTTAGCTTCAGTGAGCAATCAGTCTTGGGCTGCAGGGTGATATGGCTGTGGCATTTTGTGGCATTTGGGAACCAATCATGTGGATACTGTACTTTCTGGCCAACAGGTCACAGAGGATACTGGTCAATAATACTTTTTCTGATCTTCATTATACCTCAACTGGCTCAAGTTTGTGTGGATTCACCCCTGCTTGTCACAGGACCAAACCGCAGAGTGCAAGAGCTCAACTTAAAATCTTGAGAGTGAGTCAAGTCCACTATTATCACTATTACCCAGCTGAAGCTACACTGCCTCTGCAAACTGGGCCATCAGTAGGCGGTTTGTGAGTAGCACAAAGCTCACCAAAAACATAATTAGTCCAATATCAGGGCCAGATGTAAATAAGCAGCCAGGCAAAACGCTATAGTGGAACAGGAGGGAGGGTAGCAAGGGTGGCAATATCCAGCACTAGACACTAAGGGGAGTAAGTACCCGCAATGGCTACCCGCATGCCTCTTCTGAATCACCTGATGTGAATTCTGCAGTATCACAATTCCCAGTCACTTTCCTCAATCAACAGCCCAGTCAGCTTAGAACTACATTTCCCATTGTCCCTGCTGGTAACTACCTGCACTCATCAATGTAAAGCCTTGCCTGTCTTCAGTCTGTCTTCTGCTCCAACCTTTATTCCTATAAAACTGTTATCATCTCAGCTAAGTTGCCCTAAGAATTATATCCACTTGACATCCACCTGCATCACTATTTCAACTATATCCTGTGAATAAAGACTTGCATTATCCCAGTTGTCCTTCTCTTCTTATGTGACATGCAGCTTGAGGCTTATCTAGGTTGTTGTCACTCAACCAAAGACTACAACAGGCTTCCATCCTCAAGAATATACAGCTTTCATAAAAAGTTGCCTAGCTGCCATTGACACAATATTACAATGAAATGTTTTTTTTTTTTTTTTTTTTTTTTTTTTTTACAGGTTTAGTAACTGTAGTTCTAATTTAGTTATATTTAGCTTGCCACTGTCATCTTTTGGCTGGTTTTGTTGAGGATGCTTGACATTTGGCAATATCACCTTAAAACTGTTGCCGCGGGTTGTTTTTGATGTCCATGGGTTTAAGCAAACCCAATACCATCATATTTAGCCCCTGAAATATGAATTTACCGGGGGAACCCAGACAAAAAAAAAATGTATATTTTATCCCCCTGAATGTGATTTTTAACGGGGGACCCCCCTCGAAGCGGGTTTGTTGTGAAAACCTGGCAACCCTGTGGCCAGTACATGTCTAGCAAAAGAGGCTGTATGGTCACCCTAAACCACACATCTACACACAAACAGGTCAAACCCAAACAATGGATAACAAAAGAAACTCCTAGAAACATGTAATTCTATAAACACCTGAAAAAGCATTAACATACTAGAACCCGAGACAGTTTAATGCAGGTGTGCTAAACTGTGGACTAGCTTTGACTCTTACTGATGATTTGAATGGCAGTGCTACCCATTTTTAAGTGTCAGTTGATGGCTTTTCAAAATAATTTTTTTTTGGCATTTTTCGATTTTTTTTTTCCGGCAGGACAGTGGAGATATGGCAGGAAGTGAGTGGGAGAGAAAGAGAGGGTGTGGGATCGGAAAAGGTTCACGAGGCAGGATTCGATCTTGGGACACCCGAGGTGCAATTGCACCATATGTCGGTGCACTGCCCACAAGTCTATCGGCGCCAACGATGGCCTTTCATTTAAAACCAAAAATGTGCACACTGCTTTTCTAATGTTTATTGAACTTGACAAGGTCTGGGTATCAATGACGAGACGTGAAGAAAAAAAAAATAAAGGATCAGTTATTATTATATACTATAATAATATTCTGATATAATATACTATAATAGACTGTATTCTGTCATAAACCACCAGCAATTCCAGTAATCCCTGAACTTTCTACTGTCCTTTTCTGGACATTAAATTACTGGTTGAAATGTCCCGATTTCCCTAAAGTCAAGTCACCTTTATTTATATAGCACTTTTAACAATACAGATTGTGACAAAGCAGCTTTACAGTATTAAACAGGAAATACACTGTTTAAAGGTTCTTCAAGCGAAGCCATAGAGGAACCACTTTTTGTTCCACAAAGAACCATTCAGTCAAAGGTTCTTTAAAGAACCATCTTTCTCTTACCTTTTTATAATCTGAAGAACCTTCTTTCGCCACAAAGAACCTTTGGTAAAACAGAAAGGTTCTTCAGATATTGAAAGTTCTTTATGGAACCATTCAAACAAAAAAGGTTCTTCTATGGCATCGTGAATCACCTTTATTTCTAAGAGTGTATAGTGCATCAATGATGCAAAAGGACAACAGTAAACACTCAATTAAAGGCAGTTCATTGTTGAATTCAGTGATGTCATCCAGCTCAGTCAACTGAGCAAGCCAGAGGCGACAGCAGCAAGCAACCAAAACTCCATCTGTAACAGAAATGAAGAAAAAAAAACCTTGGGAGAAACCAGGCTTAGTCGTGGGGCCAGTTCTCCTCTGGCCAGACGAACCAGCAGTTTGTTCCATGTTGCAAAAAAGTCAGATTGTGCAGAGGACTCATCTGGTTCCCGTGGTCTTGTGCCGATGGCCGTCTAGGTGACGAGGTCTTCACTGTGGATCCATCTCTGGGGCTCATCTAGTTGACATGGTTTCCGCTGACATTCAGGGCTATAGAGGTCATCTCTAGGTGCTGACCCACCATCTGGGCTGGGTACGGACTGGATCTGGTGGCTACGGTGACCTCAGAAAAAGAATGAAACAGTAATATTAGCGTAGATGCCATTCTTCTTACGATGCAACGAGTACATCAGGTGTTATGGAGAGTGTTCCTGGTTCCGGTTGACCTAATTAATGCAGCCTAACAATCCTTTAACGGATTTGAATTATAGAAATGTGTTAATGCATTATGTCTAAACCAGGTTAAAGAGATGGGTCTTTAATCTAGATTTAAACTGACGGAGTGTGTCGGCATGCCAAACAGTGTAAGGTAGATTGTTCCAGAGTTTGGGCACTAAATAAGAAAATGATCTGCCGCCCACAGTTGATTTTGATATTTTAGGTATTATCAAATTGCCAGAGTTTTGAGAACGCAGCGGACATGAGGAACTATAATGTGATAAGAGCTCACTCAAGTACTGAGGAGCTAAACCATTCAGGGCTTGTTGACAGAACCGGGCTAATATGGTCATACTCACCTAGGTACCTAACCGACGACAAAGAATTGACAGAACAGCTATCAAGTATTAGTGTTTTAGGTTATTGCATGCAGAGGTTTTAGGTCTGATGATTAGCACTACACATTCCGTTAGTTCTTCAAATTGGTATGTTTTGCCAGGCCGCAAAGACATATGGAAATGAGTATCGTAAGCATAACAGTGAAAGTTAACACCATGTTTCCTGGTGTTAGATAGAGTAATGGAAAAAATTCTAAACGGTGACTACTGTAATGGGTGGAGTCTTAAGGTCTGTGATTACAATGAGTAGAGCAATCAGATGAACTAATGCGAGTTCTAAGACAAAGGGTACAAATGTTATTGTCTAAAATAAAGTCAATATTTGAACTGGTGGTGGCACTACAGAGCTGGGTCTAGAAACCCCAAAGTTGGCCAGATTACTGTTCAGAACCACCACCATTTCACTGCCTATTTTCATTGTTTTCATACTCTTGGTTGACAGGGCTCTCCTTCAGGAGTAAGAATAATAAGAATACCAACAGAAATAATAAGGGCTATGCACCTTCGGGCCTTGGCACCAAATAATAATAATAATAATAATAATAATAATAATAATAATAATAATAATAAAACACTTCTACAAAGCCTAAAAAAAAAAAAAAAAAAATCAATCACAATTTTAATTAGATAAACAACGATTTTCCTCAAATGCAGCCCTAGAAGGTACAACAAAAGAACAAATTAGCATTAACCAAAATAGAGAACGTCTTCCCTTCAACTTGTTTATTGATGTACTGAACAATAAATACAAAAATCAAATTATTTCAAACACAAAAGAACATGTACATCATGTCTTATACTTATTTAAATGTTTAACAAAGATAGTCATTAGCACAAAGAAAACTGAAAAAGTTCAACTAAAGATTCATGCACACATTATGCAGTGGATTGTACTGCAGAAGCTCAAGAGGAGAGATGGGAACACCAACACGCGAAAGCTCTCCATCTCAGCCTCATGGAGGTCAATATTATATACCAAAATAAACACAAACAATCAGCTGTTACTCTACTTAAATCCTTAAACGCATGTTTTAAAACGTAAACTATTTTAAGAAAAACAAACAAACAAAAAAAAAAAAAAAAGAGAATGTCTATGTAAAGTCATGTTTGCATAATGTCACTCAATCAAGCCTTGTGTGTTTTGTTTGTTTTGAAGGAGACCTGTAAAACCCGGTCCCCGAGCCGGTACCCATTCAAACTGGCGATTGCTACGGCAGCCTCGTCGTAGTTTGTCATGGTTACGAAGCCAAATCCTTTGCACTTGTTTGTGTTGAAGTCTCGTATGACTTTTACATTAGTCACAGCGCCAAACGGACCAAACATCTGCCAAAGGATGTTCTCGTCAGCATCCGGTGCCAGATTATACACAAAAATGCACCAGCCTGTGCCGGCGTGAGTTGGGAGATTGATGCCTGCCAGGCTGGTGACCCCGTCAATGGTCATGGGTGAGAATCTACTGCAAAAAACAAACACAAAAACAGTATTTCAGCTAAAATAGCTATTAAGGCAATTTTCTATGCTAGTACAATGCCAAGTATCTATACTCTTCCTTCAGTAACTAGTAACATACTCATTTACATATTTAAAAAAAAAAAACAAAAAAAAATTATATATAGTGCTTCCACCCACTGTGTTTCACTTTAGATATGCTTTCGTTAATGCAGTTTGGAATGCAGTACTATTAGATGCATGAAACTTGTGCGCTGACAGATTTTCGTGTGCGCTTTGCGTCTGTTGTCCTGAAGGTCAATTGCAGCTGCAGTTAAATGCACTTGCAGACAAAACATCCGATATAATCGAAATAGATCTGTGCATTAGGGCCAAAGTATACTTCAGCTTTAACGTGTACGCAAGTGACGGTGTACAGTGTGCGTGACACAAATTTCGTCATCAGAACAGTACGCGCACCACCCGATTTTTGTACGCGCAGGTTGCACATGCGCATTCAAGTTATTTTGCAGTATTCCGTTGTTCCACCAGGAGGCAACACTGTCCAGGCCAATTGTTTCACAATAGAAATCGAAAGTGAAGAGACAGAACAACAACAACAAAATAGAGAAGATTGCAACAACAACATGGCTCACACTGACAAGCGCATGTGAGCGAGAGGATATGAGACAGTCCAGCTTTGGTTTAAAAGAGTTCAGAAGTTAAACTCTTAAAGCTGCCACTGTCTATGATCTCTTCAGTAATAATCAAACGGCAATAATGCTGAGGAAAAAAGAAAAACCCATAACTATTGTCCGTAAACTTTCGGATACTTAAAGAACCCTTATTTCAAATAAGTAATTGAAAATCGTAATTGAACTGAATCGTAAAACCAGTGAAGATTCACACTCCTTTTAAGATTCCTACCCCTAATATAAATAAATAAATAAATAAATAAATACATACATACATACATATCAGTGGCTTCTAGTTTTCTTAGTGATATTTAGTGCAAATTATCAGGAAGGGACGATTTAGTTCTCTTGGTCTCGCTGGATGGAAACGGTGCTTTATGTGCAAATGTTTTATGCGATATTCCAGTTTTGCACACAAGTTAAATTCACATCTTTGGGTGGAAACATAGCTAGTGCAGATTAAGCACAGTCTAAAAGGATCATTCGTGACCACTGATGAGCTCAAGCTGATCTGCAGTGACAGAGTCAGTGATCAAGTGAACATTGACTCTTACTCGGCACATAATTTATGTAAAATCTGAATAGTTGTTTAATAATTTTCCATTCTGCTTAAAGGAATGTTTAGTCTTTTAGCTTTTTAAATTTTGGCCCAGAATTCTCCATTACAAACCGCAAGTGTCTCTGTGATTAATCTAGTTTAGCGAGATGAAACAGTGCTGACATGCTTAACAGAACTGACTCTGAAAACTAGAGAAGGCTTTTCAATCTTCAAATCAGCACCACAGATTTACTGCAGTAAAACAAACTGTAAACTGGTATTTACCCAGCTACATATTAATAAATGAATGTATATTTTATTAAATTATTACAGGAGTAATGGAACATTATTCATTTTTGTTATTAAGTTGCGGCAGCTTAATTATTTAAATTATTTCATTTGTTTTTGTGCTCAAACAGCATTTCATCAATACCATAGTTCCATAAAAAAAAAAAAATCAAATTTTGACATTTAAAACTCAGGGTTTTCATAAAAACCTGAAAATCGTATCATGAAATCAGTATTGTGAATCGTATCAAATTGTGAGTTCAGTGAATTGTTACATCCCTATCCATTACACTTTCACAATGTGTTTGTACACAGCAAACCCAAAGAAACATTTCTACACATGAAACGTGAAGCTCATAAATCACACCTTTTTTTTTTTTTTTTACCCCAAAACTAGTGATTTTCATTAGTTTTCGGGTATTTTCATAACAATAATGAACGTTTACATGAGAAATGCTCAACAATTAGCATTACAAAGGGCTGCAAATAACCTATTTAAAAAAAAAAAAATCCACATTAAATCACAACTGAAAGTTATCACAAACTCTCAAAGGTGGTTTTATGTGAGATTTGAGGAAATTCCTAGTATTAATCTTACCAAAAGGGCCCCTTTTACCCGTTATGAGGTATTTATATTGTTCAACAGGTTCGTTTTTGCAAAATGTAACTTGATAATTTTTTTCATCTAATTATTACACCTAAAATTGTGTCACATTTCTCATCTGTCGATAGTTTCAGTTGCACTTTAAACTTGTTTGAACTTGGTATTTCTAATAAAATGTAGTTTATAAATGTATGCTACTGGAATTTGTTCGTTTTGTACTATTTTTCATTGCTGCTCTAATTATTGTGTTAAATGTACAATTTATTCTGGAATGATGAGAACTAAAATATGTTAATTCATTAATCACCATATTTACTGGTATTTTACATCATCTCTTAATGTAATAAAATGTGATTTACAAAACTGTGTGACTTTTTTTTTTTACTTCAGCAATGCAATTTTAACCCAGTGAGACTTGTATACTCAAGGAAATCTAGCAGCTAGAATCAACATTGCTGCTTTTTGGTATACCTGTTAGTTTTCATGATCTTAAATGTACGATTCTATAAAAGAGTAGTTAGTCTGGAGCCCTGCCACATCTAAAAACGCCAACTCACTGCTTTAGTAGATTTCCCACAAGCAACAGCTCAAATTAACATACCTTTTGACTCCATATGCCATGTTGAGCAGATTATCCAGCCTGAAACACAAACACACACTCAAAAATCACACAAGTCAAAGTCAGCTCCAGTGCAGTTAGTGTGTGTCAGTGGGTACCTGAATCTCTGGGCCTGCTGCGCCAGCGGTCCTGGGTAGCGTCTGTTGGGTGACTGGTACAGGTGGGACAGCAGCGCCTGGCTGCTTTTCTGACTGGGGTTGTTGGCAAACTTCACTGTGATTGGTTCAGTGGCACCTGGTGGTTTCTGTCCGTTCAGCCCTTTAATGGCCTCCTCAGCTTCAACACGCCGGTCAAATCGAATGAAGCCCACACCTCTGGACACACCTGAACACCACAAAATAATAATAATAATAATAATAAGAAGAAGAAGAAGAAGAAGAACAACAACAACAACTACTAAAAGTTCGTCAAGACAAACTTTGAAGTAGAAGCAGAAAGTTTAAAAAGTTTTAAAAGCTAGAAGTTAGAAGGTTTTTAGTTTGAAGCAGTTTTAAAGAATAGATAGGTAGATAGATAATGTTGTTAGCAAGTTACTAGCATGTTACTAGTATGTTTTTAACATGATTAGCATATTACTAGCATGTTGTTAGCATAATTAGCAAGTTACTAGCATGTTGTTAGCATGATTCAAGCATGATTAACAAGTTACTAGCATGCTGTTAACATGATTAGCAAGTTACTAGTATGTTTCTAGCATGTTGTTAGCATTATTAGCATTTTAGTAACATGTTAGCATGATTAACAAGTTACTAGCATGCTGTTAACATGATTAGCAAGTTACTAGCATGTTTCTAGCATGATTAGCAAGTTACTAGCATGTTGTTAGCATGATTAACAAGTTACTAGCATGTTGTTAGCATGATTAGCATTTTACTAACATGTTAGCATAATTAAGTTACTAACATGTTTCTGGCATGATTAACAAGTTAGTAGCATGTTGTTAGCATGATTAGCAAGTTACTAGCATGTTGTTAGCATGATTAGCAAGTTACTAACATGTTTCTAGCATGATTAGCAAGTTACTAGCACGTTTCTAGCATAATTAGCTTGAGTTTAAATGGATTAGAAATACACTACATAGAAGGGAAGCTGGATTGAGCCTCAAGGGATTCTGGGAGTTTTGACAGTTGGAGTTTGAAAGACTTGGCTCATTTGAACATTAATCGTCAGTTTTAGGAAAATCGTAAGTCCGATCAGTTAGAAAAGATATAGCAACTCGAGTCAGACCAGTCTGAAGATCTGGGCTGAGTTTGGAGTTTGTAGAGTTAAAGCTCTAGGAGGAGTTAGAGTTGATCATTTAGTCTCAAAAGAATAATAATAACTGGAAGTTTAAATAGCATTTCAGTAAGTTGGCTTTCTCAAGCCAACTTAATAATAATAATAATAATAATAATTTCATGGCATCACTAATCACAAACGACATCATATACATTATTAACAATTATATTTTATACAATAATCAGATTCTTTCACAAACTTTTTTCACAAATTTTGATGGCTTTATAACAATTACCATAGTTTCAGTATTCTTTCAATATACAAGTGACCTCAGCGGTCTGACCTCACCTGTGACCTGATCCACAAGGATCCTGGAGGTGATGATGCGGCCGTACTGAGAGAAGAGCTGCTCCAGCTCTTTCTGGGTCATAGTTTTAGGAAGACCGCTCACATAGAGGTTAGCATCACGAATGGAGGCCGAACTCGGTCGAGCATATGACACCTGGTCACACACACAAACTTAGTGCACATGAGCAGTATCTCTGACAGTAGCCTCATTTCAGACAGACCTTACCTTGATGGTTTTAGTCTGTAGTCGGAGTCCATTTAAAGTGTTGATGGCTTTCTCTGCATCTTTGGGCTCTACATAGTTTACAAAGCCATAACCCAGACTCTGACCTAAACACACAAACACTGAGGTGAGGTTCTTCATTTGTGAAAGGCTACAATAGGATTAAAGAATCAAGAGGTTGCCATTTAAGTATAAATCTATATCTATTAAAAAAAAAAAAAAAAAAGACAATTTTTAAGTTTCTTTATTCATTTTAGTGCCACGTTAAAAAAGAAAAATCTAAGATTACGAGATTTAAATCGCAATATTTTGAGAAAGTCAAAAGCATGAGAATAAAGTCGAAATTACTAAAAGTCAATGTTTCGAGAATAAAGCTGAAATTACTAGAATAGAGTTGAAAAGTTTCGAAAATAAAGTTAAAACATTGAGAATAAAGTCGAAATATTTCGAGAATTAATTCAAAATGTTGTTTTGAGAATAAAGTCGAAATTGCTAGAATAAAGTTGAAATGTTGAGGATAAATTACTGGTATAAAGTTGAAATTACTAGAATTAAGTCAAAATGTTGTTTCGAAAATACAGAAAATATTAGAGAATATAATAATAGTCGAAATAAGAATAAAGTCAAATTTTTTGGAGAATAAAGTCAAAATATTTCAAGAATAAAGTAGAAATTACTAGAATAAAGTCTAAATAATGAGAATTAAGTCAAAATTCTTTGAGAATAAAGTTAAAATGTTTCGAGAATAAAGTCAAAATTACGAGAATAAAGTTGAATTGTTTTGAGAATAAAGTCTAAATAATTCAAGAGTAAAGTCAAAATGTTAAGAATAAAGTCAAAATATTTTGAGAATAAAGTAGAAATTACTAGAATAAAGTCTAAATAATGAGAATTAAGTCAAAATTCTTTGAGAATAAAGTCTAAATAATTCAAGAGTAAAGTCAAAATGTTTCAAGAATAAAGTCAAAATATTTTGAGAATAAAGTCAAAAATACAAGAATAAAGTCTAAATGTTTCGAGAATAAAGTCGAAATTACCAAAATGAAGTCGAAATAATGAGAATCAAAGTCGAATGAGAATAAAGTCGAAACATTTCGAGAATAAAGTCAAAATTACAAGAATTCATTCGTAGCAATTACGAGATTAAATGTATAATATTTTGAGAGTATATTCTAGCCTATTGCGAATGCAAATAGCCCGGATTGAGAGCACCGGGAGATATTACAAGTTTCAGCTTTCAAATTCTGTCAGTTATAGCAAAATATGTTTTATAGCAACATGTTTTGCAAATAATAATTTTCAAAAAATTATAACTTTAATTTCTACAACTTAAATTCTTTATTCTTGGAACATTCCGACTTTATTCTAGGAACATTACAACTATATTTCGACTTTATTCTCAGAATATTTTGACTTTATTCTCAGAACATTACGACTTTATTTCGACTTTATTCTCGAAATATTTCGACTTTATTCTCTGAGTATTTCAACTTTATTCTCGGAACATTACGACTTTATTCTCCAAACATTATGACTTTATTTCAACTTTATTCAGACTTCATTCTCGAAATATTTCGACTTTATTCTCAGAACATTTCGACTTCATTCTCGGAACATTTTGACTTTATTCTCAAAATCTTTTTTTTTTTTTTTTTTATTGTGGCATTAAAATGCTGTTGCACCATTTTGATTCATTTTCAAATAATACACTTCTAATTCATGTATTTTTTTTTTTATCTTTAAATCAGTCAATCACAACAGACAGTTTACAAATGAAAAATCTTTAGAGACAGCCGTGAATACCAGTGATTTTGTCTCGCACAAGTTTGCAGGACTCTATCTCTCCGATGCTGCCAAACAGACTCTTGAGCTCCTCCTGTGTCATGTTCTGTGGCAGGTAGTTCACAATCAGGTTGGTTTTACTGTCCTCGTTTCCGTTGGGCATCTCCACAGGTGACGTGCAGTTGTTAGAGATGCCGTTGGGACCGTCGCTGGTGGTACAGCTTGGCCCGTTGGACAACTGCGTGTCCATGGCAGTGATCACCTGCTACAGATGCAAACATGAATGGAGTGAGTGACAAAAACAGGAACACTTCAAATGACATAAAATGTAGAATATAATCAAATAATAGTTATCTAGTTATCTGTTCACAGTTTGTGTTCATTTTAATATTTTGATTTAAGTATACATCAGTTACATCATCACTATTCTGCTTACATATGAAGGAAATTCTGTCAGCTAATTCTGCAAACTACACAGAGAAAACCATCATGTGACAGAGCAGAGAAAAAAACATTTAAATTAACAACAGAAGAGTTTGAATCATAAATTATTCGTTTTTGCACACAAATCCAACTACACTTTCCTTCATGATGTTCATAAGAGTCATTTGTTCCTGAATCAGACTGCATCAGTCATGCTGTATCGTTTTTGCATGTTGCCTACAAACTTAAGTGTTTTTTTTCGCCATTATTTGCAGTACATCCCTTTTCTATACCATCCTGTCACTTTCCATTCAGACAACAAAATTTCAGCAGATTCAGCAGCGCAACAAAAAACACTGGCACACAGTAAAAGACTGATGTTAGGTTTTTAAAACCTATAAAGAAATCATTCAAATAAATGTCTTGATCAATCGCAGAAAAAAAAATCTGTATTTTTACACTTCCTATGAGAGACTGTACATCTCATATTAATATCTGCCTCATTAAAGATCATTAAATGATATTTAAATCTATCAAAATTAAATGGAAACACACAAACAAATAAAATAAGGTATATTTTTAAATAACTACGTCAATAGCACCAGAACCATTGTCATTCCCACCATTCAAACAAAGGAAAAGATTCTGGGAAAGAAAAGGAGGCATTTCCACAAACAGGGTAGTACAAACATTAGTATCCGATAATTGCAATAAATCTACAGTTTTTTTTTTTTTCTTCTCTTTTATTATGATAGGATAGTGGAGAGCAGACAGGAAGTGAAGTGGGACAGAAAGAAGGGGGCGGGATCAGGAAAGGTCCTTGAGCCGGGATTCGAACTCGGGACGCCCGTAGTGCAACAGCACTGTATCAACGCATAAATCAAAGCCCAGGTTGACTGTTTCAGATCAAATTAAACTGCTTCAGCACATAAATCTGCATTTTCAGCTGCATCCAACAATTCATACGCTACATTCCTAACTGACAATGCTGTTGTTGTTTTTAAACCATAAAAACAAAATATTAAATTTAATTTTAATGACCAAAAACTGAAACCAAACAACCAAAACAACAAAAAAAGTTACTTGGTAACCTTTAAGGAACATTAAAACAATAAATCATGTTGTGATACGGAGAATAATTGTTGAATAAAAAAAAGTTATGTTTGTTTTCTTTGCGCACAAAAAGTATTCTCGTAGCTTCGTAATATTACGGTTGAACCTCTGATGACACATGGACTATTTTAACAATTTCCTTACTGCGTTTTTGTGCCTTGACAGTGGTAGGACCCTTGCTGTATATGGAGGTGTAAGAGCTGTAAGAGTTCATAATTTGTGTTCAGAAGATGAACGAAGGTCTTACAGGTTTGGAACGACATAAGGGTGAATAATTAATGACAGAATTTTTGGGTGAACCATCCCTTTAAAGTTCCAATAGTGCATTTTCACATCTGTGTCTGTCTGAAGTAGAAATCTTAAGTAGATTTTTGTTTTTACTGAACCATGGAAATGGCACTCTAAATCCTTTTAGCAGGCTCCTCCCCCTAGTGGGCAGTGCTAGGTATTATATTACATTACAACTACTAAATTTTACAATCAAACTTTTTCCAATCATGAAAAAAAAAAGTCTCAAGATTCCATATTTAGTGCCTATTTTGTGATAGAAGTAACTTGTGACAGAAATTCATAGATTTGAGATGGCAAAATGCATAAGAAAAAAAAAAATATCAATGGAGTTTGGGTGTCACCCAGTGGTTATTTTTGGTATATTAGCAAAAACAGCCACTTGGTGACACCCAAACTATCCCTTTAAGTTCAGATAGTGCATTTTTTATGTGTGTGTATACTAACTGACCACTAGTGATGGCTTCATTTTTGGTTTATTTTGTCTCGATTTCCCAAAAATTTTGTGCAATTTATATTGCTTTCCAAATCTTAAGCTACTTTGCATAAATAATACTGCTTTAATACTAATAAATAATACATTTGCAACTGAAAACTAGCATGCGACTATGAAAAAATATTTAGGAGCACCATGTGCGATTGACCCAATCAGCATATTTGTGTTTGAGGGGAGCTTCAAAGGTTTCTGTACGTTTTTGCAATGCTGAGTAATGTATCACAGACATATTTCATGAATCCTTTCATAAAGTGTTTAGAGAGTGTAAATAAGAGATTGATTGTGCCGTGTAGACAGCTTCGTTTTTTTATAATGGAACTTTGTGAGATCGTGATGAACTAAGATGAGTGACAGCTTTTAATGATTTTTAAGGGAGTTTGTAAACACTTAAACAAAAAGTTAATATTAAGCGACTTGCACTGTCTGACTATAACAGTATTGCCTGGTTTTGCTCTATTTCGTAGTCAAAAACAGTCAGAAGTCACAACTGAGCCGCTGCGCATCCCCATTCAAACACAGCGGTGTTTAGTTTATGAATAAACATGCGTTTTCAAACAAATCAGTGAGTCAATAAATCAATTTCTCATTCATAAAGAGAGTCACTTGCTTTATTCCTGAATGAATCAATATTCGAACGAATCAAATGAATGATTCAGTAATTAAATCAGCGACTTGCCGACGCCTACTGGCAGATTTAGTTTCATTTTTGTATCTTCAATCATTTGAGTATCTTCAATTATTTGAACCATTTAATATTTCTGCGTTCAAAATTTTATATTTAAAACATTAATCTCAAATGTATTTATTAATTTGATTGCACTCATGCCACCTCTGAACCTCATTAAACATGAAAATTCACCTACAAGCCACTTTTGTGTTCTTCTGTGCCACCTCTGTAGTACAAATTAATTTTGTTAATACTGATTTCATTTGATTGGCAACTTATTCTTATTCTACTTGTTCTTATATTCTGCTGTTTCAATGAGAAATTTAAAAAAGCTTAAATATAATTTTTTAAAATTTTGACATAAAAGATGACATACTTTTAATAAAGTTAGAAAAATGCCATTACAAAGGTTAAAAAAAAAAAAAAAAAAAAAAAAAAAATATTCTCCTGTAAATCACTTTAAGGATTCAAATATCACCTCATAATGGGAAGGCAAATTTATTTATTTTATTTTTATTGATTTTTTGACTATTGATTAGAAGGTGCTCCTCAAGACAAAAGCGTAGAGCCCTGCTTAATTTGTTTTATTTTGTTTGAATGAAACTTTTCTGCTTTATATTTAATGTTTATTTTTAGAAAGAAAAAAAAAAATTTGGAACAAAGTTGCATAATTGCAAATCTCACCTGCTCATTTCACATCCCTTCACTGATACTCGGAACAACACTTATGACTCATTTTAGGTTCAGTAAAGTACTCTGTTGACATTGTATATAGTACCCTATTCGTGGAAAATGCCAGGACAATCAAAAAAAAAAAAAAAAAAAAAAAAGGCTTCCTTCATGCTACTGTCAGATCAGCATCACAGTCTATACAGCCTAATGAATCACACTTCACCCTACAAGCACAAATGACTCCTCTGAACACTTATTTTAATGGATTCTTTGGTCAGTTTTGACCTGATATTTGCTCAAATTCATTTCCATGCTGTTTTACAACAATAAACACCCAAAATCAGCACAGCTCTGGGATGTGCGACACAGTAACACTGGACTGACAGTGATGAAAGAAGAAAAAGTCCCACAAACCCCAGTCCACGGCTCGGCTGCCCACGAGCCACTTCTCAGAAGAGAAGCCACATCACACAGCCTGACTGCCATGACGGCTGGAGAGGACGTCTGCAAACAAGAGCACATCAGAGTCAGTCACTTACACACGCACACTGCTCCATCATCAGCTCCCTACTTAGGGAAACACCGTTGACTCAAACACACTCACGACTAATGGTGAGCCAGGCAGCTCACTCAGGCCTCTACAAACCTGCAATGTTTCAGCACAAAAATCCATACAATGCTGTATGCATTTTTGACTGTACTAAAGTATAAAAATACCACATGTTTGAAGAGATTTAAAAAGCATGCCAAGTTCACACACTTTCTTAGTTTCTCTGAAAAACAATACCACTGTCAGTTATTCTACTTTGAAATGAGTGTTCCATGTCAGAATGTGTGTTTTGTTTTGGTCGGTGTGACTCCGCCCACTGCCAATTTACCCAATAGGATTTCAACACCCTGGGTCGCCAGCAGGCAGAAAACGAAGTGTACTGCAGCAGACGGAATCCAGTCAGAAAAACGGAATTTACAGTTTAATGCGGAATTAGGGGTGGGCGATATGGCAAAAATATCGTATCACAATTTTTTTTTCCAGAAATATCAGGATTTACGATTTTATTACGATTCTTGGTCATGTTTGTGTTACGATTTTGCAAAGTGTCTGAGCATCACAGCCAAACTAAATTCCCTTTTATGGCTTTTAAAGGCTTTCAAGGTAACAAAGTATAAAATAAAAAAGAATAGCAGATATTTAGGCCAAGGTGAGCAAAGATAAAAATCTTTGTCTTTATTTTATCTTTGTTATTAAAGGATAAAAAAGAATGCAAACAGTGCTTTATTTTTCAGGTATAGGTGTATTTAGCAGTAGCATTCAAGAAATTGAATTAACAAATATAAAAAGTTAAACACTATATACTTGTACACTATATATACACACACTTCAGTTGTACACTGATTCTTATTAAAGCAACTGTATTAAAGTTCTTCAGTCAAGAGCAGTGAGTGATTTGTGTCTCAATTGTTTACTTTCACTTTAGACATACGCTTCTGTAAACTGTTTTTATATGTAAACCTTGTGTGTTTTGACAATATTAGCGTAATGAGACGCGATACATAACTTAGTTCAGTAATTAGGCGCTATTTGACAGTATTTTAATGTGCGCGTGCTTCAAGTGTACGCGCAGTGGAAAAGCGCATGTCGGAATAGCACGCAAATGAAATGTTTAACCGGCAAGACTTTAAAGCAAATAATGTACTTTTGTGATTGTGAATAAGTGCAGTGTCCTGCGATTGTAACTACCGCTGAGTTAACACTGAAGTGAATGCCTGTCGTTGTACAGGGTAATGAGAGTAGCAGCTGAGAGAATAGCGCGATACTACGATATTTCTCAAAAAGGAGATCGTGTTTGGAATAATTAATCAAAAGTAGGTCATTACACTTCAGACTATCAGTTTTGTTTACTACTGAAGCGTGCCTGATGCTTGCGTTGATTTCAGCGTCTGACATCTCATTAAATGAGGACATAAATTCATGAAAAATTCCAGAACTGCTCTGAGAGTCACTTCATGAACATTTTGATGTTTCATTTGAGTAAAACTAGCATCATGTCATATACACACAGAACCTAAAAGTACTGACGACAACCCGTCAAAATAAAAGTTCGGTTTAACGTGAAGACACTGTGCCAGAAATAGGCCTATATTACTATTATAGGGCCCTATGATTTCTGTGATGCAGAAAACGTGGACGAAATCTTGGAATCCAGTCATGAAAACGGAATTTACTGAATAACGCAGAATGTCACGGAATTTGTCAAAATTTGAATGAATTAATCAAAAGTAGGTCATTACACTAAATGAGGACATAAACAATACCTGCTGAGAGTCACTTCATGAGCATTTGACCGTTCCATTTTAGGAAAACCAGCGTTATATCATATACACACAGAAATGTAAAGGTAGACATGGCAACCCGTCAAAATAAAAGTCTGGTTTAACTTGAAGACATTGTGCCAGATGTACATTACTACTATTCCTACTACTACTAAAATTAATCAAACATTATTTTTTAGGGTATAATCACACAACATTTGTTCCATGTTTTAATTATTAGTAAATTCCCCTTTGTTTACCAAAAAAAGTTTGCTTAATTTTCAATAATTAAAAGATGAAAGAAATAATGATTTATGCCTTCATTTGATAACCAGAACATTTTAAATACACAACACAGAATTTCTGAGGGTAAATAAAAACCTTTCATAAGGCTATTTTAAGAATAAATTTGAATAAATGAAGTATGCATTCAAATAATTAGACATGCTAAAACAGAATTTGATAATAAAACATGGTGAGAAAAAATAAAACATTTCATAGGGCCCTAAACATTTTTGTTAAACCTTTATTAAATTGAAGTGAAATTGTATAAGTTTCATGATTTTAATTAATCAGACATGCTCTTTGATTAATAAAATTATTTAACCATTAAAAAGGAGTTGAGAAAAATTTAAACGGGGTAAAAAAAAAAAAACGGAAACCAGAAAAATTAAACAGAAAAAACAGAGTTAAAAAAAAAAATAAAACAGAATTTGGGTAAAAATAAAACTGATTTTATAGGGTGCTATTATTATTTAGTATAACGTATGTGATACTAGTACTACTGTTGTGGAGTTATTTTTGAACTTTAAGAAATAATCACAATATTTCTTCCATGTTTAGATAGTTTAAATAGTTTAAATAGTAAATCCCATTTATTTGCCAAAAAATGAAATGCGTTTTATTTTCATTAAAAGAAATTAAATCTAAAAATTTAAACATGTTTTATGCCTTCATTTGATAACCAGAAAAAAAAAAAAATTATACACAGAATTTCTGAGGGGGAAAAACATTTCACGAGGCTATTGCAAGAATAAATAAAAGTTTTTATGCATTCAAATAATTTGACATGCTAAAACAATAACAATAAAACATAAGGTGAGAAAATCACCTCAATTAATAAATAAATAAATTAAATTGTATAAGCTTCATGATTTGAATTAATCAAACAAAAAAATGAATTTGAGAAAAAATAAAACTGATTTTATAGGGCCGTGCTGCACCAACTGCAGATTTTACCTGACCTAAAAAGCCTCGGTATCCAACTGAAAAGCTCTATAACCAAAGGCGTGCTAAAAGACGGTTAAATCGACTCGTCAGCTTACAGTATAAGACTTATCGTGTTTTGTGGCCAATTGCACGACTATGGAAACGAGAATGGACTAAAGCCACATTAGGGGTATGTGAGCCCATTCATTTCGACTAAGCCATACTTTATGTCAGCTCTGTATCGTGTCTTGCCGATCTGGGCCCATATTCACAAAGCATCTTTAAGCTAAAAGTAGCTCGCAACTTGCCAATTTAGGAGAAAATCTTAAAAAATAATGGGTGTGTTAGTCCTAAATTTAGGACTCCTAAATTTAAATCAGAGTTTTTCACAAAATGTTTCATTACTATAACTAGCTCCTAAATCTGTGAAATGTGAGTAGTGAGGAGTCCTAAGTCACTAAGACCAAGCCATAAACTATCCTAAAATGGCTGTTACTGGCAGTCTGCCTCAGAAAGTAAACGCTTTAGAAACATTTGATGATTATGAGCTTTTAAAAAGGTATCGCCTTTGGTTTATACTCCAAATTTTCCTTTGATTATATCCTTGTTTTCATTAACCAGTTGGGCAAGAAGTAACCGCTTCTTGAGTCCAGTTTGGTTTTCTTTTACGTTTACATGTCTTACTATTAACCACGGTTATTCTATTAATAGGCTGTTTATATGCATATTCATTTGTTTACAAGCACACGTATAAGAGGCTGACAATTAGCTGAACATATTTAATTAGTGACATTTAGCCTGCATTTTAAAATCTTTATTTGATTGTGGCAGTATATTCATTTTTAAACCTTTATTTGAATAAGGCAACAATTTCACACTACACAATATTTCTATGAACAGATCTCTGACAGAGACTCCTCCCCTATCAGCCAATCACTGTGTGCATAGTTAGTAAACATGCTGACATCATCCATAGCAACGAGGTCAACCCCGCCCTTACTCTTAGCTTAAGACTTGTCTCTATTCCTTAGTAAAAGTTTGTCTCAGCAGCTTTGTGAATAGTTTTTAAGCGAAAACTCCTAGCTAAAAACTTTTACTGCTATTTAGGAGAACTCTTAGTGGAAAGATAAAATGTTTTGTGAATACGGCCCTGATCACCAAATTTCCCACAAATGGGAACTTGGTTTAGTTCTTAAATTGTGTAAATTATATTGCTTTCTGTTTAAGGATGTTGTACTGTTTAAAATTTAATGCACTTTGCCCAAATAATACTGTATGTAAGAGAAAATTCATGGGTGTGCATTACACGATTTAAATGAATGCCATGGAGGCAAGAAACCAACCAATGTGTTTTACCTGCAACAAGACTTTACATCTAGCATTCTGCATGCTTTAAATCAGACCCAGAAAGGATAGCACATATTTGAATGAATTAAGGACAGAGAGAGATTGTGCGTGTTAATTATCAGTATACATGCAACGTCTTTCTAATAACAGTTACGCTGCAAGTTTAATTACTTCAAAATCAGATGAATTACCGTGACATTTTAGCTTTTCAGTATGCTATCAAAGCTATTTTAATAGTAAATAGTGATACAAAGTCACAAGTATTTCATTTTACATAAAGGTGCATCCTTAGTCTCCATTAAAGTTCACTTGCACGTCAAACCGACAGCGCACAAAGAGAATGGCAGATCAAAAACGTATTAAAATATATACTTTCCTACAAACGCTTTTGATATACGAGGTGTGTTTTTTGTTCTGATGATAATGCACTTCTGTTATGTGAGCTGAGTTAACACAACGTGTAAACAAACATTTGTTTTGTTTATGGTTAATGCTATATAACATTACGAGTGCTCATGCAGCTTTTCCTACCATGTACCACAGAGACTAACGCAGCAGCTTTCTGCTTTGAGATGTTTTCTAGATATTAATAATAATAATAATAATAATAATAATAATAAAGTGTACGTTTCAAGTCAAGACAAACTAGAAAGTGTAACAGCAGGGGAACGAAAAAAAAAAAAAAAAAAAAAAAAACTCAATTTAGCATCATATATAATTTGCTTATTTATTTCAGCCTCATTCCGATCGCAATCCATAATCCGATTCCAATTACTTTGCTTCCAACACTGGTGAGTTTTAAGCTGAGAATGTTTTTGCCTTTTGTAATTTCTTAAATATTGATATGAAAAATGGGAGCCAAGCTTGTGCTGTCCTACTTTTTTTTTTTTTTTTTTTTAAACTAACGCTTTACTAATTGTCTTGTTTCTACATTACTTTGCTGAAATGAGAGAAGAAGAAGAAAAAAAAACAAACAAAAACAAAAAATATATCTCCCTTTTATTGTGTAGCCAATTGTGCTGTGAATATTTCCCCAATGCAAAAACTAACATTTCAAACACATTTATACCGATTTAACCAGATAGACACTTCCTGGGCCCAAATCCTTCCTTTCGTCTCTCGAAGCCTTAAATTTTATGCTTTAGAGGCATCTGGTGGCCTAAATTGGCACCACATGCTAGTGTAATCTAGCAATTCTCTCTTTTGAAAAGTGAAAAAAAATAAATTAATTAACTTAAAAAACAAAAAAACAAAAACAAATATACTGAAAAGAGAAAAGGTTTGATAAGTGGAAGATGTTTTTGAAGAGAGAAAGCTTGAATAGTTTAAAAAAAGAAAAAAAAAAATTGAAGAGAGAAGTTGACATGATCAATCCCCATGGGCAGTGGCAGTGGAAAAATCTAAATTTCCCAATTAATTTTGATATCCATATATTATGATATTTATTTCTAGATCCCAAGATCAATCTTTTTCTGTTGATGCAGATGCACAAATAAAAGCGTCATCAAACATTATTTGTAACAAGCTTGCCATCTGATAATCACCGTTATCTTTTAAAATAGTGTACTTCATAGCACTTGTGGATGGATAATGACCACCAAAGAATATGCATCACATGAAGCCACCGCTGTGAGCAGTTATCTAAAGAAACAGTAACGTCAAGTGATCACCACATAAGTGGAGTCATGAGCTAAGGCAGATTTAGGTGTTGGGTGGATTTCACCCAAAAATGGCAAATGTCTTTATTCAGTCATCCTCACCTTTGTTCCAAACCTGTACGACTCTAAACATGAGGTCCAGCATTGTTTGGACCACAATGTTCTTCAGATATCTTTTGTGCTTCACATAGGAAAGGAAGCCATACAAGTTTGAAATGACATGGCGGTGAGCTAATGACAGAATGTTACATTAAATGCAATGAAAGTATCACAACAATCATTTAAAGTGTTAAATGCATTTACACTCACAATTAGGAGATTAAAAATGTTATTAATTTAAACTGCAGTATAATTGGGTTCTTACTCCTGCTCAATAGATCAAGCAGCAACTCTATTTGAATGAGTGCAGGGTGACACTCAACATTCATTAAACATCCTTGATTTATATACACTACTAAAAATCACATTTTCAAAACATTGTTTATATAACATTTACATATTAAAACAGCTAAGTTTTATAAACAACCAAGTGATGCAATAAGCAAGTATGAGTGTTTGAAAAAGCATGAGAAAGATTATTCGCATTGCTTAAAGTTTAAAAGCATTGCAGATTTAAACCTGTCAAAAAAAAAAAAAATTCTGAAAAACTAGTCAAATTATTTCTGAAAATGAATTCAAAGCCTGAAATGCCTGTGGCATTAAAATAATTTAGTCAAAATATAGTGGTTTACAACGTTTAACTTCTATACTGGTGCATATAAATGCATTACATATTCTTGTACTCATTTTAGACATGCACTAAATCTTAACCCTGTGAATGTACTTACATTTCAGGTCCAGTCTCTTTTAAAACCAAGTGTGTATTCACATGCACAGCGCTACAGAACTTCAAAGCAGTGTTTTCCAAACCTGGCCCTAAAGGTTAGTCAACATTGCAAGTTTCAGATGTCTCCCTAATCAAACACCTGATTCAACTCATCAGCTCATTAGCAGAGACTCCATCTCCTAAAACAGGCGGGTCAGATAAGATTGCAATGTCTGGGACCTCCAGAATCATGAATTATTGGCAACTACAAACTCACAGTTTTACAATGCATACAACTAAGGATGGAGCAGACATATTGCAATGTTTGTACATAACAAATGCTTAAAAAAAATGAATTAAAAATGCATTATATGATGCCTCACTGCAGTCAAACAGTCTGCAAACTGATTTACTTGTTTGCAAGCTCCTACCATCACATAGCCTGGATTTAACACTGAACATAAATTCTTCATGTATGGGCACTAAAATGCACCTGATACACCTTCAGAACGACCAAGGAGAACATTCATCTCCTAAACACCTCTGACTGCACCAGATATCACAGTACTAAATCATGCAAACATTCAGATGAATTGCAGAAGTATTAAAACAATCACAAGGCAGGCGGATGTTTGCCAAATCTCAATCATGTGGACTGTGACCAACACAAAAAAGCGACTAAGGTTAGTCTGCCTAAATTATTCACGGCCTACGAGGTCAGAGGTCACTGGCGAAACAGCTTAACAAGCGACAGCAGGAAAAAAAAAAAAAAAAAAACGGGAAGACGCTCAAATAAATAAAAAACTCTATTGTAAGAAAGTAAAAAGAAAGTATACTCGGGTAAGCGCAGGTAAACAGAAGCATACGTTACTACACATGTAAATACAACTAATAGACGAGTAAATATTTAACTTAGACGTTATTAGGTTAACCTGTCAACGTGAATAGTTTGCAAACAATTCGCTTTCCACATAAACAGTACGTTGACTCCGTAAAACATTATGAACGCTAACTGCTGAAACATTAATAACTACACGTTCTTACAAAGTGACACGTAAATGAAATGTATAAAACGCGCCGCTTCCTTATTTAATGCCAAAAATGCAGCATATCTGAAAAACGCTTAATACAAAAGTAAGCGGAATGAAGCGTGTTTCTTACCTTAATTCGGTTTATAAATTAATGGCGTATGCTGATGTCGCGCTCACACGTTAAGGGGGGCGATGGCGGGAAACAGCGACTCTAAATAAACTGGCATGTGATTGAGCCAATCACGGAGCTGCGGTGCGATTCTTTCGCACGCTATTGAACAATGAGAGGAGAGTAAAACACCAAGGAGCGAGACCTTGGTCAAGCCGCAGGTGATGCGGATCAAGGTGTGATGAGGTGAATTCGGAACAGCGTGCTGCATACTGCCTACTCTTTGTAGGCGTTTCATTAACTTCTTTATCAGGGTCGGAAAATAACTGGGGCTTGGGGCAAAAATGTTAGTGAAATGAACAAAAATGCCCTCAAATTTAAAATAAGTAGGAGTAAATTGTCCATGCAGATAACGTTAGATATTTAAAATTGTTAAAATTTAAGCTAGATATTTTACGTTTCTCACGATTAAAGTGAAATGTGAATTGAATAAAAACTGTTGGTTGTGGGGTTATATTTATATTTTCTCCATTTTGCATTGTATTTCATTTTACGTCTTGTTTTCAGTTGAATATTATAACCAATCACACGCGTTCTGAAGTTAACATTCTCTTCTATTTTGAGTTTAGCATTCCGTTCTATACTTTTCTGCTTTGTTCTAAAGTGAATATTCTATTCTATTGTTCTGAAGTGAACGTTCTCTTCTATTCTGAAGTTAAGATTAATTCTGTCAGCTATTAACATTAATCTCTCTTTTATTTTGAAATGTATATTTTATTCTTTTCTATTCTGTAAATGTTCTGTTGTGAAGGTAACTGTTCTGTTATCAAATTAACATTCATATTTGTTCTTTTCAGATAGCCTAACAACATTCATATCTCTTCTATTCTGAAATTAAGGTTTTGTTCTTTTCTATTCCAATTTGTTCTAGATTGAATGTTCTGCTCTTAACGTGTTCTGCGTTCTAAAATTAACATTTTTTCTGTTCTATTTAGAAGTTGACGTTATGTTCCGTTCTATTCTCAAGTTAACATTCTGTTTGGTTCTCTTCTCTGCTTAAAGTTAACGTCATGTTCTGTTCTGATATTAACATTTCTCTCTTTTATTCTTAAATTAACATTCTATTCTGTTTTGTTCTAAAGTAAATTTTCTGCTCTGTTCTGAAGTTAGCATTCCGTTATGTTCTGAAATGAACATTCTGTTCGGAGGTTTACATTCGTTTGTGTTCTATTTAAAAGTTATGTTTCATTTACAAATTTCTGTTCTGTTCTATTCTGAAGTTACCATTCAGTTCTGGTCTTTAATATAAGCATTCTGTTCTGAAGTTAACATTTTGTCCTCATCTGTATGAGAGCTCATCCATATAATGGATGCAGATTTCTTTGCTTGCATGTGGATTTACTTCACTCTCACACAAATGTATTTATTTATTTGTTTTTGCCAGGCTGGAGACTCATAGAGAATTGATGTCATGCTGCCTCCACTGTAAAGAGTTAAGCTCCATGTCAATAGAGTTTCTTTCTGATTGAGGGACAGCTCGATGCATTGGCGTGATGCAATTCAGAAGATGCTGCTCAGACTCTTCTTCTGTTTCTTAGCAGGAAGTTCTGACTCTGACAAGCAGCTTCAACTGGTTGTGATGAGACTCACTATATACTTTGTTCAGCTTCAAGACTGTCCATCCTTGGTGCAACTTAGACCTTCTTGTAGTCCATTCTCTCTGCATTTATGTATGTGGCTTTAAAGCGAAGGGCAAGAAGAGAAGCTCTGCAACCAGCTCCTGTGTGCACTGTTCTGCCTGTTTTTCACTCAAATTGTCAAGAATGCTCATCTTGATGACTAAAATGAGTTGAGTGTCATCATCCTGTAGCTTAAGAATCTGAAAACATGAAGTTTGAAATGCTCACATGCTGTTCTCCAGACAAAGCATATGTGAACTTCACAAGAGGGCTCATTGCTTTTTCATAGATTCAAGAGCATCTGTGTCCTGCCATGTCAGAGTCAAATGTCCGGTCTTTTTGTCAGCATGCAAAACTTGTGTTAGAGCTTTCTTCTGCTTTATGACCCTTTCGATCATTTGTTTCTGAGAATCCCATCTTGTCTCAGTGATGAGCTTTTGAGCAGGCAAGCCTATACCTGGGCAGTGGCAGGTTTATGCTGTCTTTTCCAAGTATTTGAGAAGGTACTCGCAATTTCTACAGTCAAGAGTTTTGGAACAGATTTATTTGTGCTTTTTTAAAGAATTCTCTTCTGCTTACCAAGCCTGCATTTATTTGATTCAAAATACAGCCAAAACAGTAAAAATGTTTTTACTATTTTACTATTTAAAATAACTGTTTTCTATTTGAATATATTTTAAAATTTCATTTATTCCTGTGATTAAAACTGAATTTTCAGCATCATTACTCCGGTCTTCAGTGTCACATGATCCTTCAGAAATCATTCTAATATGCTGATCTGCTGTTCAAGGAGCATATTATTATTATTATTATTATTATTATTATTATTATTATTATTATTATTATCATTATTTAAAAAAAAAAAAATTTCAGGATTGTTTGATGAATAGAATGATCCAAAGATCAGCATTTATCTGAAATTAAAAAGGTTTTGGAACATTATACACTATACCTTTTTTTTTTTTAATTATAAAAATTAGTGCCTTTATTTAGAAAGGATGCTTTAAATTGATCAAAAATGATGATCAGAATATTAGAATGATTTCTGGATAATCATGTAATTGGAGTAATGATGCTAAAAAATCAGCTTTGAAATCACAGGAATAAATTACATTTTAAATATATTCAAATAGAAAACAGTTATTTTAAACAGTAACATATTTAAAAAAAATAAATAAAAAATTGTACCGTTTTTGCTATACTTTGGATCAAATAAATACAGGCTTGGTGAGCAGAAGAGGCTTCTTTAAAAAAAAAAAAAAAAACATTAATACTACATACTACAATAATACACACTGTTCATTTCTCTTTCAGGTTTTATGATTACAAATTGAACAAAGTATCTCTCAAGTGTCTTGCATGAGAGTTTTGCAGACATGAGTTCACCAGACTGAACTCAACTTTATACAAATGAACATCAAAGCAGTCTGACTATTATTAATAAGAGTGCAGAAAGTAATCTCTGCTTTGTGATTGTTTTCAGCGGTTTTGCATATATCTACTAATTTACTAATATGTTTGTGCAACATCAGTTACAACGTGCCTTATCAATTAGCAATATTTTCTACTTGAAGTAGGAGAGTTATACTAAGTATGAGGATATTCATAGATATGCCAGGTACGGCATTTTTTGGGTACCTTTTAATAGACAACAATAATTGTTTCATTTGCTTTTAACCCATAAACTCTGAAAAAACAAACTCAGTTTGAAATGATTTTTGTGGTGTACTAAATCACTAACCCAGACAAGACATTTCGCCTATTCATGACAGTAGTCTACCACATACCACTGATTGGGGCAGCAAAAGTGAAAAAAAAAAAAAAAAAAAAAATCATCTGTTTATTCAAGTTTAGTCTCCTTCTGATTGAAACCAGGATAAAACTAGATTCTTGTGTAATCATAAATATAAACACTACTAAGTCAGGTTTATTTTACGTTAACATGCAGATTGTGAAGACCAGGATTTGAAAAATACATTTAAAATGAAGCGTTATGAACAGTCAACAGCATAAAGTGAGATTCATTGAAATGGCTAATATTTATCACGAGGTATAACCATCGCCTACTCAGAGATAAATATTAAGACATTTTCAAAGAAAAAATCAAAACAAAAACATGCCTAAAAAGAACTGATGCAACAGTGGCGCACACAAGAGCCGCGCTTCACCTTTGTTTACATGCTTAACAAATCCTTCCGCGAGGAAAATAAGATCTGGCCTCTTGAGTTTATCGATAAACGAAGAACAAAATTCACGCAAACCTACACATTTGCTTTGAACATTTAATGAAAATACACAAAAGATGTTAGCGATGTAGAGAGGCACAGTGAAGCTAAGGAAACACGAGAGCGATCCAGCGGAGGGATACCAAAGTGCACAGCGGCGCAGCTGCGCAGAGCCCACTGGAGAGAGAATAAATGCTGTAGTGTTGACATAATTAATTTTTGCTGAGAATAATCACACGTATCGCCATTATGCCGGGAATGATGGATAAAGGGTCGGAATATTTGGGGAAAGGTCGCTCGAATGGAACGAAAAGCCCGTCGAACGCCTCGAATGGACATTTTTCGGACGAGAGCGGCAGTGACGACGAGCACGGTATAGCCTCGAACACCCCTGCGGAGGTTGTTTATATATTTTAACGAAATACAAATAGCTTATTAAGTTCAAAACATCACACAATTGTTCTTGTTTGCAGATGTGGGCATGCGTGTGGGATCAGATTATCAAGCTAATATCCCCGAATTTGATCCAGGTAGGGAAAAGCACTGCATTCCGCCTTTAAGAACCTGACTGGCTGTGGTAGCCTCGGTACAACTATCGCGCCTAACAATTTGTGTATAATCAATATTTTAAACTTGTGTGTAAAGATTTTCAGTGTCGAATGAACAGTATTGTTATTTCAAATCGATTTTTAATGTTAGTGTATGATTACGTACTCATAAAAAGCTTTTTGTGAAAGGATGTTAGCTTTCTCGCTTAGCCACTCATCAGCTAATATACCCAGTAACTTTGACATATGATTGAATAGGAGTTAAGAGTTTAGTGTTGGATTTTGTTCGTTAATAAATCAGCTATTTCGACAGGGAAAAAATGTTCAATAACGTCAAACATTGCTTAAGGCGATAAAATAGCAGTTTTGTGTGCTATACAGAGCTGAATTGAGAATGCCGTTGAATTACGGTTTAATTTGTGAATGTTGCAAATAGGATACAGAATTGTCAACGGAGTCTGGTTTAACTCTCTAATAACTGCAACACTGTTTTTTTTTTTCTTTTTAATAAATATTAGTAAAACTGAAATCTTAACTTAAAGCATTGCATTTGTAGTTTTTAACTCGTAAAAATCTGTTAATAACATTGCAAGTTTTTTTTTTTTTTTGACACGTTTATTACATACTGTTTGTGTTGTGAATTTGTAGGCTCCACAAAATACAGCGATAAAGACAATGGAGGCATGTTGGTTTGGTCTCCATATCACACAATAGTTGACTCTAAATGTAAGTATTTGCAACTTCCTTATTTGGTCATTTAATTTTTTGTTGTGACTGCATTTTATTTGTGTGTGTCTTTTTTTTTCTTCTCCTCAGTGGATGAGTACATTGCAATTGCTAAAGAAAAGCATGGATACAATGTTGAGCAGGTGAGTTACGAAAACACAATCCTCCAAGATGTTGTCAGTGATCATTGATGATCATGTACGTCTTCTGTGCTTCACAGGCTCTCGGCATGCTCTTCTGGCATAAACACAACATTGAGAAATCCCTTGCTGATCTCCCAAACTTCACCCCCTTCCCTGATGAGTGGACCGTGGAGGACAAGGTGTTGTTTGAGCAAGCGTTCAGTTTTCATGGGAAGAGCTTTCATAGGATCCAGCAAATGGTGAGTCATCGCTGCTTGTATTACTGAGCTAACAATGACATGCCTTCAAACTAAGAGGGTTAATCTCATTATAAATGCGTCCAGGGTCGCAGTTAATGTCAAAACCCAAAAGAGAAATGAGAAATAATATTTTGCAAAAGGAAAGCAAAACCTTTAGTGTCATTTTTAATGCAGAGCTAAATTTCTATTTATTAAAAAGCATCCAGGTTTGTGTTTTTAAATGGTTTTCATTATGTTCTAAAAACCTGTGCAATAAATACTGCTATGAGAGATAAAAACCTCATAGAATAAAATGCATTAAGGTTGTTTGCATAGTTATCATTGTTAAAATGTAAAATTAAATTTGTGCACTATGCTAATACTCACTGCATTTTAGTCAGAAATACTTTGGATGACAGAAATAAATTGTTTTTCAATGTATCTAAATAGAAAAGTTATTTAAATTGTAATATTTTACAGTATTACTATTTTTACTGTATTTTTTTTATCAAGTAATTCCAGCCTTCATTATTTTTACTGCAAAATACTACTAAATACTAATCTTTTTATTAATCATGTCATTTTATTTTGGTGTAAAAAAAAAAAAAAAATTTTTTTTTTTTTTTTTTTTCTTTTTTTTTGTGAGATTTCCCCCTATTGAAGTCATCAGATATGTCACTTTGTAAAGAGTGGCAACCATCATTATTTGTTATTTACATAATTTAATTTTACATTAATTCTTGAATGACAATTGATTGTAGTTGCCGGACAAATCCATATCCAGTCTTGTGAAGTACTACTACTCATGGAAAAAAACGCGGTCCCGGACAAGCCTGATGGACCGGCAAGCACGAAAGCTGGCAAACCGGAGTAACCAAGATGAAAGGTTACTTATCCATTCACTTTCCCTGTTTTTGTTTCAAGATTTTTCCATCTTTTCTCAGTTGATTCAAGTTTTGAGTGTTTCTGGTGCTCATTTTAATTTTGTTTTTGACATTTTAGTGAGGAAGAGATGGAAGAGGCCAACCCCATTGAGGCCAATGACAGTGATTATGACCCTACAAAAGAAGCAAAGAAAGAGGTAATTGTTTCAAATATTCAAAAGTATGTAAAAGGTGTCTAAAGATTCTTGTGAACCATGTTTTTGTTTAAACTCATTCAGTGCCTCAATAGTGGGGCTGGGCGATATGGCAAAAAATTAAAATCTAGATTTTTCAGACCATTTGACTGGTTGTCGTTTGTTTTTGTTTTTTTAACTATTTTTAACTAGTCAACTTGAAAATGTAACTACAACGTACAATACTTTTTCTTTATAAACCCTCTAGTTAAAGAAAATACTATTCCAAGTGCAGCACACATGAAGTTGTCAACATGATGTAAATTTTAAGCAAATCACTTGTTAAATATGTTTGCAGAAAAGATGCATGAACTACAGCTACATCTTGTACAAACTTGTCTTGACTTATTATATGTTAAGAAATAATATGAGGAAAATGTTTTAAAAAAAATGTCAAATTCAGAATGATTGATGGCATGACACCAGTAGACTTATTAACTATAAATGTTCTGTAAAAACAATGAACGGCACCTTTAAGCCTGTCACCATGATGCAAACATGAAATATCAGACATACAGTAGTAGTTTTTAAAGGAGAAGTCCACAAAGATTCACATATAATGTACTCACCCCCCTATCATCCAAGATGTTCATGTCTTTCTTTCTTCAGTTGTAAAGAAATAGTTTTTTTTGAAGAAAAACATTTCAGCATTTTTCTCAAAATGATATGGTGCCCCAATTTTGAACTTGCAAAACGCAGTTTAAATGCGGGTTCAAACGATCCCAAATGCGGTTGTAAACGGTCCCAGCCAAGGAAGAAGGGTCTTATCTAGTGAAACGATCGTTATTTTCATTAAAAAAATACAATTTAAATACTTTTTAATCTCAAACGTTCGTCTTGCCCTTTTCTCCATGAACTCTGTGTATTCTGACTCAAGACTCAGATCGTATTTTCTACCTCAACTTCAAAAATCATTTCAAAATCATCCTACATCACTGCAGAAGTACCGACACAGTCTTTGCAAAGTGAACATGCAAAGAAGATCAAACACCCTTAACAACAAGAGTAAAACAGCGATATAGGATGATTTTGAAGTTGAGGGAGAAAATGAGATGGGAGTTTTTCAACATACCCTAACTGTCATGAACCGAAAAAAAAAAAAACAGTTTAGGCAGAGTAAGACAAGATGAGCGTTTGACATGAAAAAGTATATAAATTGTATTATAAATTGAAAATAACCGATCGTTACACTAGATAAGACCCTTCTTCCTCGGCTGGGATCGTTTACAACCACATTTGGGATCGTTTGAAGCTGCATTTAAACTGCATTTTGCAAGTTCAAAATCGGGGCACCATATCAGTACCTGAACCCTGAAATATTTTCCTCAAAAAAATAATTTCTTTACGACTGAAGAAAGAAAGACATGAACATCTTGGATGACAAGGGGGTGAGTACATTATCTGTGAATCTTTGTTTTGGAAGAGGACGTCTCCTTCAACAGGGTTTTTTGTGTTCCATTGCACTGCTTTTTCATTGTTTTTTTTTCTATGTAAACATGGACGTGTTCGACTGTTGCACTCTTGCAGCGTCTCATGCATGAAACAGCATTATAAAAACACGGGCTCAAGTTAAAAAGTTCTTATTCCACTGCCCGCGTCGCATCTTTGTCAACTTGAAAGTGCAAGTCTGTGTGAACGTGCCCTAAAGATATGAGCGTGTCACACGTGAGCGATTAATCACGTGCACTTGCTCTTTTCTCTTTACTTTTATCACTAGCATATTGCCAAAGTGTCTAATTCTAGCGTTTGGTAATATTTCTATTGAATTCGCAATTCCTTGATTTCTAAAAGAAATTGTGGCAAAACATTAAATTCGAATTAATTGATAAAATTTCCCAGCCCTACTCAATAGTGATTTGTTTTTCCCCCTGATAGACTCATGCAGAACCTCAGACACTGAGCTCCAAAATTGGACTGGGACGGAGAGACCACCAGACCCTGCAGCACCGTCACCACACCCAGCGCTCCAAGTGCCGCCCGCCCAAAGGCATGTACCTCACGCAGGAGGATGTGGTGGCCATCTCCTGCAGCTCTAGTGCTGCAAACTCAGTCCTGCGTCAACTGGACATGGAGCTGGTGTCCCTGAAACGACAGGTATGAGCGGGAATTTCTAAAAGGTTAAAAAATGATGGCGAACAAATCATTCTGGAATGAATTAATGCCTTTCCTCTTTGCAAATTGACCTTGTTTTCTTTAGGTTCAAAATGCCAAGCAGTTAAACAGCGGGCTTAAACAGAAGATCGAAGATGGAATTGATGAATTCAGACTGCCTGAGGTGACTCGTTTCTGCTTAAACTTGATCTCATATGCACTTTAATCTGAGGTGTGTTAGTTTTTGTTTTTATACTAGCATTATCATTTTGCTAACTGTTGCATTTTTGTTCCAGTGCACCCAAAAAATTAATGCACGCTGGACAACAGATGAGCAGCTCTTGGCAGTACAAGGTAGGTGAACAATTAACATATCAGTTTCACTGTGTTCTTATGCATAATTTAATTTGCGATGTCCTTTTTTGCCTCATTAAACCAGGAGTACGAAAATACGGGAAGGACTTCCAGGCTATAGCTGACGTGATCGGGAATAAAACGGTGGGACAGGTGAAGAATTTCTTCGTGAACTATCGGCGACGCTTTAACTTGGACGAGGTGCTTCAGGAATGGGAGGCGGAGCAGGGAACTCACACTCCCAATGGAGACGGTGCCAACTCTGGTGAAGATGGAAAGAACAGCAACACCTCCTCAGGAAAGAGCACAGATGAGGAGGAGGAAGAGGTAAGGCTTAATCCTGTAAAGCCTGACTTCTAAAATAATAGTCAGAATGTTGTTTTGATTTGTTTTTGTTTTGTTTTTCCAAGTAATTGGACCTGAAGAGAGAATTAAAAATGAAAGTTTGCATACATGTATATGAGTATGATATTTGATACATCAGGCTTTTATGGCTCATTAAATGGCTCATTTGATCTGGTGAGAATATGGAGACAAACTTTAGTTATTTATTCAGAGATCTAAACTGGGCAAAGAAATCTGATTTGGTGCAGTTGCCAAAAAGTAATGAATTTCTGATATGTGGTGATGAAAATCAGTGAAATTTATATAGCAGTATAGCAGACTGCTTGCATACAATGAAATAAATATTGGTTGTCACTCTTTATCTCCCAATAATATCATAAGATTATGCTTGATGCTTAGTTTAATGATCAAATAGGGGTGGGCGGTATGGCAAAAATATCATATGAATATTATTATTATATTATATTATATTATATTATATTATATTATATTATATTATATTATATTATATTATATTATATTATATTATATTATTTATTTATTTATTAAGGGAAAATTCATGATTTTTATCCCAGTTCCTTGTCATGTTGGTTTTAGTATTTTGCAAGTGTGAGCAGTACAAGTCAAACTAATTTCCCTATTTTAAAAACAAAGCCTTACAAGGTAACAAAATATAAAATATACAAACATTTAGACCAAATTGGGTGAAAATTTAAAAAAAAAAAAAAAACTTTGCCTGGGTACCAGTGTGCATACTATCCATCATAAATTTTATGTAATGGTATTAATTTTCGGTACTATTTAGGGCAGAGACGGTGGATAGTATGCACATTGGGATGCAGGGTTTGTTTATTTTACATTTTATCTTAAAAAAAAAATTAGAACAAAGATAAGTATTACAAATACTCATACTAATTTAACAAACAGCGCTTTATTTTTTTTTTTGTATTTAGCAGTAACATTAAAGAAATTGATTTAACAAATATAAAAATAAAATACATAATGTATAAATTATCATTCATTGGTTCTTAATAAAGTAACTGTATTAAAGTTACTCAGTCAAGAGCAGTGAGTGATTTTTCTCTTTGTTTTGTTGTTTTTATTAACATAAAAACAAGGGACCGTTCAGTCAAAAGGGACAGTTCAAACAAAAATGAAAATTATGTAATTTACTCTCAAGTTGTTTTAAACCTGAATGAGTTTCTTTCCACTGCTGAACAAAAGTTATTTTGAAGAATGTGGGTAACCAAACAGTTGCTGCTCCCTGGTGACTACCATAGTATTTATTTTTTCTTCCCTCAAAGTCATTGGGGACCAGCAACTGTTTGGTTACCCACATGCTTCAAAATAACTTATGTTCAACAGTGGAAAGAAACTCATTCAGGTTTTGGACAACATGAGAATGAGTAAATAATGAGTTAATTTTTTGGTTGAACTATCCCTTTAATGACAAGTGGCAGCATGTTTGATACTATTAGTGTGCTGTCCCTTTACGACCCCACACATCTCTAATATACAGGCATGCATCTGTTTTTCTCTCAACCTTTTACTCTTACTTTAGACCAGAGGTCACGTTAACTAAAAATTCTGTCATTGACGGAATTTTTTTTTTATCATTGATGGAAAAAACTGAAGGCCCCCTGTCACTTTGACAGATTACACTGAGGATGATCTATTGTAACTTGTAACTGTAATTCCTACCCCTGTCCAGTTGGTGGTGAGTGCGCTCCAGTGTAGCAGCAGAGCACTGGATCCAGAACAAAAAGCGAAACTGTCACAAATCTTTTGGTATGCGTTTGATTATGCACAGGGGAGTACCCAGAATCTATTACGCCACATTAAAGAGCACCAAAACAGTCTTATTGCTTGAATCTACTAATGAAATGGACAGATTTGAAATCTGAGACTCGTTTCATATCAAAAGTAACACAAAGCTTAGCCTTTTGTGATTTATTGGATGGGAGGCACACTATGTACTGTTCATTCATCAACTGAAAATGAACATTCCAAAATTCCGTTTTATTTTTTTCCAAATTCCGTTTTTTTCTGTTTTAAATTTTCTGGATTCTATTTTTTTTTTTCTGTTTTAATTGGGAAAAAAAACTCCTTTTTAATGGTTAAATTTTAATTTTATCGGTCAAAAAGCATGTCTAATTAATTAAAATCATGAAATGTATACAGTTTCACATAAACTTAATAAAGGTTTAACAAAAATGACATATTTAGGGTCCTAAGAAATGTTTTATTTTTCTCTCACCATGTTTTATTGTTAGCAAAATCTGTGTTTTAGCATGTCTACTTATTTGAACGCATACTTAATTTATTTAAATTTATTCTTAAAATAGCCTTAAGTTGTGTATTTTTTTTTTTTTTTTTTTGGCAAACAAAGGGGAATTTACTATTAAAATTAAAACATAAAATGTTGTGTGATTGTACCCTAAAAAATAATGTTTGTTTCATTTTAGTAGTAGTAATATATTTCTGGCACAATGTTTTCAAGTTAAACAGGACTTTTATTTTGATGTGTCGCCATGTCTACCTTTACATTTCTGTGTGTATATAATATAACGCTAGTTTTCCTAAAATGGAACAGTCAAATGCACATGAAGTGACTCTCGGCAGATATTGTTTATGTATTTATGTCCTCATTTAGTGAGACAACAAATGCTAACAGTGTGTGTAGTAAACAAAACCACTCGTCTGCTCCATTCATTAAAATGGAGATACGCAGAACATGCAGGATTCACATTTAAATAGTATTTTTGGCGTAATATTTACAGAGATTAGTCCATATTGCTGTTTGATTTAAGTGTGTAATGACCTACATTTGATTTAATTTATTCAAACTTTGACGAATTCCGTGACATTCCGTGTTATTCAGTAAATTCCATTTTTATGACTGGATAATAATAAATATTATCATTTTTTTTTTCTTAGGAAGTTAAAACTTACTGTATTTACACAAAGTTTTGAGGCACTTTCCTTGTATATCAGCTATTTTTTTTTTTTTTAAACACCCACCTAGCTGTGCCCCTCATAAAGTAAGAAAAAATGAAACCTGTGTGAACGGCTGTCTTCACTTTTTCTCTCACAATTAGGGTCAGGTGACCCCAGCCTCCGGTCCATCTCCTGTAGCCACATCATCATCCCTGACAGCAGCCAGCAGCTCCACCTCTCTCAACCAACCTCCACCGCTTCTGCGTCCGTCTCTCCCTGCCACTCCAGCGTTACACCGCCAGCCGCCGCCTCTACAGCAGCAAGCCCGTTTCCTTCAGCCCCGTCCTGCCCTGAACCAGCCACCGCCGCTCATCCGACCCTCCAACCCCCTCCCTCCACGCCTCAACCCCAGACCCACAGCACCTGTTCCCAGCACGGCTTCTGCAGCGCCGGGCCAGCAGCCGCCCACTCTGGTGGGCATCCAGTCTGAGACGCCCTCCTCCTCTCTACACTGATGTGTTTTATACTTGTGACATTGCAGATGAAGGTAATAATTAGTTAGCAGTTCTCATTGTGAATACTAGGAAAAAAATGATTGTTTTAAACTGTATATATTAGTTACGTAACTTTCTATTTATTTAAACTTTTTGTTTTTTTTATTTTAGATTTTGTAATCATGTTGTAACATTGTACTTTAAAAGGATAGTTTACATAAAAATGCAAATTAACATTTGATTTACTCACCCCCCAAGCCATCCTAGATGTATATGACTCTCTTCTTTCAGACGAATACAAGTTATATTAAAAAAAAAAAAAGCGTCATAATGGCAGCGAAAGGGCGTTGAGATTTTGAAGCCCAAAAAACGGCGTCTGTACATCATAAATAGTGCTCCACACAGCTCCGGAGGCCTTCTGAAGCAAATCGATGCGTTTCTATAAGAAAAATATACTTATTTAAAACTTTATATATTGCAGTCTCTAGCTTGAGGTGGTGAGAATGTGCTAGTCTCACAGGAACCAAATTTTGTTTACAGCAAAAGAAAACCAGTCTCCTTTTGGCTTATATCGAAATCCTCTGACATTTACAAATCCTTTACAAAATATTTATGGGCTTCAAAAGGCTTTTATTAACCTTTGGAGCTGTGTGGAGCACTTTTTATGATGGATGGATGCACTTTATTGGACTGAATATTGGACTGTTGAACATCTCAACACCCATTCACTGCCATTATAAAGCTTAGAGTCAGGACTTTTATTTTTATTTTTTTTTTTTTTTTAATATACCTTTGATTGTATTCGTCTGAAAAAAGAAAGTCATATACACCTAAGAAAGCTTGAGGGTGAGTAATTTTCATTTTTGGGTGAACTATACCTTTAAGTCTTTAAAATGTTGTGTTCTCAGCACTTTTTCTTGTTTCTTATTATCTATGATGTAATAGCAAACCTCTTTAAATGGGGTTTGCTTGTCATTTTGTTGTTCATCTGTTGTGTTTGTGGTTGATTACAGTGTCTTTGTCATTTTATGTGTTTTAGATTTTAATATTTGGTGCTACAGACTGACAGAAAATCACCTGTCCAGATTCTCTTGCCATCAAAGTGCTCTTAACAAGAAATTATAATCTCATACTTAATTGCTAATGAAAATCATAGATTTTTTTTTCTTTTTTTTTTTTCTACTGGTCTTAGATACCAAAAACTACTTCAGTCCCTTTCAAGTATAAAATACTTATTTCAACCTCATTTTATAAACCTGTTTCACTTGCAGAAATGTGTAAATGATCCACATTTTCCTACCAGACATTAAGCTGTTGACCTGAGTTGTTTCATTAGTGGTGTGCTGTTTGTTAATCAGAATATGCATGTAGCGTTACCCTTTTTCTACCCCGTAAAAGTGCAGGATTCTAAACTGTGGATTGAAGGTCAGTTGATCAGATCATGGTAATGTGCATGTCATTTTCCAACTAAGGTCCATATTCTGGTTAAACCCTTATTCTGAAAAGATGTTTACATATTCCAAGACTGAATATTACTGTGTACATGTAATTAGCATTATCAGAATAAACTAATGTGCATTCTTTCCCCTTTATTCTGATCTCTTTGCATTCAAGTAATTTTAACTCATTTTTCATTGATGTTCTTAATATTACTTAAGGACATAAATTTGTCATGTGACCCTTTTTTAAAAGACATTTCTTTGTAAAAATGTTCATTTAAAAATTAGTTTTTTCATTAATAGACTTCTCACAGCTGTATAATCCAGAATTAACTTTGGATATGCAGTTAGGGTGAATATTCTGAATAAGCTTTTTACGTGACTCAAAATGCTGATTACAACAGACATACTTATTCAGTCTCGTTCAGATTTTTAAAAACTGAAATGTTAATCTGTTTATTGTAGTCTGTTTGGTGCTTATACATGACATTTACATAATCAGAATATGACCGATCTTTGATCAATGCTGGAATATTCTTGTGCATGCAATCAGTCACTGTGTAAACACTTTTCACTTGTGTACAATTTTAATCATTCATAATTTATGTAATTTTCTTGGTAGTTTTTTTGAAGTCTTAACTAGATTTTGGTATGTATATCTGTGCTCCTGGCACATACAAAATGATTTTTATTTTATTTTTTTTTTTTTTTATTTAATGATTAGTTTCTGCAGAAAAACTGCTGTTTCTACTGTAATGCAGATGAAAAGTGCTTAATGTCTCAATTCAAAACTTTTTTTTTTTTTTTTTTTTTTTGACGATATTAGGTACTTATTTTTATTTTTGGATAAGTAATATTCCTTTTAGTACCCCTGATTATTTTATTTTATACAACCTAATTTAATTTGTTTTTGATAACAGGTTGTAGGCAGCTCAGAGTGCGGTGGCGTTATATGTATAATAATGAAAAGTCTCTTTAAATTTGTGCCTAAAGCATGTTCATATGTGAAGTGTCATGTGCTCGTCATATGGAAACATTAAAACACGTTTGAACACCGACTCTGATTTCTTTTTCATCAAACTTTACTATTTGTACACCGGAGTGTTTCTCTTTGTGTTCTCTTATACTAGTTTAAAGATGCTCTAATGTGTCTCTCAGGCTTTTAAACGAATTCTTTTTATGGAATAATCAATTTAGTTACTCTTACTCGTTTATAGAAACTTCCTGCAGTGCGCTTTCCGTTCAAGAAATTACCAAAACCTACTATAGCCAAGGCTTCCGTTATGAATATTTATTAGTTCATGCAGACGTTGCTTGGTAACTGATGTGACGTTGCGTAATTAATATTCATGAGTCAAGCCTTCGGCGTAGTAGGATTGGTCATTCCGTCTTCCGTTCGCATTAATCGCGTGGCAGCGCGCCCAAGATAAGAGTGACGTACTAAGTGCATCGGCACTGCGCGCTGAGCCGCGTAGCTGTCAAATAATAGATTTCAGGATTATATCCGCTGAACGCTTGACAACATTAGTCAAAATGAGCTATTAAAGCCATCAACCCTCAGGTATGTAGCCCCATGCATTTGAAATAAATATTGCGAATTATCTTGCTGATAGTGTAAAGCGAAAGTAAATGTTTAAATGTGGAATACATGGTTATTTGAGTCGCTGACTGTGTTTTTACGATAACCACGCCGACGCTTAGCTCAGGGCGGTGAATGCGCGCACTTTATAAAGGCATGAAATAGTAAACTGCTTTAGTTGAGTTTAGATACATAGTGTCATGTTCTTGCACTGGGGATTCCCCATATGTTTGCACTCTCTTACACACAGGAACAGCCCGCAGTGTACATGATCGTGCTTGAAAGTAAACTCACTTGAAAGTTATTAAAAAGAATTATCCGCAGATTAATGCGTTACCATAATTTGGCCATAATAACGTCACGATCTGTTTGAAACAGCGAGTCTCCTTATTATAGTTTATTCTGTTTTGTTGTGTCTGTAAATAGGAGCGACGTTAAATGTTAACCCTACTTACCATGGTTTTATAAGTGAACAATTATTATAAATCATTATTAATCATTATAAATCAACAATTAATCATCCCTTTTTATTTACCGATGTCTTTGCTGCCGACCTTAGATGATCCAATTCAACTAATAAGCAAAAATTACTCAAGATAATCTAACATTTGTTTTCCTTTTTTAATTGCTGAAAAATTGACTTTTTTTTCTTCTGCGGTCTACTGTACAGACGTGAATTTACTTTTCTCAAAAGCAAAAATAGAACTTTTTATGTTAAAAACAAACAAGCAAGCCCTGCCCGGATTTTAACAGTAACGCAAGAGTAAAGTAACGCATTACTTTTCATAAAAAGTAACTAGCGTAATTCGTTACTTTTTTAGGGAGTAACTCAATATTGTAATGCATTACTTTTAAAAGTAACTTTCCCCAACAGTGCTTGTTACCCTCATAATTATGTTACAAGTTAACATACAGGTTATTCAGATTAATTCATTTTTAGATTGTGTAATGCATTAAAAATTCACAGTGCATTTATTAACTAAACCTAATTTTATTTTTAATCTAAAAGTTTAAAAAAAGTCTTTCCATATAAAGGTTTACGAGACTTTTGGAAATATGTCCTTGTCAAGCTCAAATGCTTCAGCCTTTTAATTATGTTTTGCTTGTTATTTTTATAATTTTAGTGCTTACATAATAGCTACTTGCTTAATACAAAATGAACAGGATGGGATGGAAACAAAAAGTAAAGTTAGCTTCTTTTTTTTCTAATTTGATCAAACAGGGTGGAATGTTTGATAGTGACAAAATAAAAAAAAAAAATAATAAAAATATTTTAAAAAAGAACAGACGTATTATAAAATCATCAAAAATTATTGCTGTAAGAACTAAATAGGAAAAGAAACTGGTTTTAGTTCATGTGATGTTATAAAAGACTAAGATGGAACTTGAAATTGATGGCAAGGAATTTTTTTTAAATGGATAAAACAATTAAAACAATTTTCCTGAGACATGTTTCATTTAAAACCTTTTGAATAAGGCAAAAAAAATAAAAATAAAAATAAAAATTAACCTTTTTTCTAGGGCTGTCAAATGATTAATTGCAATAAATATATGTGTGTGTGTACTGTGTGTAATTATTATGTATATATAAATACAAACACATGCATGTTTATATTTTGGAAATATTTACAAGTATATGTGTTTATATAATTTTTCTATAATTTATGTTATATATAAATAAAAAATATTTTGCACATAAATAACATATTTCTCTTAAATATATACATTAATTTGTGTGTATTTATATATACATAATAATTACACACAGTACACACACACACATACTAGGCAAACTCAAACTTTTATTTTGTATGCAATTATTCGCGATTAATCGTTTGACAGCCCTAATTTTTTTAAGTTTTATAAAGCACAGGGTAAATGCTGGCATCCAAACTATTCAAAATTCACCCCATCTTAATTGAATTTAATATTGAAGTAAACTTTTAAATAAACAATTATTAAAATCTAATATCAATTTAATGTTGTATTAAATATTATCAGCATAATCTTTAAATAAAACTGGTGTTTTTGTGTCTTTTGTTAGCTTTCTGATACCCGGGTATTTAACTTGTAATAGCCAGATATATTTGCATTTGTGAATATGTTTTAAAATATGTTGAACAATCTTGAATATGTTCAAGAAGAATGATGTGAATGCTTAATTCAGCCCTTTGTGATATTTGTTCCTGGTGTTTTTGGAGGGCTTTGATATGTGACCCTGGACAAGAAATCCAGTGATATTATACATCATTTATACATCATCTGAAAGCTGAATAAATAAGCTTTCCATTGATGTATGGTTTGTTAGGATAATATTTGGCCGAAATGCAACTATTTGAAAAAAAAAAAAAAAATCTAAATATCGAGAAAATCGCCTTTGAAGTTGTCCAAATGAAGTTCTTAGCAATGCATATTACTAATCAAAACTAAAGCATTGATATATTTACGGTAGAAAATGTACAGAATATCATCATGGAACATGATCTTTACTTAATATCCTAATGATTTTTGGCATAAAAGAAAAATGTATCATTTTGACCCATACAATGTATTTTTGGCTATTGCTACAAATATACCCGTGCTACTTAAGACAGGTTTTGTGGTCAAGAGTCACACGTATAGATCAGCTTCGATGCTGCTAAAAATAAAAGAGGAACATATAATAGTATTGCATTTACCAATGCAGTTTTCGAATGATTTTCATATCTGTGTCAGGCTACATCTAATTTTCGTCAGTGTTACCAGGTTTTCATGGCCGCAGAGGAGAACGAGTGTCCCGGGTTGTCCCATCAGAACTCTGAGCCCATGAGGTCATGGGAGCTGGAATCCATTCTGACCAATCGCACGCTGCACTTTGTGCTGCGGTTAGAGCAACAGTTCATCTGCCCGTCCTGCGGCGGGATCGTCCTGAACCCTCACCAGACGGGCTGCGGGCACATCTTCTGTGCCCAGTGCGTGAGGGCTTACGTGTAAGTTAAATAAATTAAAAAATTTGTTGCACATCAGCAAAGATAAATATGATATTCAGCTGAAAGCGCATAACTACGGCTATGTGCAAACCTTCCTCTTTTCAGTGAAAATGGAGGAAGTTCAAAATGTCCTTTAGACAGCATTCCTATAAAACCAGAGGAGGTGAGAATATTACTATTTTATATGCATATTTGTGTGCACTTATCAAAAGCATAGCTTTATTCTCCATTGCGTATCCCATGCTCGCAGGTTTTTCAAGACAACTGCTGTAAACGCGAACTGCTAAACTTAGAGGTCTACTGCACCAACGCCCCAGACTGCACACAGAAGGTTACCTTATGTAACCTTCAGGTAAATGGCAAAACATGACGTAATATGCTGTAAACTGATAATAAAAACAGTCTGTTTGTCGTTCAGAGCTGAGTAATGTTAGGACAACTTCTCTTTCTTAGGATCATCTAAAAGCTTGTCAGTACGAGCGAATTAGATGTTCAAATATAGGGTGCGACGACACTGTGACACGCAAAAACCTAATGGACCATCAGAGGAACGTCTGCTCCTTCCGTCTGGAGTCCTGCCACCATTGCAAACATTCGTTCCCCGTTTCTCAACTGCTGGTCAGAATCTTTCCCTGTCAATACTGCGTGGAGTCAACTGAGGTGTGCGTGTTTCTAATGTTGTCTCTGAACTATGACAGGTCCATCAGAAGACTTCATGCCCTGAATTCGAAATCCCATGTCCCAACAAATGTCCTCAGATGATCAAAAGACTGAAGGTTTGGCACAGTCAGATACTTCACTCTGCTTTTAGGAAGTTTTATTCGAATGAAGATGGAAAAAACATGAGATGGGAAATTATATTTTAGGGACTTTTGCGTCCCTAAGAAATAATCAAATGGTGATTTAATATAACAACAAATAAATGTGCAATGTAAAAGCATAATGATACTTTCATCAATATTAGATAAAAAGGTTAATTAAATATTGTTTTAAATAATTTAAATAGGATTTATGCAGGTAAGATTTTTGGCTTGTCCCTCACTATGATTTTTCATTTTCGACAGGACTTTTAATTTGCAAAATGAAGGTGAAATGATAAAAAAAAATATATTTTTTTAATCATATTTTTCGGGGCTTTTTTATTAGATAGGACAGTAGACAGGAAAGTATTGGGTGGAGAGAGTGAGGTGGGATCAGCAAAGGACACTCGAGACGGGATTCGAACTCGGGTCGCCGCACTAACCACAAGGCTATTAACTTGTGGTTAGTAAAAAACTTCTAGGAGGTGACATCATCTCTCAACATGGATTCCAACACTTAAAATACAAACATGTTTCTCTCACTTCTCTATACAATTCTTTTTTCGATGCTTGACTGAGATCATGCAATGTCAATCCTGTTACCGTTTTTAAAATGTACATTTAAACAAGTATTTCTTACATTTAATATAATCAATATATATATATATATATATATATATATATATATATATATATATAATCAAAATCCTTTCAAAGTGTACAGTATGTGCTTTTGTGAACTTGACTATAAGCTAGCAATTAGCAAATTTGTTTGAAATTGTAAAGCCTGTTACTGCCAACCTGTTACTTTTTTGACGTGAGCAACATGGGATGACATTGATTCGGTTTGGCCCTTTTTTTAAAGACTGTTAAATTCAAACATTTTAAAGGTCACCCTCTGTATATTATTGAGCTAATGCCTTTATCTATGAGCTATAATTAAACTATAGTATATAGTAACGCTTGTTGCAGTAACAGGGTTGACCAAAATACCAAACGTGAGGTGGAAAAATAGTCATAAAATAGTAAATTGCATATCTTGTGATGGCACAATACAATTTTTTTTTGTCATTTTAAGGTGTCTTCATTTCATTGATATTTAAAAATATATATTGATTAAAAATGTTATTTTTCTAAGTGGAAAAAGCACCGATTTTGTGGAATGACCCTACTTGAAAAAATGTTGTTTTCCCCTGGGAAATTTTGTGTTCTCTCTCAAAACATTAATATTTCCCTTACAAAAGTATTGTGTTCGGTTCCCCTGTGAAACTTTGCATATTTCAATGCTATTGCATTCATCCAAGAAACGTTGGAAAAATGTAGTCGCGTCAAGTCCATCACCAGTTTTTCATTTTGCATTGTCAAAGTTTGGAAAGAACGCAAAAGATTTGCAAGCTAATTTAAAGTTCACGGGGTAAGGCAAAAGTTTTGCGAGCATTAAAATGTAATTTTCCCTCCCATCTCATATTTTTCCATCAACATGTCCCCTTAGGGCCTCCGTGAATAATCCGATATATTTTAATTTGCTCATTGCTGCTTGTTGATCCCCCGCAGCTGCAAGCTCACGCTGATGAGTGCCTCGAAGTGGAGACTGACTGCATTTATAAAAACTATGGCTGCACATTCAAAGTAAGAACACAATTATATTTAGCACTGAAGCAAGTGAAAGTGCTACAGTATTTAATGAGTTTACATTCAATAAATTTGTCTGTTTGTCTAGAGCTGTAATACATTTTCAGATCTCAGCCTTTGAACTCTCTCTTTCTTCCAGGGTAAAAGAGGAAAAGTGAAAGTTCATGAAAACACAGAGTTCAGTTCCCATGTTCGGCTGGTTCTGGAAAGCAACACCAAACTTGAGAAACAGGTATGGAACAGGCAAATATCAGTGCAAAAATGCAATCATGAAGAGTATATGTACATCCCATTAAATGCTATTATTAAGCTTAGAATTAAGCTGTTTGCTTAGAATTGCTTAAATAAAAATGTTTTATGTAATATACAAATGGTTGTAGGTGGAACAGCTTCAGCAGGATATGTTAGTCCAGCAGGGGGCGCTGAAGGACAAAAGTCTTGTGGTCAGCAACTTGGACCGGGATATCACCCTGTGTGACAGCACACTTACTACCTTACAGGTAAAGAAACCCTGTGTTAAGTACAAAACTGCTATTTGCCTTGTAATCTTAGAAACAATGTCTTCTCTAATTCTCCTAATCCCTCAAGATACGAAGTTAAAGGAACAGTTGACTTGTTTCTGAATCTATATCAAGAACAATTTCTTGTGTTGCAACCTGGGAAATCGCTGTAGCTCTTTTTTTCCTTCCTACATAATGAATTGCTTGTGAAACACAACAGCAAACACTGTCATGTTATCTTGCATTCGGATCTTTGGGAAAGCAGTCATGTGACAGTTCTGTGAGATGGTTATACCAAATCATTTTGATCAGGCTTTGGCTCAGGCCAAGATGTTATGCAAAGAGATTCGGTCTGCTAGTATGTCGTTATTCAATCATATGATCTGTTGAAGCGAAGTCACATTGTAGGTGCATTCCCTGCACTGTTAAAAAAAACCCAAAAAAAAAAACCCAATTGTTTCAACTTTAAAAAGTAAGTGTTCGTGATGCCTTAAAATTTTTCTCAACTCAAATATCCACATTTTCATGTAGTACAACTTAACATTTTATGTTGGGCAGCACGAACACTTTTTTAATTTGAAACTATTTTTTTTACAGTGTGTTGAAAAAAAACAGCATATGCTGGTTAGGTATGGTTTGAAGCATGGCTGCTGGTTTGAGCTGGTCCTTAGCTGGTAATAAGCAACTAGCTCCTGCTCAGGACCAGCTTAAGTCATCTAGCACATCCTGTTTTTATCAACAGGGTTTATTAAGTTGGCTTGAGAAAGCCAACTTACTGATATGCTATTTTCTTCTGAGACTAAATCTGTCGACACTAACTCGTCCTAGAGCTTTAACTCTACAAACTCCAAACTCAGCCCAGATCTTCAGACTGGTCTGACTCGAGTTGCTATATCTTTTCTAACTGATCGGACTTATGATTTTCCTAAAAATGACGATTAAAAATGGAAAAAATCCCATAGACTTACATTGACGGAATGTTTAAATGAGCCAACACTATTCCTAACTCCAACTGTCAAAACTCCCAGAATCCTTTGAGACTCAATCAAGCTTCCCTTCTATGTACTGTATTTCTAATCAATTCAAACTCATTCAAACTATATCTATCTATCTATCTATCTATCTATCTGTCTATGCCTAGCAACCAGAATCATGCTAGTAACTTGCTAGTCATGCTAGCAAAATGCTAGTAACTTGCTAATCATGCTAGAAACATGCTAGTAACTTGCTAATCATGCTAGTAACATACTAGTAACTTGCTAATCATGCAAGCAACATGCTAGTGACTTGCTAATCATGCTAGTAACTTGCTAATTATGCTAACAACATGCTAGCAACTTGTTAATTATGTTAGCACCATGCTAGTAAAATACTAGTAACTTGCTAATATCCTATGAGCATGCTAACAACATGCTAGTACCTTGCTAATCATTATAACATCATGCTAGTCACATGTTAATCATGTTAATAACATGCTAACAACATTCTATCTATCTATCTCTGACAGTCTGTATTGCCTTCAAAACATCCAAACGTTAACCTTTTAAAAGTACTTTAGAATTCAAACTATTTCAGACTGAAAACCATCAAACTTAAAACTTTTTAAAACTTCTTAAACTTCTTAAACTTTTTAAACTTTATAAACTTTTAAAACTTTTTAAAACTTTCTGTTCCGACTTTCTCAAGCCAACTTAAAGTTGTTAGAGTTTATGAGCCTGTGTTCTTATCAGATATCAATTACCCGCCTCAATTAAGCACATACAGATTTTATACACTTTATAAGATTTTATGCATATATTCCGATTTTCTATCCAGCATTTTTATGCGATAATAAAAATGCACATTAAAATACTTGGATGGGCATATTGTTACATAACAGTTTGACTATACATCAGAGTTAGGGTGGCTATACGTGCCATTTTTCACGGGACACGCCTGGTCAGGATTTCTATATTTGGCTTTGTTTCCTGTTTTTATACTTTCTGAAGGTATTGATCGAAAAGTAGTTTGACCAATGGCGTGCATACCAATGGCATCAGTGTTGGGGAAAGTTACTTTTAAAAGTAATACATTACAATATTGTGCTACTCCCTAAAAAAGTAACAAATTACGTTAAGTTACTTTTTATGGAATGTAATGCATTACGTTACTTTTTAAATCTGGGCAGGGCTTGCTTGTTTGTTTTTAATATAAAAAGTTCTATTTTTGTCAAATGTAAAAGCCCTTTCACACCAAAAGCCTCAGGCTGAAGGAAAAGTAAATTCATGTCTGTATAGTAGAATGCAGAAGAAGAAAGTTCAACACTATTCAGTTAGTTAGTTATCTAGAGTAATCTTTGCTTATTAGTATGGTTGAATTGGATCAGGTCAGCAGAAAAGACACTGGTTAATAAAATGGGATTAAATACATAAAGGATATTTGTATTATTTAAAATTTAATTATTGCAGGTTTGCATCATATTCTGAGTTGCATTTCACTGTTTTTATTCATTTTGAAGAAAACTGAATCTGTTTTTTGTAAGATGAATTAATGAATGTTCACATTTTACATCTCAACATCGGGACAGGAGAGCTTTCAATCAATAAATAGGAAAAAAAGTAACTGGTGTTACTTATTTGAAAAAGTAACTCAGATATTTTCTTGTAAATGAAAAAGTAATGTGTTACTTTACTAGTTACTTGAAAAAAAGTAATCTGATTACATAACTTGTGTTACTTGTAATCTACAGAGGACGATCACAGCAATGCAATTATGCATCTAATCGTTGTATGTCATCAAAGTACTGTGAGAGTGATTTGAAAGCACACAGAGCTGTCTGCTCTCTACAGCTCTCACGGATATCATACAATGATGGGTCTGCACAACGCAAACAGCAAATCCTAGATATTTTAGGCAATATAGAAATCCTAGCCAGGACGTGTCCCGTAAAAATGGCACATATGGTCACCCTAATCACTGTATGAACTGTTTGTGTGGCAGAGATCTGTGGAGGAGCAGAGAGTGCGGATCTGCAATGTTCAGCGTGAACTGAGGGATCTGCGGGGCGTTCTGGGGTCTGAATTGAGCGAAGAGCTCCCGAGCCTTCGGGCATCACTGGACTCCCTCAGACAGCAGGTGGCCGTCACAGAAAGCCTCAGGGAACACCTGGGTAAGTCAAGCCTGGCATGGACACATGAATGTTGACAGCGTTTGCTTAAATAGAAGTTACCAGGATGGTAGTCTCATGTAGCCAGACCTTCAGACCAGTGTGTACAATTCTTGGGCATATTTTAAAGATTCTATGCTGCGAAATTTAAATATTTCACATACTTTTGAAAATCCAGCATGTAGTTGTAGTTGTACATTTCTCTCTGTGTAATAGCAAAAACAATTATTTCAGTGAAATTAAATGAAAAATTAAGCCCTTTTATTTATTTATTTATTTTATTTTTTTATTTTTTAGTTTTTTAGTTTTTTTCTGTTATTTCTGTTATTATTATAATTTCTGCATTTAATTATTTGAATTTGCCAGAAATAGGAATAATTAAACATCTACATTTTACTGTACAAAAGTAATACAAGACTAATACATTTCCACTGTATACCACCATAATCTTGTGTAGTGGCACTGGCATGTGATTATTATTATTTTATTAATATTATTATTATTATTTTTTTTTTTTTTAAGGGGGGCTGAAATGCTTTGTTTTAATAGTTAAGATAACTATGATCTCCATTCGGATCATCTATTGCTCAGTGACTTTTCCTGTTGTTCCAAGGTTTTTTTTGTGTTTTTTTTGTAGTATCGGTTCAGTATCGGTTCAGTAGTAGTATTGTGATATTTTAGTCAGGTCAAAATTTTGGTATCGTGACCACTACTTTGCACATTCACGTTGTAAACACTGGGTTGGTACTTCTGCAGCGATGTAGGATGATTTTGAAGTTGGAAGAAGAAATGAGATGGGAGTTTTTTGACACACCCTAACTGTCTTAAACCGGACTACACGCAGAGCTAGACAAGATAAGCATTTGATGTTAAAAAGTATATAAATTGTCAATTTGTTTTAGAAAATAACCGATCGTTTTGCTAGATAAGACCCTTCTTCTGAGTAAATTATCTATATATTTTTGTTCTCGAAGTGAAGTTTTCCTTTAAACTCATCTGAGTCAGCTAATCAAGGACTTGAGGAGTACATGAAACTTCCAGATAGTTTTTTGGAACAGGTTGGAGTTACATTTCACAGGATAGTGGGCCTCGAGGACCAGAATTGGACACCCCTGATTAAAAGTTAGTTGTTAATTTTTTAGTGAACATAAAAATAAAGCACACAGTCCGTTTCCATACTTTTATAGTGTATTGTGACTACGTCAAGCTATAAAAAAGGACAAAAACTCTTTAAAAGTAGTCTAGAAGTAGTCTCTTTCATAAAGCTGTATGATCTAGCCAGGTTTGATATTGTTTATGTAGACATTATTTAACCCTTTAACTGTCACTCCCATTTTTGAACACAGGCTTAAAAATGCACTATCCAGACTTCTTATCATATCTAAAGTCTGACAGGGAAAAAGGAAACGAAGGAAGTCTTTTGTGACAAAGGTCAGAACTCATGTTATGATGTAAATGTTTTAAGTTGTACTCTTGACATATATTAATCTATTACTTTTCCTACGTAACTTGAAACACAAAAATATGGTAAAATATCTATTTAGGAGTCTTAGACCTTTCCAACGATGTATAGTTTGTCATGATTAGATTCGGATTTATTTGTAATATGGTGAAGTAAACTTAGGCGTCCCACAGAGTGGACGGTGACAATTAAAGGGTTAATTCGGCATGTCCAATCCTGATCCTAAAGAGCTAATGTCCTGCAGAGTTTAGCTCCAACCCCCCAAAAAACACGCCTGAACCAGCTAATCAAGGTGTTAGGCTTCTAGGCAGGGGTGTTAAGCTGGAGCTAAACTCTGCAGGACACTAGGACCGAGTTTGGACACACCGTGCTCAGTGTGTCCAACGCTATCCCACGACCAAATCGTACGTATTTTACGAGGTGGCTAATCCGTAAGACCTCACTCATATGATTTTGTCCAATTTAACAGTCTAGATCCCAGTGATGGCTAGGTTTAGGGGTCGGGTTAGGGAAAGGTAATTTGTATGAATTCATACAAATTGGGGAATTCGTAAAAAATACGTACAATTTAGCAAGAAAATAACCAATTCGTACGAAAATATGTACAAATTGCCATGAGACTGGGATAGTGTGTTATGGTTTATACAGGTTTGGGACAACTAGATGAGTAAATTATACAGTTTGGTTTTGGTCTCACACAGAACAATAACATCCAGATGTTTGTATGTGTTTGTGTCCCTCAGGTGCATTAGAGCAGACGTGTCAACGTCATACTCGTTTGTTAGACATCCACGTGGAGCAGCTGCAGTGTAATGAGCAACGTTTCCGCCAGCTGGAATCCACATCCTACGACGGGAAGCTCATCTGGAAAGTGCGTGACTACTGGCACCGGAAAGAAGCCGGCACCGCCCTTAACTCAGCCCCCTTCTACACCAGTCGTAGCGGCTACAAGCTCAGCGCACGGGCCTACCTTGGCGGGGACAGCTCAGGGAGAGGCACTCACCTGTCGCTCTACATCACATTAATGCGTGGAGACTTCGACTCGCTGTTACCGTGGCCGTTTAGACAGAACATAACGTTAACATTACTGGATCAAAGCGGCTCGAGGAACCACCAGAGCAGTACTTTCACCCCCGATACCAGCAGTGATAGCTTTCATCGGCCAACATCTGATGCTAATGTGGCCACAGGTTTCCCGAGATTTATATCCCACAGCGATCTGGAGGCCCCTCGAAATGCTGTTTATGTGAGAGACGACACACTTTTCTTTAAAGTGAAGGTGGACACAACTGGATTAGAGGACTTGTAGCATGAATTTTGACTGTAAGAAAAATGGGTAACACTTTATCCACTTTAGACGTTCTACTAACAGTAAGTAACTTTGCAACTGCATGTCAACTAGTCATTAGAGTATTAGTAGACTGTCTGCAAATATCTTCTAACAATCTTCTAAACTTTGCAAGTGTATGTCAACGTCTTCTACTAAACCTAAACCTAACCTAACAGTCTGCTCTGAGAGTTAGTAGACATGTAGTTGCAAAAGAATGAGAATTAGTTGACATGTAGTTGCAAAGTTACTTATAGTTAGTAGAATGTCTAAAGTGGACTATCAAAATAAAGTATAACTGAAAAATGAATTGTCCCAGGAGTCACTGTAGTGTCACATAATATCCAGTTGAAGATATTTGTTGTAGTAACACTGGTTATGTTTACATGCACAGATTTTCATTAGTCATAGAATCATTTTAAACCAAATGAAGGTGTTGAATGTATTGCTCACATGTGCCATATTTATGAAAATATCAGTCTGGATGTGCATGAATGAAATTATGCACACAAGGAGAGTGTCAGGTGTTACCAAAATGCCCAAAACAATGTTTTGCTATTGTGATAACTACTGCTTATTTCAAGCTAAGATTTGTGTCTGCCTAATGGTCATTATCTTATCAGAGTGAGTGGGGCAGATCGTAGCGCACTTGTCTGCAAAATGTTGGCCCATATAGACCTGGGTTCAATTCTGGCCCTGGTTTTACTGTTTTCTAGTCTGTCCCCATCTCTCTTTGCACTGCTTTCCAGTCAATAAAGAAAATCATTTCAAATAGTGCGTCTTGGTGACTGATCAATGTTTTTTGAGGAAAAAGGACAGTGGTTAGTTTGTTTTTCCAAAGCTCAGTGGTCCCAGCTGTAAGAGCCCACCCTAACAACTGGCTCTGATACTTTCAAACTGTACAGAAGTTGTTTTCACGTTAAAGTTAGTTCAATGGACCATGTTTATAGCTAACTATTTGAATGCCTCTCTGGTTTAATTAGGCAACTCAGTGTGTAACTGCCATATTGAGGTTGGTGAAAGTTGCTTTTAAAGGGGTCATGAATTGCTTTTGTTTTTATTTTGTACTGTTCTCTTATTTAGAAGTAATAGGCTAATTTCCCTAAGCAGAACACTACGTTTAAATGGGCGTGGCATATTGTAGACTCGGAAGTAAACGCCCACCGCTATAACTGGCTAACAGTTGTGTATGTTTGACAGCCTATATTCTTCATAGATGAAAGCTGCTGTGTTTTATGTTACAAACGCATAATAAAGCAATTAAGCCCCAAGAAGACGTGGTTTATAGTGAATTTATAACTTCACTGGAAACCACAGCTTCAACTGGCTTATTGCTTTTATAAAACGGTTTTTCCATATTTGTAGCAAAGGTTTCACAAAATAAAACAGCAAATAAATTGTAATGATATTAATAAAAACGTTATTCTTCTGCCAAACAATGTAGTTCAACAGAGTGGTTGCCAAGCAACACACAGATGTAAACAAATGTGTATGTTTGTAGATTAATCAGGAGAAAAGATCAAAAGATAAGGGGAATTTTGATTTCTCAGTTCATCTCCCCTTTAAAAGTAATTTATTACAATATTGCATTACTCCATAAAAAGTAACTAACTGCCAAGTTACTTTTTATGGAAAGTAAGTCATTATGTTACTTTGTGTAAGGGTCCTTGTACACCAAAGTTAAATTTATACGTGCCTCTGTACCTACTTCCGATTTCTCTCAACATGGGCACAGGAACGATGTCAGTGAATAAATGGCAAAAGAAAGGAACTTGTGTTACTTATTTGAAAACTAACTCAGATATTTCTGAAATTTTAAAGTAATGTGTCATTTTACTAGTTACTTGAAAAAAGTAATCTAATTGTGCAACTTGCATTACTTATCTAAATATCCCAGATATTCTATTGGAAATTTAAAAGTAATGTGTTACTTTAGTTAATTAAAAAAAAAAAAGTAATCTGATTACGCAACTTGCGTTACTTATTTGAAAAAGTGTCTCCGAGATTTTGTTGTAAAATTTAAAAGTAATGCGTTACTTCACTAGTTACTGGAAAAAAGTAATCTGATTACGTAACTTGCGTTACTTATTTGAGAAAAAATCTCAGAGATTTCGTTGTGAATTTAAAAGTAATGCGTCACTTTACTAATTACTTGAAAATAAGTAATTTGATTATGTAACTTGCATTACTTGTTTGAAAAACTATCTCAGAGATTTTGTTGGAAATTCAAAAGTAAAGTGTTACTTTACTAGTTACTGAAAAAAATGTATTTGTTTACTTAATAAGTAATTTGATTATGTAACTTGCATTACTTATTTGAAAAAGTGTCTCAGAGATTTCATAGTAAATTTAAAAGTAATGCATTACTTTACTAATTACTTGAAAAAAGTAATCTGATTACGCAACTTGCATTACTTATTTGAAAAAGTATCTCAGAGATTTCATTGGAAATTTAAAAGAAATGCGTTACTTTACTAGTTACCTGAAAAAAAGTAATTTGATTATGTAACTTGCATTACTTATTTGAAAAAGTATCTCAGAGATTTTGTCGTAAGTTTGACAGTAATGCATTACTTTACTAGTTACTTGAAAAAAGTAATCTGATTACGCAACTTGCATTACTTATTTGAAAAAGTATCTCAGAGATTTCATAGTAAATTTAAAAGTAATGCGTTACTTTACTAATTACTTGAAAAAAGTAATCTGATTACGCAACTTGCGTTACTTATTTGAAAAAGTGTCTCTGAGATTTTGTTGTAAATTTAAAAGTAATGCGTTACTTAACTAGTTACTGGAAAAAAGTAATCTGATAACGTAACTTGCGTTACTTATTTGAGAAAAAATCTCAGAGATTTCGTTGTGAATTTAAAAGTAATGCGTCACTTTACTAATTACTTGAAAATAAGTAATTTGATTATGTAACTTGCATTACTTATTTGAAAAACTATCTCAGAGATTTTGTTGGAAATTCAAAAGTAAAGTGTTACTTTACTAGTTACTCAAAAAAATGTATTTGTTTACTTAAGTAATTTGATTATGTAACTTGCATTACTTATTTGAAAAAGTGTCTCAGAGATTTCATAGTAAATTTAAAAGTAATGCGTTACTTTACTAATTACTTGAAAAAAGTAATCTGATTACGCAACTTGAGTTACTTATTTGAAAAAGTATCTCAGAGATTTCATTGTAAATTTAAAAGTAATGCGTTACTTTACTAGTTACCTGAAAAAAAGTAATTTGATTATGTAACTTGCATTACTTATTTGAAAAAGTATCTCAGACATTTCGTTGGAAATTCAAAAGTAATCTTACATCTCAAAAGCATTCTAACATCCAAACTTGCTTAACAAAAGAGAAAAGTGACGTGTATTTTTATGGTCTCTTCTAGTTCCTCACTTTTGTCGCTAAGTTTTTATATATTTTAGTGGCGCACATAAACGTCCTGTGTAGGCCTGTGCAAGGTATTTTTGATTTCCATTATCAATCCTACTTTATTCAACCATTTTCTTTAGACTGAGATGAGGGTTTTATGGTTTCACAATGAGAAAGCTTTGTTTTATGCAACTTGTAGATGTCTCATCATCACACATACTGCAGTCTTAAGAATCAGTTTTTGGTGGGGAACCTATAAAACAACAGCTTATAAATAACACCTAGTAACCACATAGAACACCCTAGCTTAAAACTGACAGCACCTTAGCAATGTGCTAAACACTGTAAAAACTGCATATCAGCATGTTTAATACAAGTTAAATGCATAACGGTGCACAAAAAGCAACAGCTTTGAAACTCCACAAAACATCTTCAATCATGGTAATTGCTTCTGCAAAAACCACACAAATTTTCATCAGAAAATGTAAAAATCTAGTTGTTAACTAGTGAACAAAAACACAAATCTCTTTAGTGAACAAATCATTTTGATTCCTAAATGGATGTTTGCGCATTTACGTTTTTTTTTTTTTTTTTTTTTTTACGTAAAATGTCTGTTTTAATACTTTTTGTATACTTTTTTTATCGCTAAAAAAAGTGAGAACTGTAAATGTTTTGCAGTTGTGGTGATCAAATGAAAAGCAAGTGCATTTTGAAAGATCCACATTCACACATACTGTGTATATGCAACGTTTTCCTCTCAAAGAATGTTATCTTCAGATCTATTTCCAATGTAAAAATCCCACAAATTTATTCACTTGAACCAAACGAAACTATTTTGTCTCCAGCAATTGTACAGACCTACACTGTAAGTGTTTTACCTAAGCTTTAATGTGAAGTATGACACTGACACAACCATATAAATAGTTACATTATTAGAGACAGGCAACATGACACTGGTATGGGTGCTCGTGCTTTGTGTGGTGGGTGATGGGACAATAGCCGCTCATATGACGATAAGCCCCACTGGCTATTCATAGCTGTAGTCCACAACTACATCTTGCTGGTGTTGGCTGGAGTGCCATTGTGTGTGTGTGGAAGCGTTTTCAGGAAAAAACAAACAAAAGAAAGCTCAAGATGTGGAAACGAGAAAAAATGTGGATGATTAAACGTAAGTGTCACATTTTGAATGCATGAAATGGCACTGCATGTGGTGTTAGAGTATAGATGTATTTGAGACTTAATGTCTCATGTCTGATTTCTGTTTCAGCACCTACTGAGCACCCAAAGGAGACAAAATACAGGCCTGTGTTGGAGGTATTCCCCTTCACAAACACACCAAACCCATTTACACCCAGCTAGTGGAAAGTCCCGTACTCTTGTCTGTTTGTGGATGAAAAAAAAAGAGTGCTGCCAGGCAGTTGCATTGTTCAGTGATCTCTCGTTGAATCGCCACAACCACGTCCTCTCGCTATACAACCTTGAGCATTTTTGACAAGTTTCAGATGTAGTTTGGTTGAAAACGGCAAAGTTCGTTTTTAATGCACAATAAACTCACATCAGTGTTATTTTAGTTGATTAAAACTAAAACCATGATTTGTAACAATCAAAAAATCAAAATCAAAAAATATGTCAAGGCATTTTTAACTGATCTCTTTACTTAATCTAATTAAGGCAACATTCCTCATTTTAATTTAGTTTAACAATGTACTACAACAACTAAACCTAAATAAAAAGCTAAAAATAAAACTACTGTTTTTAAAACAAAAAAAGAACTTACTAATAAAAAACTATCATAGTATTTTACAATATTATAATTTGTATGACATATTATTGAATTGAAATATACTAATAACAATATCCGTCTGATGTCTTTTGCCTAGAGTTTAGTCCCCCGTGACCCAATGAGCAGGTTTAATCTGAAGAGAGGCTCCCCTAAAGACGAGTTCCCAAACCTGGATAGAAACCACACCACCATGGGCCGGATTCTCAACCTGCACATGTATACGCGACAGTTCAACCGGGCAACTGAAAGCGGGGTCATTTTTGATGATATCATACGGCCTGGACTTGAGGATCCGGGTGAGTTATTTTGTGTGTGTGTGTGTGTGTGTGTGTATTTGACAGTATGAAGTATCGAAATTTCATTCTCATGCATCTAGCATGAACCGTCAGTTCATATAATGAGTCATAATCTCCAGTGAATAGTTACAGTTATACGGCTGCCGACTGCAGAGAAATGAAACTATCACTTCTCTGAATGAATGTACACCCACTACTCTCAGAGATGAATACATCAAATAAATCTGAAGACAACATTAATGTTTATTAGGTCATTTTCATCATGGGAACCCTTGTGAAAAAGAAGCAAGCCTACACATTCGCGTACTTTAAAAATGAGTAGTTATTAGGGAAATAATATGCTTTTTAAAGAATATTTTCCGAGACTTACTTGCATGTTAATTGTAAAAAGATGAAAATGTATAATAGTTTCAATTTATATTAAATGCAATAATTACAAATTAGGGTGCTGCTGACCTAAAACTTAATGAATTAAAAGTAAAATGAATATTAAGTATTTTAATGTAAAAATTTGAAATGGACATTATTATAAAGTGCACACTTTAAAAGTATTACAACTCCTAAATGGCCTTTTATTTCATTACTATTATATGCAAAACATACTTTTAAGATTTGAGTGCACATTCAAACTAAGTGGTTATTTTTTCCAAGGGACTTTTGTTTTACTTTCCCTCTGGGGGCATTTGGTAACAAAATTGCTTGATCCACATACAACCACACACACACATTTTCACAGAAAAAACATGTCAGAAGAAACTCACTTGAATATCAGGTCCTGGTTTCTATATATCTGTGGACCCCTGGGGTCCTGTGAAGGTACTACAATGGGTGCATTGTCTAATATTTAAATGATGTGTTTGAAAAATGTTATATTTCAATTTAATTCATTCTATTATTAATTAACATTTTTATAATTATTTTATTTTATATGTATTTTTGTAATTTTGCATTATAAAAGGTTGACAGTCTTTTAAGTTAAACATTTTTTGCCCTACTAAGTCTGAGAAAGAAAAAGTTTTCACAATTTACACAACTTGGCTAAGTGAATTTTAGTCACATCTTTCTTGCTCAATAAGAAATCAAATATAAACCATAAACAAATGAAGAGTTTATTTGCAAAAACAGATATCTAAAATTCATGTTTTTTACTATGTTATCTTGTTTTTATTGTTCTGTTGTTTTATTTAGCAGTATTTTTTTTTAGCTATTTTTACTTTACAATTAATCTCACACTGCAGTTGGGTTATTTTGATGTAATGCATAATGAAAAACATGATTTTTCAGAATAAGTTATCTATATTTGTAGATGGACTCTTCAAATATTAATCATACGTCGTGTTTGCAAACCCTTTCCACTGACGTTATACTTAGTTCTTGTCTGACTTTTTCTGACAGGTCAGAGCACAGGAACCAAAGCTGTGGGCTGTTTAGCAGGAGATGCTCAATCATACATCCTGTTCTGTGACTTCTTTGACCGTGTTATTGAGTCTTATCATGGCTATAAGGTCACCAGTAATGCTGTTCAAGAGAGCGACTTCAATTATGACAACCTGAAGGTAACAAAAAAAGAGTGTTTTCACAACGTGTCATCAATCGGCCATATTGGCAGCACTGAATGTAAACAATGGCACTGCACCAAATGAAACTCATAAATTTTGCTGATTATTGCTGCTGAAAATGGTCAGTTATTGTCATGTTTTGGGCTGTACTAATCGGTCGGACCGGGAAAAACATTTGGAGTACCACAGACTGCCAAAAGTTATAACAAATCAAGGAGAGCAGTGCAAAAACTGTCTGAGGAACAAAATGTGTTTTGTAGGGCAAGAATTTTGGCTAATATTTGAATTAATACTGCTCGTACGAATCTTTCCCACCTATTAACTTTAGTTCGTCAAAATATTATGCCCTTTCCTTCTTACTACATCCTTCTTTATATGATTTAACAGCTTCCACATGTTTTTTTCTGTGGTTTAGACAGCATAAATTAGCAGAACAACAAATTCAGTAGTACATTAACCATGCAATCCATGCTGTTGTTTACAATATGGCCGCACATCTGGGTAACTGACCAAACCGTGACATAAGTGCAAACCCTCTATAACCAATGACAACACCTTATATTAACAATGAGATTAGATGGAGACGAAATGGCCATGTTGGTGAAGTATCCTGATGTTTCACTTGAGGAAAAGGCTCACATAGATTTCACATCTTAACATTTTCAGAAAAGATTTTAAAGGAACACTCCACTTTTTTTTTTTTTTGAAAATAGGCTCATTTTCCAACTCCCCTAGAGTTAAACAGTTGAGTTTTCCTGTTTTCGAATCCATTCAGCCGATCACCGGGTCTGGCGGTAGCACTTTTAGCATAGCTTAGCATAGATCATTGAATCTGATTAGACCGTTAGCATCTCGCTTAAAAATTACCAAAGAGTTTCGATATTTTTCCTATTTAAAACTTGACTCTTCTGTAGTTACATCGTGTACTAAGACTGGTGGAAAATGAAAAGTTGTGATTTTATAGGCCGATATGGCTAGGAACTATACTCTCATTTCGGAGTAATAATCAAGGAACTTTGCTGCCGTACCATGGGTGCAGCGGGCGCAATGATATTACGCAGCCGTCAACTCTCAATTCTGCATCTACACAAACTTAGTGCTTTCACTTAGTGCTTGCACTTTCAGGCGCTGCGTAATATCATAGCACCTGCTGCACCCATGGTACAGCAGCAAAATTCATTTTTATTACGCCGTAATGAGAGTATAGTTCCTAGCCATATCGGCCTATAAAATCGCAACTTTTCATTTTTCGCCCATCTTTGTACACAATGTAACTACAGAAGAGTCAATTTTTAAATAGGAAAAATATCATCATTATATATGGTCATTTTTGAGCGAGATGCTATTGGTCTAATTGGATTCAATGATAAAAGTGCTACCACTAGACCCAGAAAGCTACATATTTGGAAACCTTAAAAGGTTCCATATAGAACTTAAGTATCTATATGAGCTGGTAAAGCCATAAAATGTAAAAAAAAATAAAACAAAAATCAAATCCATTAAATGATCCCATGATGGGAACCCCTAAAGGGTTCTATATAGGACCTTTTTTCTAGCTACAAAGAACCCTAAATGGTTCTTTTGATGGAACCCTTAAAATGGGTTCTATATAGAACCTTTTAGGGGTTCCAAATATGAAGCGCCCGATAGAACATTTTAAGGTTCTATATAGAACCTTTTCTTCTAAAAGTGTGCCGAAGTATGCATTGAATAGTTTGATATGAACTGCTTATTAAATTTATAGCACCATTACTGTCTGTGTCACATTTTAGGTTAAGGATTATTAGGATTTGTGACCCTCGACCACAAAACCAATCATAAGGGTCAATTTTTCGAAACTGACATTTATACATAACCAGAAAATTTGTTAGGATAGAACAATATTTGGCCGAGATACAACTATTTCAATATATAGAATCTGAGGGTGCAAAAAACTCAAAATATTGAGAAAATCACTTTTAAAGTTGTCCAAATGAAGTTCTTAGAAATGCATATTACTAATCAAAAATTAAGTTTTGATATATTTACAGTAGGAATTTTACAAAATATCTTCATGGAACATGATCTTTACTTAATTTCCTAATGATTTTTGGCATAAAAGAAAAATCAATAATTTTGACCCGGCTATTGCTACAAACATACCCCAGTGACTTAAGACTGGTTTTGTGGTCCGGGGTCACATCTGTGATTATAATATAGTCATGAGATCTATAGAATCGTGCTAAATCTGTGGTAGCATGGTATGGATGTGTATAATGTGTATTTATGTCTGTAGGGTGGTGATGACTTTGACCAGGCATATGCTTTGAGCTGTGAGGTGACTGCAAGTCGCAGTATTGAGGATTACTGCTTCCCCACGCACTGCAGCAGAGGAGAGCGCAGAGAGCTCCTCACACTGGCCAAAAAAGGTACTGCAGCCGATCAGGGGTCTAAGTCAGGGGTGCCCAAACCCGATCCTGGAGGGCCGGTGTCCTACAGAGTTTAGCTGCAACCCCAATTAGACACACAATTAGCTAATCAAGCTCTTACTGTGCATACTAGAAGGTAAACTCTGCAGGACGCCGACCCTCCAGGACCGAGTTTGGGCACCCCTTGTCTAAGTAGATGGATATATTTTACGCTAACAGAACTTGTTCTGTAGTTTTAGAGCAGCTGGGTGAGGACCTGCCAGGAAAGCTTTACTCCATAGATGACCTCAGCCATGAGAGTGAAGGCCGCAGGGTTGTGATGGACTCTCCACCATTGTCTTTGATAAAGATTGGTGTGGCTCGTGACTGGCCTGATTCACGGGCACTGTGGTTGGTTAAAGTTCATAATTTATGGTTGTACATGTTTGCATCAGAGCAATTTACAGTTTGTTTTTGCCTTGCGATCAGGTTAAGTACGGACGGGACCCTGGCTATTTGGGTGAACATGGAAGACCATCTGAAACTGGTGTCTTACAGAAGTGATGCCTGCTTACAAGAGGCGCTTAAATCTATCTGCGTCAATGTGTTGAAGGTTAATTTTAATCGACTACCACATAAAATATCATGTTGATATGTTTTCAGTAAAAAGAAAACAGGTCTTAATATTCAACCCAGAGGCATGCCATAAATATATACTATACAGTGCCTTTGCGAAAGTATTCATACTCTTCATTTTTTTCACGTTTTGTTATACTACAGGCTTATGTTAAATTGCTTTTAATTACTTTTTTTCTCACATCAATTTGCATACACCATAATGACAAAACTATGCAAATTGATTAAAAATAAAACACTGAAATATGTACGTTGCATAAGTATTCATACCCTTAACTCAGTACTTAGCTGTGGCACTATTACAGCCTCAAGTCTTTTTGGGTATGATGCGACAAGGTTTGCACATCTCCATTTGGCAATTATGTGCCATTCCTCTCCTTATCTCTTCACCTCTCAAGCTCTGTCAGCTTGGATGGGGGCTGGCAGACAATTTCAGGTTTCTCCAGAAATGTTTGATTGGGTTCAAGCACTCAAGGACATTCACAGAGTTGTCTATAATTCACTCTTGCTGTGTGCTTTGGATCATTGTCCTGCTGGAAGGTGAACCTTCTGCCCAGTCTGAGGTTCTGAATGCTCTGGACTTGGTTTTCATTAAGGCTATCTCAATATTTTGGTGCACTGAGCTTTCTTTCTACTCTGATAGGCAGTTCTTTTGACCTCAGGGCTTGATTTTTAGCTGTTAGACCTTTTCTGAGAGGTGTGTGCCTTTCCAAATCATACTCAATCAAATTCATTCACCACAGTTTAACTCCACTCAAAGTCTAGTAACATCTACAAGCAAAATGATTGCTCCTGAGCTAAATTTGAAGTGTTTCAGAAAGGGTATGAATACTTATGCAATGGAATCATTTCAGTTTTTTATTTCTAATAAATTTGCAAAGTTGTTACAAATTTGTTTTGTGCTTTGTCATTATGGTGTATGGAGTGTAGATTGATGTGGGGGAAAAAAATAAAACATGAAAAAAAAAAATGAATACTTCTGCAAGGCACTGTATATGGTCTATTTTGCTCACACCAACTATCTAAAACGTTTTTTTTTTTTAGATGGAGACACTTTATAAGAAACTGAGACATCCATTTATCTGGAAGCCTCACTTGGGTTGGGTGGTCAGCTCACCTGCAGAGGTTGGCACAGCCCTGAAGGCAAGCGTCACAGTGAGACTGCTGTATGTCGCAGAGAACAAACGCCTGGATGACATCCTGGACAGACTACGACTTCAGATGGAAGCAACTGGTATGGCAAAACTCATTAGGATTGGGATCTGTAGTGTAAAATCAAGCATAATATCAACCACAGACTAACACGCATCTGAATATACATACATTGCTAATATATTAAACAGTGTGTAAAACGAGCAGCATGCCAGAAATTGCAGTATTCAAAAAACAGTAGGTAAAAATTATTACAGGCAAGATTCTGTACACTTTATCCAACGTGGCTATAGAAAATGAGTTATGAACGTCAGTGAAGCGATGCAGCTGATGCTGTAGGTCACATTACAGTGACAACATGATGGATGTAGTATGTCTAGACTGAATTTATACTACACACACACACACACTCATCCAATATAAACCACACTTTTTATCAGTTGCAGAAGTACCTACTCAGAGAGTATGCGATTTTAGACACAGCTTTGTTTTTCTTGTGCCATGGAAGTCTATGGCACATGTAAGAGGTTATGAAATTTGGGACACTGATTGGGCATAGTTTTAACTTTCCTGGTGGCAATTTTGGGGTCCAAATTTAAACTTCTACTGAAATGGTCTACCGAGTTCATTGCACTTAGTGGTTTCTACCATTTTTATTTCCTTAAAACCTATCATTTTTGCTATTCCTTCTCCAAATTTAATACGACATTAACCACAAGCTGCTCAGATGATCTTCACACCAAGGCCTGGTTTCACAGACAGGGCTTAGACTAAGCCAGGGGCCAGTTGGATAAACTTAGCCTCTATGTTAAGACAGTGTCTTAAGAACTTGTTTGACCAACCAGCAGTTAACTAAGGGGTAATCAGTCTTATATTTTGGATTCAACTTAGACTAATCTAAGTTTTTAATGCAACCAAATTTTTACAAATTTTGACCAGTCTTAAAGAAAAAAATTACATGACTAGCTTTTAAGACTGTCTAAACCTTTTATGCAGATGACCCCACTGGCAGGATTAGGCCATAATTTATGAAGACATTTAAGTAATTTTATAAACGTAAAAAAACACCTTGAGTCAAAACGAAGGCACTGATATATTTCAAGATCAGTCAGTGCAAGTTTCTTTCAGTTTTAACAGCTCAGACTTGTATTTTAGTCGGAGACTAAGCTTAAGCCTTGTCTGGGAAACCAGGGGCAAATTTGTTAATCAAGGCCTCAAAAAGAGGCCTAACTTAATTTAATTCCTACACTAAGTAATGTACAATGTAAATAATTGAACATAAACAATGAGCTGAGTTTAAATATTTGAACGCAAAGCTTCCGTTATGAAAGCAGTTGCTAGGAAGCTGCAAGTTCAAACTAGACGGACGTTTAAGGGAGTCGGTGCAATCATACCACAACATTTCACCACATAAATATTTATGGCGATAAAAGTTACTGATTTTAGACGGAAATGTCTAAAAATCTTACCAGTTTGTTAGTTATCTTATAATCCATTAGTGTACAAAACAATCGTCGCAAAATGACAGCAGCTGTATTTGTATAATAAGAAAGCGAGTCCGCTATACCAGGATGACATAATTAATTAAATAATTGTACTCATTATTATATTGAATTGAGTTTCAATACTTTATCAGCCAACCAAACGTAGAGCTTCCACAAAGAAAAAAATGTTCCCAGTAAGCAAACAGCGCCGACTGCAATCAGTTACCCGGATGAGCCTGTGTTATTAGTTTTTAACGGTTGTTATCTGGGAACATCAAACCTTGGAATGCGGTGACTGACCAATCGGAATCGAGGATTCCATGGAGCCATGTAATAAACAAACTTAAACTGTTTTATTATTTGTATTTAAATGCAGACTGTCCAGGCATCTACAAAATCAGCAACCTGCAGACCATTGGTTTTAATGAAGTCGAGCTGACCCAGCTAGTAGTGGATGGAGTCAAACTTCTCATCCGAATGGAGAAAAGACTGGAAAACAATGGTGGCATTGATGACCTGGTGCCTACACAGAAGTGAAGAAGCCATCAGGAGGCTTTTTGGTTTATGAGAACTTATGTATTGGTCTGGAGAAAAACAATTCTGTTCTGATCAATGCTATAACGAAAAATGGACTTTGCAAAAGGTTTTGCGTTATGTTCATAAATGCTAGTTGAGTATTGAATTGCAAAAAGGGTGAATCTTATGAAGAAATGTCTAGATTATATTTCACCCAGAAATTGAAATTTTCTTTCAATTTGGAGCTGAAATATGATCTGGGCGTTTCTTTGAAAAATTAAACTAACGTTATAGAATTTTACGGATTTATTTAACAGTCAGCAGCATTTACTATATCCTAAGCATATATGATAATCACTGAAACAGAATAACAAAATGTTCAGTTTTCAGTTGGTTATCAACAATAACCAAAATGCTTGATGTAATGATTGCAATGAGGTATGTGATGTACTTGGGGAAAAAAAGGACACGAAACATTTTAGTTCAAAGACTCATTTCAAGTAAGCTTTAATGTGCTCCAGTGGGACTGAACCACAGTGGCCCAAGGGATTTTTCCGCAGAAATGTACAGTACTATGTCAAGAGAATAAATGGGAAGAGTGTGTGGAAGGATGAAATGTGTTGAAGAGTTTAATTGCATTTTTTGGAGATCCTCAGCCTTCAGCTTGCTTCCCATCCAAACAGTTTCATCCGTACAGCAATTTAAAAAAAATATATATAATGAAACTAAAAAATAATCCAGGAAAGGAAATCTGTCTTGGAAATGTACCGTCACAAAATGGAACATCACAGTCGACATTCGAACATTCAACGCCTCTCTGAGCTTTAAATCACAGCTTTACCCTTTAACATTTTCAGTCACTAATGCTTTTTCTCCAACTACGCAAACTTGACCTCATCTTCCCTTAAAAGTGTGCAGTCCCAACCTCTTTAATCAGCATTACAGTAATACAACATAGACAGCATTGCACATTTAACCTTCGATACTTCAGTACAAAAGAACTAGTAGAAAGTACCATTACGAGTGGTCGTAATCCATCATCATCATCATCATCGTCGTCATCACCACCACTTATTACAAAACAAATAACATTTTACAAAAAAAAAAACAAAACAAAACCGTCATGTATTCTCTGGATGAAGTTCTACAGTTAATAAAACAGGAAGGCATGAAATGGCTTAATAAATACATTTCTTGGAGTTGAAACTTTTCTTCTCGGTTTCAAAAGAAAACGCACGGCTCACACCGTGTCTACACCGGACGCGAGCGGCGCGACAAAATACAGTAGAACTCATTATAATCACTGATGCCGTCCACACTGGATGAGGCGCGACACGACAAATCCCCGACAGTAAACTGTCACCGCATTCTGTTTATGACGTTCATAGTTCTATTTATGACGCGCACAAAGTTCAAATGATTTGCAACCGTCGCTTTGTCGCGTCCAGTGTAGACATGGTGTCAGTGTTGCTTAACTGGCCACTCCTGTTAGTCTCAGTGTATGTTTTGTGTGGAATGTTAATGCCGACGTTCGTTTACTAATTTTTCTAGCCGATTTGTACATCCAAACCATCTGCATTTGGGAAACACACTGCCTGCTCTACAAAACACTTGTTATGCTCACATCTAATTCTCACTCTGAACTGAAAGGATAATTAATCCAAAATGAAAGTTCTGTCAATATTTACTTGCCCTCATGCCGTTCCAACTTATTTTGGATCGTTACACGAAGTGTAACCTATGGCTGTTACACACAAAATGCGTTGCGTAGACTATTATAATGGTGCTTTCTCACTTTTGAATCTTAATAGTCATGTTCATTAGAGAAAAAGTTGCATAATTCTTCAAAATGGTCACAAAGTGCACATGAGGGTGAGAAAATAATAGAACTTCCATTGTGGGATCAACTGTCCCTTTAAAAACAAATGTTGATAAGTTAAAACGGAGTTAAAACTGAGTGGTCAAAATCTAAAAAAAGAAAAAAACACAAGGAAAGAAAGCAACTAAACAAGTATGACACATTGAACATAATTTTTCTGTACAGAGCTCAATAGTGACTATACAACACCTCCACATAAGTAGGCTGAAAGTCTTGTATTATACAACTCTATCATCAATTCAATACAACAAAAACATTCTATATCTTAACTGTACATGTGGAAAAAGTCGGTCGAAGTCCGTCACGATAATTCGCTCGACAGATCTCTGTCCTGCCGACCCTGAAAGGGTTTCGATATTATTGCAAGATGGTTGTTTTAACCAGGCGTATATGCGAGAGGTCATGAACATCAGGCTAGGGCGCTTTTTTCTCGTTTCATCTTTTTGCATTCATATTTTTTTTTCTCCACTACACATTACAGCAGTAGCTTACAGAAGCAGTAACTCAAAATGGTGCTCAAACTTCCTGGTGAGATTCCTTTTATTTTAGTGTTCCCTATAGTTTTGTATTTTTTCGAACCCTTTGCTTACAGCTTGAGCTCATTGGCAATTTTCGAAGCGATGTTCTTGAAGGCGATGGACGTCCCCGATATGCGTTTGAAGCGCACGCCGTTGAGAGAGAGCCGGGGCAGTTTGCACACCTCCATCTCCCATTGGACGAGACTGTCCTGTCGCGCGTCGCCGTGCACGCAGAAGAGCAAAAAGCGCTCGCGCTGCTCGTAGTCGCAGTTGTTGGCGTCCAGCACCTTGCGGATTTCTCTCATCATGTCTCCCGGCTCCATGGACGAGGTGGTCTTCATGCTCCAGGTGAATCGCAGCGATCTGGGCTTCGAGTCACGCCCTTCCTCCCTGGGTTCTCCGGATCCGCTTCTGACGACAAACACAGAAGAGCTCAGAATGTCAGACTGATTCTCATCACAAATTAGAATAGTTAGAAGAGTTCTTCAAATCTGGGTTTTGTAGAGTTAAAGCTTGTTCACAGCCACACCAATGACAGCAACTGTAAAGTTTTAATATCATTCTAATGACAATATCGCTGGAATCACTTTCAGAGAGATTTTTGCAGCTGATGAACGATAAAAACTGTGACGATCAGAATCCACGCAACTTTAAGGAACCTGAATATTTTAAGAGGCAAATGACAACTGCATCTGGCACGTATAATGAACAAGACATTATCAAACATTGGTTTGTGCACTAAAAAATGTTTAGCTATTATAGCTGCGAACAGGTCTAAGAGGTGACGCTTCAATAATCATTCTGTGAGAATAGTGAAATCCACATCACAGCTGTAACGATAGTGACACAAATTAACGATATTGTTGAAATCACTTTCAGAACGATTTTTCCAACTGATGAACGATGAAAACAATGACAGCCAATTAGAATCCATCCGAGTTTAAAGATATTCAGCACGCGCAGCGGCAGTCGCCACAATTACAATAAATAATTTTATCAAAGTAGGTTTGTATTAGGGATGCTCATTTTACCCAGTTGGCCGTTAACCGACAGAAAGAATTTTGACCGATTAATATAATCGGTTAAACGGTTTAAAAGGTAATTTAATTTTTTTTCCCCAGTTATTCATTTGCTGCATGGTTAAAATAAAATAAAATAAAATAGCGTTTTTTAAAAGAGAAAAAAGATAAATCGCGTAGGCCTATAAGTCACATTTTATTACATTCAGAAATAGGCCTAATGCAGACATGAAATATTTACAAACACTATAAACATAGCTAGGCTAGGCTTTTTTAGTTCCCCTTACTCAACAACAAATCTTTTAATTTAACAGTATTCAGAAAAGAACAAGAATGAAAAATAATAAGCTAGGCTATATAAACAACAACTGTTTGGCATAATATCACGGGGTACGGTGATAACGATTAACGGCACAGATTATTTAAACTGAGCAGCGTGTTTTTTCCATGTTTGGCTGACTGTATTTTATGATGACAATGAAAAGGCTGCACTGTCAAAAGTTAGCAATGCTTAACTGTGTGCATGGGGAACCAGGGTTGCAAATCTTTGTGCTTTTGTAAAATAAAGAAAAATAGGATGCTGCTTTTAGCTGTCTTGGTTTCTTTTTGCACACTAGCTACTTGTTGCACAGTTTTTTCTTTTGTTAATTGTTTGTTAGTTTTCTTAATTAAGTAAACGTATTTATTGTATAGGGCTATTTATTCATTATATATAGCCTAGCTTGATGATGTTTTTCTCTGCTCGAAGCACTGCAGGTGCATGATGTGACCATGTGAATCCTCATGTTCTGTTGTTTGCTGCTTTTGGCACATGTAAAAATAATCACTGAAAGCTAATTTTGGTATTTTTAACAGGTCACAAACACCTTTCTAATTTAATTCAATTCTAACTTAAAATAATCTTGTCAGTTAACGAGCTTCAGATGAAAAAGTTTTCACCCCCAGCTCTTAATGCATCGTTTTTCCTTCTGAGGCATCAGTGAGCATTTGAACCTTCTGTAATAGTTGCATATGAGTCCCTCACATGTCTTCAGTGTGAAAAGATGCATCTCAAAATCATACAGTCATTGTTGGAAAAGGTACAAATACACAAAGATTCTGCAAAACCAATGAATCTGTGGGACCTGAGGGATTTTTCTGAAGAGCAGTGGCCAGTTTAACTGTTCAGGACAAACAAGGGACTCATGAACAACTATCACAAAACAAAAAAAACACAGCTGTGGATCATTCAGGTAACAACACAGTAAGAATCAAGTGTATGAAAACTTTTGAACTGGGTCATTTTTATAAATTCAACTATTATGTAAACATCTTTTATGTGAAATATCTTATTCAGGTCAGTACTAAATAAAAAAATAACATGCATTTTGCATGATCCCTTTTATTTTGGTAAAATAATTAACATTACACAGATTCTGCAAGGTGTATGTAAACTTTTGACTTCAACTGTATATTAAAATTCATAAAATAAACAAATTTAATTTGCATGTTGGTTTATACACTAATATAGTTATGATTCATTATGATTATTATTGTTAGTGCGAACAGGGTTTTAAGGGCTGCTGGCACCAAACACAATAACTATCCCTTTAAAGTTTTATTAATCGTTATAATTCCCTGATAACAGCTAAGTCCAAATCACAGATACAACTATAATTACACAAAGGAACAATATTTAAGGGTGATTTTTTTAACGAATGATAAAAATATTGATAGTTACTTAGAGTCTACTTGAATTAAAAAGCTTTAGCATTTAAATCACCAACATAACCACATTGTGCGCTTACAATAAACAGAATTTTATTGTTCATTGTGTAGATGCGGATATATTGCTAAATTTTCTGTATATTTATTGATTTTGGTGGAGCAACCTTACGAAACTAATAAGGTGTATGGAAAAAAACAAATCTGTGGCCAATAAAGCTAAAACAAAACATACAGTATGTTAGACTCACAATATATATGTTGTATATATAGTGAAATTGGTTGCTATTAGACATCTGCTGGCTAACGCTGGACGTCTGTTTTTGCTTATTTGAGGTATTACGATTTTCAGTATCAGTGCATCCCTACAATAAATGGACTGCGAAATGAGCAAGGTAGTTTAGAATGGTAAAAGCTATATTAGAAAGACAGCAGATGGCGTTCAATCATTAGAAAACATGCAGAAAACACCAAAATCTCACACACACGCACAGTCAAACACTGTACATTTGAACAATTTAAATCAACACGGACTCTTGTCGACTGACCAGAAGGGGCAACAACAAAACCCCCACAAGCAACAATTTCACACAAGACAGAGGATCTATAAAAACCTCACCTCAAACTGTACGCCCGACCGCGGGCCTCTCCTTCACTGGGTACCCTTGGGAAATATCAGAGGTCATATTGAGAAAACAGTGGACAGCTAAACTCCAAAACCAAAATTAGTAAAAGTAAGCAGACAACAGTTTAGAGGCATCTGTAAACTGCCTATAGTTTAGTCCCATTCACACCAAGAATGATAACTATAACAATAACTATATTAGCGTCCACACCAGTTATTTTCTCCAGCTTTAAATGCCTGAGCTTCTTTAAATGTGGTGGATTGTGATTGGATGTTAAGGTTTTTATCATTTGTCAGCTTAAAAAATTGCCATTTTTTTCCCTGAACCAGTTTAGCACAAACCCCGCCCACAGCTGATCTCATTGGTCAACTCAATCATGCAAGATTTATCCGATTGACATGTGCCCAACAAAATGTTTATAATCAGCTGAAGGCGCGGTTTGCGGGAAAAAACAAACGAACAAAAAATATCACTCTGAAAAGGATTCCAATGACATTTCTTTCTCGTTTGTGGTTAGTATTTGTTTCAGCATTTGTACACGATCAGTATTGAAAACCTTAAGCTAAACTGGTTTGTGGGGGGAAAAATGCTCCATTTGTGCTTTTTGTATAATAATAATGTATTAAGTGAGTGCAAATCCTGCGTTTTTCATTTGAAGTAATTACGATTTTTACTTATCTATGCACCCTAAGCCTTGATTGAGTGCAGTGATTTCACACTTAAAAAAAAAAAAAATAAAAAAAAGTAAAAATACTTCTGAAACTGATTGCAACAATATTGTTAGTTTCGACAATGCTATTCTCTTACGATGATTATTAAAACTTTATGGTTAATGTTGGAGTTGATATTTGTTTCATCATTAAGTAGGCAATCAACGCTGTGATTGACATGACTAATAAAATCTTTAGAATCCGCTGAAGTTTGTGAAAAATTGGCTTGTGAAGAAAATGACTGACAATCTGAGGATCCGATGGCATTACGAGGTTTAGTCACAAGCTCTTTTGAATGCTTTTCATTGGTTAAATATTTGTAATAGCCACAAACAGACATAACAATGACCAACAGCACTGATTTAAAATAATAATAACGAAACAGAGATAGGAACTAGTGTGCCGCGGCACAGCGGTTGGGAAACACTGGTGTAGACATCGCTATTCTCTTAGAATTAGGACAAAAAAACTTTACGTTTAAAAGCTATCATCCTTGATGTGAACGGACCAATACATACTGCTGTTCATGGTTTCATCATGTTGCTGTTGTTTTATAAAAGCAATAAACCATTAGCTGTTTGTTACAGTGATTTTACCACAGTTCAAGGGTCTACTTCATGTGTGGCTGTAAATATCTCTTAACTTTGGTAAAATCACTGTAGGGAATGGACACTTATTTCTTTACTCCATCATTCTTACTGCATATGTTAAGTAAAAAAGTGCCTTTAATTGGTGGTGGACAGTGACAACTGAGAGACTTTCTTCTGACCACACAGATACATTCCAAATGGAGGAAGGGGAACAGGTACAGGACCACTACAGACCATCAGCATTCAACAAATTCAACCAGACAACAGCTAAACACCAGCACACTTTACAGGTAAAGTCAGAGGGCACACAGGTGGGGGAAGTGTCATCATCATCAACATCATCATCATCACCATCAGGAGTCAGTCTGCAGGCCGTGCAAACATTCACATAGTTGCTGGATGCACAGATCATTAGTAAGAGACACACGGGTCGACAGGAGTCTATTTCTGAGGAGAAGGGTGTGTGAGGACACATTTTTCAATTTGTAAGTCTGATGGGAAATGTCAAACTATCGTCCCCTACCTCGCCGTTCTGAAAGACAGAGTTCTACAACACAAACAAACAAACAGAGCAAGTTCAAAACCAAAGCCTGGAACCAAGACCTTTAGGTCAGCCATGAAATCTGAAGAACAGACGAATGAAAGTGAAAATGACTATACACATATTTTAGAAAGCTCATTTATCTATAATAACACTATACATTTTTTAAGAACTTGAATAGTTCACCCAAAAATATACGTTTCACCCTCAGGTAATCCAAGATGTAGATGAGTTTGTTTCTTCATTAGATTTGGAGAAATGTAGCATTCCATCACTTGCTCACCTATGGATCCTCTTGAATATGAATGGGTGCCATCAGAATGAGAGTCCAAACAGCTGATAAAAACATCACAATAATCCACACCACTCCATCCCATTAGTTAATGTCTTGTGAAGCCAAAAGCTGCTTGTTTGTAAGAAACAAATCCATCAATAAGACGTTTTTAACTTCAAACTGTTGCTAAAGCTAAAATACTCGCCTGAATCACGAGCGAAATTGCACAGATCACGTCCTGTTTACAAGCCAAAACAGCTCTAACAAATTTGTGGGTGGATTTTGATGTAGAAGAACAACAGAGGTTGGACTTTTTCACTGGAGGAAGTGTTATTATGGATTATGGACTCATATTTTGGCCAGAAGCTAGGGTTGCACAATTAATCGAATGCGATTTCCATGAGCATTTTGTCAGTAAAGCCGGTTCTGTAATCAGCAGTAAACTTCCATCACCTGCTTTCAGATGGAGCAGCATTTACTACACAGAGCCGTAGTTTGCAGACACTATTATTGCGTGATTATGAAATCGAAAGAAATCGTTCGCGATAATGACAGCTGCTTGCGTAGCTTCTTAGTGAACAACGACTCTGTGTAGGCAGTACATCTAAAAGCAAGTGAAAATACCACATTTAATAACATGTTTTTACTCCAAACTCACTTCATAACGTCAGTCGAGTGTTTGAAATAAATCCTTCTGCGAGATGATGTGGCTTCTTACACAGAATAAGGCACAACATATTTCATAGTATTCTAAGCAGTGATAAAGGCATCATATTATAAATATACTTTATTATAATAAAAATTATAACAATAAGAACTCAGATAAACCATATATTGTCGATTCATCATGCAGCCCCACCAGAAGCAATGGCTTAAACTTAAAACGTCTTATCATCGTTACAATTCTAGGAGTATAGTGATACTGTATAGTGACACTGCAACTATAACGATACGGTCACAGAAACACTATCTTTGGAATCACTTTAAGAAAGATTTTTTGAAATAATAATTAATAATAACATTGACGGCCAATCAGAATCCATCCAACTTTAAAGTGGCAGATGACAAAATTGCAGTGCACAAGTCGTGTAAGCAATTCTATCAAACTTTGGTTTGTACGCTAATATAGTTAACATTATGGTTTTCGCTATTGGTGTGAAAAGACCTTTAAGGTCCGTTCACATCAAATACAATCATTTTAAATGCAAATTAACTAATTCAATGAGAATAGCGACATCCACACTACAACTATAATGATACAATGGAAACAAGATGGTTGGAATCACTTTTGATTGTCATGAATGATTTTTCCAACTGATAAACAGAAAATATTGTCAGCCAATCAAAATCCATCCAACTTTAAAGTGGCAGACGACAAAACGTCCATTAATTTGTACACTAATATAGATATTATTATGATTATCGTTGTTAGTGCAGACAGAGTTTTAAAGGCTGCTCACACCAAGCACGATAACTATACCTCTAAAGTTTTAATAAAATTATCTATTATAATAGCAAACTCCACATCATAGACACAGACAAAAGACAAAAAAAAACTAATGATTGATTTGTTTCTTACAAACACAGCTTTTGGCTTCACAAGATGTTAATTGATGGACTGGAGTGGTGTGAATTACTTTTGGCTTACTGTGATGTTTTTATCAGCTGTTTGGACTCTAATTCCGATGGCACCCATTCACTGCAGAGGATCCACTGGTGAGCGAGTGATGCAATACTACATTTCTCCAAATCTGATCTACATCTTGCATGGCCTGAGGGTGAGTGCTTCAGCAAATTTTCAATTTTATGTGAACTATTTCTTTAAGGCCCAATTGCACAGACAGGGCTTAGCTCAAAGGGGTCCTATTATACTCTTTTACAAAGTCTTGATTTGGTTTTGGGGCTGTACTAGAACATGCTCTCATGCTTGGTGGTTCGAAAAAATGCATTATTTTTCACATAATTTACATTATTACAACACCTTTCTCCCAACCTGGCACAAATGGCTCGATTAGTTCCGGGTTTAATGAATGTGTTGTGATTCGTTAGCTGTCTCACTGCGTTGTGATTGGCGAACAGCTTAGATGGTGTTTCAGTACTGCCACACCCCTTACCAAAGCAACAAGTTCCAACTGCTCCATTATAGTTAGGAATGTATAACGGTATAGTTGATGCTACACTAGTGTTAGATTCTGTTGTCAGCCTGTGAGATCGCCCATACACGATATTATCGTGCTAATTTATTTAATTATTTACATGCTTTGTTTCATTGGCCGAAACCAGCTCCAGCATAAGGCTAAAAGCAGTCTAATGTTTTTAATATGACTTAATTTGTATTTAACATGAATACAAACATTGTAAGTTACTAATTATAATGCTCACACTTCCTAAAGCAGCTACAGAAAATGAGCAAAAAACATTATCACTAATTAGCCTAGTCTAGTGCAAGTTTATGCATTTTAAAAAACACTTGTGTTATAAGTGAAGCTAAATACACTGTATGATGAATAAATCTAGGCATTTGTTTTGGCCCCCTTATACTGCACACGTCTGCGGCGCATTACAGCTCTGACACGGTCACTCTAGTAAATGCTTGTGTTTATACCAGCCGTGCGTTGAAGTGTCCCACAAGCGGTTCGCCGCACTGCATCGCTAAAGTTAGGCTAATCCCCCACCTTGTCCCTACCCACCCCCCCAGCCATTCAAATTTCCGTAGGCGGGATTTATTTCAATGATATTCCAATGAGCCGCATTGTGACATCATAACACCCAGAAAACAACGCTGTAGTCCTAAGGAGCCGTTCGTTGTAGTTCTTGAAAAGGGATTTTTTTAAAAACAAAAATCTCCCTTTGGAGTGGACTTTGAGATTTGTAACTTTGTTGATCTCTTTTATGCCCAAACATGCACACCACACACTGACTAAAATTCAAAAAGTGAAAAAGCATAATAGCACCCCTTTAAGCCAGGACTATCTGTAGTTAAATTAAGATATTTAAGCAGCTCTTATAAAAATGCCTTAGAAGAAAACGTTACAGGTGTCCATCTTGAGACAGAACAATGACACTGACATATTTTAAGATATGACAGAGCAAGATATTTTTAGTTGAGACTGCTCAAACATTCAATTTAGTCTGGGACTAGCTTTAAGCCTTATCTGTGAAACCGGGGGTAAGTGTGTAATTCCTGCACCATTAGCGTCACCAAATCAGATTGCAATCAGGCAGCAGGGGGCAGGTCTGAGAGTGATGTTAAGCCACAGCATCTGATTTCAGATGCAGCCAGCTGCCTGATCAGCTCACTTTACACTGTGTCCTTCACTGACTGCAGCACACTCAATGCATGCTCAGCAATGAGCATGTGTGTGTGTCAGGCCACCTGGCTCTCGCTCTCCCATACATACACTGCAGTGTAGGGATTGTGCTAATGGTTTGTAAACACTAAGCATTGGTACTCAATCACGGGGTCGGGGTCCACTAGGGGCCCTCAGCGAAATTCCAAGGGTGAAGTAATTTAAAGTATTTAAATTCTTTTAACTTAAATGAGAAAGTTACATTTCTAAAGTTCAAAAAACCACTATAAAAACTTGATACTGATACAAAAAGTTTGCGGGTCGGTAACATTTTTTAAAATGTTTTTGAAATAAGTCTCATATACTCAAAGATGCATTTGTTCAAAAATTCTCTGAGCTGAATTTTCAGCATCATTACTCCAGTCTTCAGTGTCACATGATCCTTCAGAAATTACTCTGTGCTGATTTGCTGCTCAAGAAACATTTATGATTATCATGAATGTTGAAAACTTTTTTGTGATTTGAAACAGAGATACACTACCATTCAAAAGTTTTTTTTTTAAGGAAATTAAAAGAAGAAAAAAAAAAGATTGCTTTTATCCAGCAAAGACACTTTAAACTGCTCAAAAATGACAATAAAGACATTCAAAAAGATAAATAAAAAATTATAGCTATATATATATATATATATATATATATATATATATATATATATATATATATATATATACACACACACACAAAATCTATTTAATTCTAAAAAAATAAAATGTATCATAGTTTCCACAAAAACTACAAAAACTGTTTTCAACATTGATAATAAAAATAACCATTACTAATAATTGAGCACCAGTAATAATTGCTAATAATTAATCATCAAATCATGTGACACTGAAGACTGGAGTAATGGTTGCTGAAAATTCATCTTTGCCATCAAAGGAATAAATTACTTTTTTAATATATATTTAACAGAACTAACTAAAAACTATTAAACCAAATTATAATAATAATAGTGCTCAAATAGTGCATCCAAAATAAAAGTTTTTGATCACATAATTTATGTGTGTACTATGTATATTTATTATGTATATATAAATATACACACATCCATGTATATATTTTAAAAAAAAGTTATGTTTTTATATTATAAATATTTATATATAATATCACTTATAAATATATACATGTACATAAATGTAAATACATGTAATCGTGAATAAAGTGTTACTCCACCCCAAAATGAAAATTTTGTCATTGATCACTTACCCCCATGTCGTTCCAAACCCGTAAAAGCTTCGTTCGTCTTCGGAATGCAATTTAAGATATTTTGGATGAAAACCGAGGTTTGTGACTGTCCCATTGACTGCCAGGTAAATACCACTGTCAAGACCCAGAAAAGTATGAAAGACATCGTCAAAATAGTTCAATCTGAATTTTATGAAGCGAAGAGAATGCTTTTTGTACGCAAAGAAAAAATAATATAACGATTTTATTCAACAATTCGTCTCCTCCGCGTCATCGTAGCGCCATTTTGGAGAGTATCCGCTAGACGCAAACTGCGTACGCCGGACACGCTGTTTTCGTTCAAATCAAAGCATAAATATACGTAGAAAACGTATCCGGACTGACACAGAACAGTGTACGCAGTTTGCGTCCAGCGGATACTCTCAAAAATGGCGCTACGCTGACGCGGAGGAGATGAATTGTTGAATAAATCGTTTATATTTTTCTTTGCGTACAAAAATTATTCTCGTCGCTTCATAACATTCAGATTGAACCACTGATGGCAGATGAGCTATTTTGACGATGTCTTTCATACTTTTCTGAGTCTTGACAGTGGTATTTACCTGGCAGTCAATGGGACAGTCACAAACCTCCCGGTTTTCATCCAAAATATCTTAAATTGTGTTCCGAAGACGAACGAAGCTTTTACGGGTTTGGAACGACATGGGGGTAAGTGATTATTAACAAAATTTTCAAAACTTTAATCGTTTGACAGCACTAAATAATAATATTTAACAGTATTACTATTTTTAATTTTAATCAAATGCAGTCTTGGTGAGCGTGAGAGACTTAATTCAAAAACATAAAAAAAAATAAATAAAAATCATAATTATTTTAAACTTTTGACCGGTAGTGTAATCTATCATTGTTGACCTCTGTTCAAATTTTCACGACACATATAGGCAGCAGTACAGAGAGTTACAGTAAGTGATGGATTTAGAGACTGACCTCCGCGCAAATTTGGAGGTGAGCTTGCTTATGAATCCAGACGAGGTTCCCCTGCGGGCCTGGGCGAGAGCGCCCGTGTCGTGGGACAGCGTGGGCGACGCGGGAGGGCCGTTGTATGTGGCGCTGCGGCGGTCTCTGAGCTGCGCCCCGTGGAAGGTGCTACGGCTGGAGGTGCCCCGTGGAAAACGGGTCCGATCCGGAGTCATACTGCTGATGCTGTGAGCTGACGGAGACGTGGATGGAGCCCTGGTGGTAGAGCTGCAGACAGACAGACAGTGATTTAAAAAAAAAATAATAATGGATTAAAATCACTTTCATTACATTTGTTAAGGAACCAGACATTCGGTTTACCTTGGGTTTACCTTAATAACTAAAACTAAATAAAAATTAATACAAAAATAAATAAAACTATGAAGACATTTTAAAAACAAAAACAAAAAAATTGTTTAAAACAACAAAACCTTTAAAATTAAAACAGAAACTTAAAAACTCAATATTAACAAACACTACAAGAGCATCTCTATACTAGAATACCACTGTCTCTGAAATACTAAAGAGGATGTCTCTTCACCCCTTGAACTCAGCGTTGTCCTCGATGGGTGGCAGCGGAGACTTAGTGGGGTGGCCTGAGGCGGACATGGACTTCACATGACGCGGTCGAGTGGACGCCAGCGCGGAGGACGCTCCTGGAGACACTGAAGAAGGTCCACTTGCAGAGGCGGACATTTCCGTCAAACTGAGACAAAAAGACAACGAGAAAGAGACAGAGAAGACACATAAATGAGACGAGAGCCATAAAAATGTAAGCAACAAGGAAACACTTGCAAACGTCAGTATTGACATCATTTGTGATCGAAAAGCACTGAATTGTTTTGTGTATTAATTTCTTTGGAAGGTAAACAAATATTTGTGTTCCTTTCACACCAAGTGCAATGTAAACAAATTGCAAGCAATTTTGCACATTTTAATGCTAAAAAAACCAAGGCCGGGCTTTTTTTTTTTTTTTTTTTTTTAGCATTTTCTGCACTGATTTGTTTACTGATTTTCTGCATCTGATTTATTTATTTATTTATTTATTTAATTTGTTTGTAGCTGATGTTTTAGAAATTTTGTTGTTTTTAACATTTAATTTATGTATCTTTGTAATAGGTCTACATAGTTTTTTATTAGTTATTTATTAGTTTTAGTTATTTTAGTACACTTACTGTAGATAACTAAATGAAAATGAGAAATGTTGAATTGAACAACCGGAAATAAAGTTTATAATAAAGTTCATTTATAATTTATAATAAAGTAATTTATAATAGTTAATTAATACAGTTTATTTTATTTCAAGTAAGTAAAATGTAATTTTTATGGTTTTAGTTTTAGTTAACTGTAAAAACCTTGGTACAAAAATTATTCTAATTAAGCAATATCTCACAAGAAAGACTGTTATTCTGTACAAAGCTAAAAGCACAACTGCAAGTGTAATATTTGCATATAAGAATCTGTGTGTGAAATCTGCATATGTATAAAATTTCACAAACAAAGCATTATCCATCAGTAACTTATCACACTTATTCTAAATTTACGTATTTATTTTTAAATTACACTTAAACATGTAGAAATAATTAAAACCACACATCAAAAAAAAAAAAAAACATGACACATACTCTGGATGGTATTAAAGCCCATTTCCTCCACTAAATAAAAAAGGTAACTGCGACTTTTTATTCACACAATTCTGACCCTTTTTCTCTCCATTTCGAGTTTACATCTCGCAATTCTGACTTTTTTTTATCAGAATTGTGAGATATAAACTCACAATTGCAAGTTATAAAGTCAGAATTGCGGGATTCTGTTTATATCTCACAATTATGAAAAAAAAAGTCAGAATTGCGATATGGACACAATTCTGACATTATAACTCGCAATTGCGGCTTTTTATCTAACAAAAAGTCTGAATTGTGAGTTTGTATCATGCAATTCTGAGAAAAAAGTCAGAATTGTGAGATAAATAGTCGCAATAACCTTTTTTTATTTTTTTATTCAGTCGCCCTATAATCATGTTAAGATGAAATTTTATTCACAGACATTTTATCTTAAAGATATTTCAAATATTATTTCTGAATAATTGTGAACCCATTGTTTTTACACATAACAATTATATAAGCAAAAATTAATATTAACTGACATTTCACATACAATATTTCCAGGTATTGTGTTTGTTTTGGCTCTAACGACAAAAAATTTTCTTGAAGAAGCCAAAGAAGGGAACAAAAGTGGAGTAATTCAAATTATTATTATATTGTTATAAAAAGCGGTTATGTTATTATATACTGTAAAAGCTAACTTTCTGATACAAAATAACACAACAAATATTAATAATAAGAGAAATGTACTAAGTCACAAATATTACCAATAATTTAACTAATAATGATTTAGATGCAATAAATATATATATTAAACACATTCTCATTTTGTTAGGAATTGCTTTTTTTTTTTACCTGTTTGTTACCATTGTTTGTTATCTGCTCTGGAATGAACACATGACCCAAGAGCTTGTATCTTATTGGTCAGTGTTTTTATTGAGCTCATGTTCATGTAAAGCGCTCCAATCGATACACAGTTTTAAAAACTTTGTGGTGAAGATGTGAGTCTGCTCACCTGCTGTCTTTGCCGTTGGGTATGGCTGAGTACCGGTCTGTACTGGATCGCTCACACACGTACGTATTTCTCCTCGTCATTCCGCCAGCAGCGCTATTCTGTTCACACCAACACAAACGCGCATTACTATACACTGATACTGTGTGAACTAGTATTAGTCATATGTGTTTGTATCCTGCATCTGTGGCATGTGATGTAACGGCTGGTGTGACCTCTCACCCCTGAAGCTGTGGAGGACTTCCTGCGTTCCTGGGCCACGAGAGGAGAGGCGGCCATGTCTCCTTTAGAGCTGGAGGAGGGCAGCTTACGGGACGCGTCCCACTCCTCCTTCTTCTCTCCCTCCACGCTGTTGGCCTGAGAGCGTTTGGTGTAAGAGACGGCCGGAGGTATGGACGGCGCAACTGCACAAAAATCAGACTCATATTCAGAACAACATAGAACTTCTACATCCGTGTACAGTTTCAAACTAAAATATGTCATCTCAGAATCAAATAAATTAGATAAACAGATTATTTTTAAAATATTGGAACTTTTATAGAGGCTGATTTTTTAATATTAAACAGAAAAGCTGACCCAAAAATGTAAATTCTGTCATTTACTCATTCTTCTGTGGAACAAAAACAAAGTTATTTTGAAGTATGGTAACCAAAAGTTCCATTGACTTCCATAGTATGGACAAAAAATGCTATGAAAGCCAATGGGATTTGGGGTTTGGTTGCTGACATTCTTCAAATATCGTCTTTTTACATTCCACAAAAAAAAAAAAAAAAGTCAAATAGGTTGGAACAACTTGAGAATTTTCATTTTTGGGTGAGCTACCCCTTTAAACAGACAGGTTTAAACTTCTTTACCTAAAAATCATAACACTAAAATGATCTTACTGTGCCTTAATTTATTTTTCCTAATTATTAAAAGCTTTTTATGTATGGATTTTATTGTTTTACCCTCTACCCCAGAGCTAGACCTCCTAAAAGAAAATCCATAATAAAAATTAATTATATAATTTTTTTTAAAATGTAAAACCTACAGTTGTGGTCAAAAGTTTTCATACCCCTTTCAGAATCTGCAAAATGTTATTTTACCAAAATAAGAGGGATCATAGAAAATGCATGTTATTGTTTATTTAGCGCTGACGTGAATAAGATATTTCACATAAAATATGTTCACATATAGTCCACAAGAGAAAATAATAGCTGAATTTATAAAAATGACCCTGTTCAAAAGTTTACATACACTTGATTCTTAATACTGTGTTGTTACCTGAATGATCCACAGCTGTGTTTTTTTATTTAGTGATAGTTGTTCATGAGTCCCTTGTTTGTCCTGAACAGTTAAACTGCCTTCTGTTCTTCAGAAAAATCATTCAGGGCCTACAAATTGGGTTTTCTGGCATTTTTGTGTATTTGAACCCTTTTCAACAATGACTGTATGATTTTGAGATCCATCTTTTCACACTGAAGACAACCGAGGGACTCATATGCAACTATTACAGAAGGTTCAAATGCTCACTGATGCTCCAGAAGGAAAAATGATGCATTAAGAGATGGGGTGAAAACTTTTGAACAGAATGAAGATGCGTACATTTTTCTTATTTTGCCTAAATATCATATTTTTTCATTTAGTACTGACTTCAGAGGCTACAGAAGATACTTACATGTTTCCCAGAAGACAAAATAAGTTAAATTTACTCTGATCTTCAAATTCCAAAAGTTTTCACCCCCCATCTCTTAATGCATCTCTTTTCCTTCTGAAGCATCAGTGAGTGTTTGAACCTTCTGTAATAGCTGCATATGAGTCCCTCAGTTGTCCTCAGTGTGTAAAGATGGATTTCAAAATCATACAGACATTGTTGGAAAGGGCTCAAATACACAAAAATTCTGCAAAACCAAAGAATTTGTGGGACCTGAAGGATTTTTGTGAAGAACAGCGGACAGTTTAACTGTTCAGGACAAACAAGGGACTCGTGAACAACTATCACTAAACAAAACAAACAGCTGTGGATCATTCAGGTAACAACACAGTATTAAGAATCAAGCGTATGTAAACTTTTGAGCAAGGTCATTTTTATAAATTCATCTATTATTTTCTCTTGTGGACTATATGGGAACATCTTTTATGTGAAATATCTTATTCAGGTCAGTACTAAATAAACAATAACATGCATTTTGTATGACCCCTCTTATTTTGGTAAAATAATTAACATTTGGCAGATTCTGAAAGATGATGTTAACTTTTGACCTCAACTGTATGCATGCCACATAAGCAAACAACTGTTTCTGAAAAGCATCAGCAAATTAATTATTAGATAACTAATAACCAATTTTTTTTTAATTGAAACGTTGCGTGTTTTTGTACCGTGGTCACTGAATCGTCGCTGTTTCTGTGTGGCCGAGATACTGCGCTGGACTTTGGAGTGTGCGGGTGACTGCGTAGAGCTGTTGTTCAGGTCGCTGCTGGGTCGTGACCTTTGACACAGGTTTGTGGTGGACAGCGAATCACTCCCTTCGAACTAAAACAAGCAAACAAAACAAAATCAGGGTTATTATAGTTAACTCAAACTTTTTCATTCCAGTTAGCTATGAGGGCAAATAGAAATAAAAAAAACATAAAAACAATACACACATTTAAAAACAAAAATTACTAAAGTTAATTAAAAACAACAAAATTACTAAGAGTTTAACTGAAATTAAAATGAAAACAGAAATATGAAAGTAATCTCAATGATGGCAAAATAACACTGCATAGGATATACTATGTGAAGTGAATGTGGCATCAGTAATTAAGACTGATGTTTTGGTAGTTAATTAACACATTTGACTTGCCTCTGGAGGTTTTCTGCCCAGCAGAAGATACGTGGCCATGACCTCATCATACTTCTGCCCTACTAATGCCTCTGTGATCTCATCTTTAGGGAAACCCATAGTGATCATCAGCTCTGAAAGAGGATGAAAGAGAAGACATGTGATGATACACACAGAATTTCTCTCATTTTATGTGATCCTTGCAGAAGTGCACACACTTTTGACCATGTAGTGTTTAATGAAAACAATATTTCTTAAGTTTCAACTGTTATTTTAAAAAAAAAGCATTTGTAGGAATTAAGGAGTGAAACACACCTATCCGTTTGGTGTCGCTGAAGTCTGGCTCAGGTTCTGTATACGGCTTCAGTTCCTCTTCCTCATGACCTACATTTATCCAGCGGTCCTTCATGATTTGCTGTGAGACATTGACAGACAATAAATTACACCTTTGCATACGAATGTCATCAATTCCTCATCAGTTTTAGCATGTTAATGGATATAGATTTTTTCAGAATACTTGAAACTGTTTCAATACTCATTTTCCACAGTATCGATACAGCGCTTTCTCGCTTTCTGTTCTCGCAGACGTGAAGTTTGCACACAACAGATGTGACCCTTGACCACAAAATCTTCTTTTTTCTTAAGTAGCACTGGTATATTTGTAGCAATGGTCAAAAATACATCGTATGGGTCAAAATGATTGTTTTTCCTTTTATGCCAAAAATCATCAGGATATTAAGTAAAGATAATGTTTCATTAAGATAATTTGTACATTTCTTACCGTAAATATATCAAAACGTAATTTTTGATTATTAATATGCATTGCTAAGAACTTCATTTGGACAACTTTAAAGGCGATTTTCTCAATATCTTGATTTTTTTGCACCTTCAGATTCAAGATTTTCAAATAGTTGTATCTCGACTATATCTTGTCATATCCTAACCAACAATACATCCATAGAGATCTTATTTATTCAGCTTTCAGATGCTTTCAGATGTATACAGTTCAATTAAAAAAAAATTTGGTTTTGTGTTCCAGGGTCACAAATGTGTATTTTACAGAAGTATTTACTATGGTTCAATGCACTGTATATTGAGTGAAGCACATGAGTGTGTGTTTTCAGTATCTCAGAGTGTCTTCGCGCACAGTAAACGCAACATGTCTGCATGAGCTTTTAGTTTAAAGTGCACCAGGAAACACAAAAATATGCTTTAGATTTTAATTTTCACATTCACGTAATTTCCAACAATTTTTTAACAGACAATTACAGCATTACACACAGATTTGTAATGAAAAGCATTTGTAAACCTGTTGTCACAGACAAAACAAAACCTTAAGGGGTTTAACTCTTGCAAGCATTGTAATTTTACAACTGTAAACTAAAATAATTATGAAACTTTTTCACAGTGCAGATGTACTTTTAAAAGCAATATATTTTTGTCTTAACTTAGATGCGGTTCTTTCGTTTTTTTTGTAATTGGTATTAGATATTGTATCAAATATTAATATAATAGCATCAAATATTAATATAATAATATTAATAATAGATGTTATAAATGGCAGTATTGGAACACCACCACAAAGACATACATAGATGTGCTGCTGTGAGCATGTAAGACAAGCTATTGCACAAAAACATATATAATATCCTCCATAGCAGATCTAGACAGGTGGTGCTGGGGAGGAGGAGGGTGTTGATGACCTCTGCAGCAGGACCGGCTTACAGCAAACACTGAACCAGACTGTGTAATTGTTTATAGGCTGCAGATACAACAGAGGTGAATCTGCTTGCACCATAACTTTAAGCTTAACTTTACGTCATTTCTGCACAATTTTTCAACTGTTCATGACATGCCAGGTTTAATGTGTTCAAATGTGTGTGCAGATCTTACAGACTACTTGTATCTTTTTGTGGTGCTTTTGTCCTTGAGTTTACAGTTGCCCTGTTCACAGTATGATTTCGTATGGAAAAGAGCATTAGACATCTCATTTTGTGTTTGACTGAAAAGTTCTTTCCAAAAGTCAGATGGGTGTGTGAAGTGTGTGTATCAGTCTCACCTCTAGACTTCCACGTTTGCCTGGATTAAGCACCAACAGCTTCTTCAAAAGGTTTTCACAGTCTGTGGACATGTAGAACGGTATACGATACTTCCCTCGCAAAACTCTCTCTCGAAGCTCCTGTGTGGACCAACATTCAGAGTAAGGAGCAAACACAACACATACAGCCAGAACAATATGCTTTCAGGGAAACTTGCTGTATTTTTTTATTTAGGTAACCTATATAAAAACAGTAGCCTAAAGATGGAGGAGTGGATTGTGTGTCTTTAAAGCAAACAGTGAATCACTATTACCTCTTCACAATAATTGTGAAAATTCACACTGCAATGAAACTATTTTTCACTTGCAGACAACAAAATTGTATATGGCAAACAACACGTCACAAAATAGGAATTAAACAATAATGTTGAGAGGCTAGTTGTGCTATACTTTGAATTTATTTACAGCTAACAGGTATTTTATCTGTCTGAGAATACATAAAAAAAAAAAAAAAAATCAGAAATCCAAAAATATTTGTGAAACTATTGGTTTTGCAATATATAAAAACATTAACAATTCAAGTATACAGCTATGGAAAATATTAAGAGACCACTTGAAACTTATTAGTTTTTCTAGATTTACTATGTGTTTGAGTAAAATGTTAATATTTGTTTTATTCTATAAAGGTCTGATAATATTTCTTCCAAATTTCAAAAAAAAATATTGCCTTTTTTTGTTTGTTTGTTTGCAGAAAATGACAGTTTAAAACATTAGTTTGATTGAAAATCGGGGTTATTCCACCAAATATTGATTTCTTAACTCTTCTGAAGTTAAAATAGTGGTATTGTGGTATGTTTGATATTTTGCCATCAAAAAACGCTCTAAATAACAATGTTTTAATTTAAAAATTGAAAGAAATGTCATCAGTAGTTTACAGAATATAACAATAATGTGACCCTGAACCACAAAACCAGTCGTAAGGGCCAATTCTCCAAACTTTCCTTTGATGTTTGGTTTTTTAGGATACGTGCAAAAAAGGGTGAAAAAATCAAAATATTGAGAAAGTCGCCTTTAAAGTTGTCCAGATGGAGTTCTGAGCAATGCATATTACTAATGAAAAATTAACTTTTAATATATTTATGGTAAGAAATAAAAAAACAAATAATATCCTCATGGAACATGATCGGTACTTCATATCCTAATGATTTTTGGCATAAAAGAAAAATCAATCATTGTGACTCATACAGTGTATTTTTGGATATTGCTACAAATATACCTGTGCTACTTAGGACTGGTTTTGTGGTCCAGGTTCACAAATTACCTTTTACTTAAACACATAACTATAAATCGTAAATCCAGACAAATTAAGAATTCTCAAGTCATCCCTTAATTTTTTCCATAGCTGTATATTTAAGTAAAGGATCTGCACTCGATCAATCTTCTTGATGATTTACAATTTTATTATTTAGCAACAGAGCATTCAGATGTTTCGGCAACAAGCCTTCTTCAGTGAATCATATAACATTTCCCACATCAGTTTTTTAAAAACAGAGGCAAAGTCCAAAGATCACACGTAAAAAGCCACATCACAGGTGTTACTTATCATGAACTTAATTGACCAATCAATAAAGCAAAGAAAAAACCTCGGCTTGCTGCCGAATCATCTGGATGCTCTGTTGCTAAATAATAAAATTGTAAATCATCAAGAAGACTGAGCGAGTGTGGATCCTTTACTTAAATATATGATTGATCGACGCACCCAAGAAAAAAATTGAGCGCAGCGAATTTGAGTTTTTCATAGTTGTACATTTGAAACATTACCATTCAAAAATGTAGGGTCGGTGAGATTTTTAAAATTTGATTTATTACTTATAGTCTCTTATTCTTAAAGGAGAAGTCCACTTCCTGAACAAAAAATTACAAATAATATACTCACCCCCTTGTCATCCAAAATGTCTTTCTTTCTTCAGTTGTAAACAAATTGTTTTTTGAGGAAAACATTTCAGCATTTTTCTCCATGCAATGGTATGGTGCCCCGAGTTTGAACTTCCAAAATGCAGTTTAAATGCGGCTTCAAACGATCCCAAATGTGGTTGTAAACGATCCCAGCCAAGGAAGAAGGGTCTTATCTAGCGAAACGATCGGTTATTTTCATAAAAATAATACAATTTATATACTTTTTAATCTCATATGCTCATCATTCTGCCTCAAGACAGTTAGGGTATGTTGAAAAACTCCAATCGTATTTTCTCCCTCAACTTCAAAAATCATTTCAAAATCATCCTACATCGCTGCAGAAGTTCCGACCCAGTCTTTGTAAAGTGAACATGCAAAGAAGATCAAACACCCTTAACAAAAAAAGGTAAAACAGCGATATAGGGCGATTTTGAAGTTGAGGGAGAACATGAGATGGGAGTTTTTCGACATACCCTAACTGTCATGAACCAGATAAAAACAGTTCAGGCAGAGTAATACACGAGTTTGACATGAAAAAGTATATGAATTGTATTATTTTTATGAAAATAACCGATCGTTTTGCTAGATAAGACCCTTCTTCCTCAGCTGTGATTGTTTACAACCACATTCAGGATTGTTTGAAGCCGCATTTAAACTGCATTTTGGAAATTCAAAATCGGGGCACCATATCAGTCCATTATATGGAGAAAAAGCCTGCAATATTTTCCTCAGAAAACAAGTTCTTTGCAACTGAAGAAAGAAAGACATGAACATCTTGAATGACAAGGGGGTGACTACATTATCTTTAAACTGTTGTTCTAGAAGTGGAAGTAGACTGTAAGCAATCTTGAATATAACAAGAAATGACCTTCAAATTCTGTCCGTCAAAGGGAAGCGAGCCGCTGACAAGCGTGTAGAGAATGACTCCCAGACTCCAGACGTCCACCTCCGGCCCGTCGTACTTCTTCCCCTGGAAAAGCTCGGGAGCGGCGTACGGAGGACTGCCACAGAACGTGTCCAACTTACTCCCGATGGTGAACTCGTTACTGAAGCCAAAGTCCGCTATCTTTATATTCATGTCGGCGTCTAGCAGCAAGTTTTCAGCCTTATGGAAAGAGGCACAGTTATTAGAAATCAATGAAACACAAATCACTGAAGGTGAGCCGATCTATACCACAGGATTAAACGCCGTGTGTGTGTCTCACCTTGAGATCCCTGTGGACTATTCTCTTCTGATGGCAATATTGCACTGCAGACACAATCTGTAGTCACACACAAAAAGTCACTTTAATATCATCATTCCACTTTTGTTCATCTGCGAGCAGAAGCTGAGAAAGTCGCCAAATTGAGCATGTGCTGTCGTGTGCTAGACAGACATTTTAACACGTCTTTATGTCACTGAGGTTGAGAGACAGACAGGGGTCTTATATTCTCACTAATCACCTCCTGCAGTGAACTGCAGCGGCTGCAGTCCACGGGTTTTATTCGCCTTCATTAGCGAAGCACGACAGAAAATGGCCAATTAATTATTGCACCACAGCAGGGGGTTTAATTACACCCACCCTGACGATGAACTCCAACTGATGTCTGTTCGTTTACAGTTATCACATGAACAGCTGATCAGAGGGAAACCTGACAAACAATGTAGTGAAGTATCACCACTAGAGGGTGTGCATGTGTTCTATAGTAAACCGTATTAAAATTAATTAACATTCATTAAAGGTAAGAAAACGAAGAAGATGCCCCCAGTGTATTTAATGATCATGACACGGCTATTATAAATCTTTCTGTTTTTTTTTTTCTTTTTTAAAATGGTGTTATTAACGTCACATACTAAATCAGTTATTGCAAACGTGTTCATTATAAAAACATTACATGTTTTTTTATTTTCCGTTTCATTTGGAGAAATCACCAATTCAACTAAACCATCGTCAAGCAGAATGAAAATGTTTAAGACAATAAATGCAATAAATGTAATTAATTCATTGTATGCAAACCAACACAAAAACATATGAATAAATGTAAGTGTTTACCTACATATATGTGACCCTGGACCACAAAACCAGTCTTAAGTAGCATTTTGTAGCAATAGGCAAAAATACATTGAATGGGTCAAAATGATCGATTTTTCTTTTATGCCAGGATTTTAGGATATTAAGTAAAGATCACATTCCATGAATATATTTAGTAAATTTCCTACTGTAAATATATCAAACATTTTTGATTAGTAATATGCATTGCTTAGAACTTCATTTGGACGATTTTAAAGGTGATTTTCTCAATATTTTGATTTTTTTGCAGATTCTCAGATTCCAGATTTTCAACTAGTTGTCCTATCCTAACAAACCATGCATAAATGGAAAACCTATTTATTCAGATTTCAGATTATGTATAAATCTCAACTTAAAAAAACTGACCCTTATGACTGGTTTTGTGCTCCAGAGTCACATATATCTACTAAAACATCATAGAGTATGTAAATTAATAGGCAGTGACTTTGATGAACATGTCACTCAATGAAACTTTTATTTTAACTCAAATTCAACAAATTTTTCAATTCAAATTAAACTCAACAAATAAGAGATGTGTTAAAAAGTACTTCAATTTTAATGCTGTTGCACTTACAAGTGCCATACTAATGTGAATTTTATATTTTAGTGTAGTTTACAAAATAACACTGAATGCATCTTAAATATTTTCGGCAACACTCGTCTATTAACTAGTTGCTTATTAGCATGCATATTACTAGAATATTAGTCATTTATTAGTACTAATTAAGCACATATTAATGCCTTATTCTACATGACCCAATACCTAAACTTAACAACTACATTACTAAAACTATTAATAAGCAGCAAATTATGAATTTATTGAGGGAAAAGTCATAGTTAATAGTAAATGAGTGTACGCTATTCTAAAGTGTTAGAAGTAACTATTTTTAAATTACTAGTACTTTTTTGTAATTACATATATTTAGTTGCTAGCAACTATTTTGATATTAACTAATAACCCTTTCAATTTTGCTAGTAACTACTGATTAGATACTACTTTCTAATTAAGTTGGCTTGAGAAAGCCAACTTACTGATCTGCTATTTAAGATTATTATTATTCTTCTTCTGAGCCAAATTTCGGTATTTATCTCCTCCTAGAGCTTTCAAGCTAGAACCACCAAACTCAGCCCAGACCTTCAGACTGGTCTGGTGCTATATGTTTGCAGACTGATCCGGCTTACAGTTTTCGTAAACCAGACTATCAAAACCACCAAAAATCCCATAGACTTACATTGACGGAATATTCAAATGAGCCAACACTCTTCAACACTTCCCAGAATCCCTTGAGGCTCAATCAAGCTTCCCTTCTATGTACTATTTCTAATCAATTTAGACTCATTTAAGCTTCCACTCTAATATTTCTAATCCATCTAAATCATGCTAGCAACTTGCTAGTAACATGCTAATCATGCTACAAAAATACTAGTAACTTGTTAATCATGCTAACAACATGCTAGTAACATGCTAATCATGATAGAAACATGCTAGCAATGTGCTAGTAACATGCTAATCATCTTAACAACATGCTAGTAAATTGCTAATCATGCTAGCAACATGTTAGTAACATGCTAATCATGTCGGAAACATGCTAACAAAATTCTAGTAACATGCTAATCATACTAGAAGCATGGTAACAACATGCTAGTAACATGCTAATCATGTGAACATGTTACTAACGTGTTAATCATGCTAGTTACATGTTAATCATACTAGAAACATGTTAACAACATGCTAGTAACATGTTAATCATGCTAACAACATGCTAGTATCTTGCCAATCATGCTAGTAACATGCTAATCATGTCGGAAACATGCTAACAAAATTTTAGCAACATGCTAATCATGCTAGCAACATGCTAATCATACTAGAAGCATGGTAACAACATGTTAGTAACATGCTAATCATGCTAGCAACATGCCAGTCATGTTAACAACATGCTAGTAACATGCTAAGCATGCTAGAAACATGTTAACAACAAGCTAGTAACACGTTAGCCATGTTAGAAACATGCTAGTAACATGCTAATCATGCACGAAACATGCTATCAACATGCTAATCAGGCTAGAAACATGCTAGTAACTTGCTAATCATGCTAACAACATTCTAGTAATTTGCAAATTATGCTAACAACATGTTAATCATGCTGAAACATTGTCTTCAGCCTATAAAAATACAAACAACAAGCTAATCATGCTAAAACATGTTAACAACATGTTAAATCATGTAAGCAATGTGTTAAATCATGCTAGCTGCTTTCATACTTTTACAACTGCTTCAAACTTTCAGGCTAGGCTTTCTCAGGCCAACTTAAAGTTTGTTCTCAAACTTTACTCATCTAGTTACATATTAATACCTATTCTAACAGAGACTTGTGTGTTTTAACTAGTTACTATTTTTATATATTTTCAAGCAAAAATGTAAATTCATTTTATACTTTTACCATTTTAAGTTAGTACGCCAGATTGACTAGTGACATTACTTGTCACTGGAGGAAAAAATGATGGAAGCTCAAATAAAATTGACATTTTTTTTTAACATACAAATACTTATTTGTGTTTAGCTAGATTTTGAAATAACTGATATTCTGTTATTTTATAAACATACATGTGATTTAACACTTTTATAACGACTGTTTTATTGTTGATCAGATTAGTAAATGTGTTTGTTTACAGTCAAATACAGTGTGGGAGAGCAGCAAATATCTTTCTAAAAAACTTGACCATCCCTGTTATTTGCTGTCAAAATATTACAGTGGATGCTTCTCCCAGTTTATGACAGTTACCTAAAATTATCCTTATTTGAAGTTTCAATTTACTTTTAAAAAAGGTGATTTGCTCAATTTTTCTCTTGTCACATTTACATCTCAGCAGATTTTCAATGACTCTGGTTCAGATGTGTGTATATCATGCTTGTCTCACCTGCCGAAACTTTGCTCTAGCTTCCTTTTCCTTCATCCTCCCATGAGCGACTAAGTAGTCAAACACTTCACCTGACATAAACAGAGACATTCAGAGATATGAGACATGACGTGCTCTAATAGTGATATTAAATATGAATCTCACCTGTCCATCAAACTCACCTCCACTTGCATACTCCATTATTAAATAAAGTGTCTTCTCTGTTTCAATTACCTCAAATAACTTAACTAGAAGGGAGAGAGACAGACAAAATTTGAGAGTGATTCAATATTTAAAGCTGAAAACATTTCAAAATCAACCAGATATTGGTTCAGATGTTTCAATATGGAGCTAAAATAGCCTCAAAATTAACATGTATAAAATATGACTCACAAAATCGCAAAAATTCTTGTTAGCCAATTTCAAGGATCGGGGCCAATCAAGCGTTTATTTTTAAACTGATTGGTACTGGCTCTCCTAAACCTGATCCTTAGTTTAATCAGCTGTCATGCTGGTGTCATGCAGTATTTAAGTGGGTTTGAGCATCAGGGTTCGTACAGATACTGCAAAATAAAATTCCAGGACTTTTCAAGCACTACTTTTTTGATTTTCAAGCACTTCAATCAAAGATCTCACTTATGATTTGATGTTTTCTACTGTTTAAGAAAAAAAATCTGAAAAAAAGATTCACAAAACCGCTCCAAAGTCCCGTTCTGAATCACACGATTCGCGATCCGCGCTCCTCTGATCTAAACAAAAAAATTTGCAACCCTGCTCCGAAGATCAGATCTAAATCAAATGATTCATGATCCACGCTCTGAAGTTTCCAACTGAATAATGATTCGCATCATTTCAGATCATGACTCGGAGTGCGGATCACGAATCATTCAATTCGCACAATGATTCAAGAACCTGCTCTGGTGTTCCAATCTAAATCGAATGATTTGTGATACACGCTTCGAAGTCCCGATCTGAATCAAATGAAGCTGAGATGCAAGGGTTTTTAAAATCATTACAAGTGATGTCGAAAATCGAAAATGAACGGCTCTTTTAATTTGATGTGGTTTTTTGCTAGTGAATTGCCTGAAATGAAAAGAAGTTACGAGTTTGAATCGGTTCCAGCTTAAATGACTCACTCAATTGATTTGCTTCATCCGTTCCTTTTTTTGCGTCTTTAGCCATGTTTGCACTACTGCTAGTTTAGCTCCACATTTTATGACATTAACTAAAATAAGCAAAAAAAAGTATTTTGTTCTTTTAATTCTGTGAATTTTGTGTGAAAAGTTATGTGTTTATTAAAAAAAAATAAAATAAACACTTAACATAGACGCATTGTAATTCAAGCACTTTTCAAGTACCTCTTTAGGAATATTGTTATTTTCAAGGGTTTTCCAAGCCTTAAATTTCAAAAAGTCAAATTCAAGCACTTTAAGCACCTTGTACGAACCCTGGAGCATTTAAGTGGGTTTAACAACTCCCATTAAAGGAAAAGAAGACGTTGTGTTCAGCCACCATTAAAACCAAAATAAGAAGAAATGCTTACGCGTAGTAGCTTCGGTGCATTTGATACGTACTTTTGTAACGATGTCCCATTCATTTATCGTTTACTTTTATCTGCCGTTAGACAGATACATTGTTTTCATAACGCATTGCAACGAGTTGCGTCTTGATTCTGGCTTTTGACACCCCGAGCTTCACGCTTTCTATCCATATATTGCAATTATTCTGCTTATTGTACATAAAACAAGTTTATACAGTTGAGGTCAAAAGTTTACATCCCCCTTTCAGAATCTGCAAAATGTTAATTATTTTACTAAAATAAGAGGGGTCATACAAAATGCATGTTATTGTTTATTTAGCACTGACCTGAATGAGATATTTCACATAAAAGATGTTTACATATAGTGCACAATTGAAAATAGTTGAATTTATCAAAATGACCCTGTTCAAAAGTTTACATACACTTGATTCTTAATACTGTTGTTACCTGAATGATCCACAGCTGTGTTTTTTTTTTTTTTTTTTGTTTAGTGATAGTTGTTCATGAGTCCCTTGTTTGTCCTAAGCAGTCAAACTGGCCGCTGTTCTTCACAAAAAATCCTTCAGGTCCAACAAATTCTTTGGTTTTTCATAATTTTTGTGTATTTTAACCCTTTCCAACAATGACTGTATGAATTTGAGATCCATCTTTTCACACTGAAGACATCTGAGGGACTCATATTCAACTATTACAGAAGGATCAAATGCTCGCTGGTGCTCCAGACGGAAAAACAATGCATTAAGACCCGGGCGTGAAAACTTTTGAACAGAATGGAGATGTGTACATCTTTCTTATTTTGCCGAAATATCATATTTTTTCCATTTAGTGCTGCCCTTCAGAGGCTACAGAAGATACTTACATGTTTCCCAGAAGACAAAATAAGGGGGATGTAAACTTTTGACCTCAACTGTATCAGCAGTCCCATATTCATAATTGTGGCCATAATTGTTATATAAATTACTTTTACTCTCTACTCAACTCTGTATACATTAGATTGATTATAATAACTTTAATGTACATCAATTGTGCACTAAACACTAGAAATATAAAAGTATCAAATCAAGACTTGTTATCAGCGTATACTCAATATTCAATGACTCGGATTGGATTGGGGATGCAAAAAAACTTGAGCAGGACATCCCTAATTCTTGTGCATTCACAAATTGTGTTTTGCTTTTGTGTATCTTATTTTGTGGATGTAAATTTGGTTATGCATTTGCAAATCATATTTTGGAAATTCACTCATTTTTGACACTATTTTAGCCCCACAAAGCTGAGTGTTGGAGCAGTTTAGAATAACGACACAACGACACGTCACACGCTTGAATTCTCTCAGGAACTCATCTATGACATGGAGAAACAACACACCAGGGATGCTTGTTATGGAGATGTGCTAAAATACACGCAAGACGTCACACACACAGCTTCCTGTGTCTTTCCATTTCATAGCATACTTTACTGTATGTGAAGAGCTTCTGTAATTCAATTTACTCTCTGCGGACGGACACTAATAATGTCTGACTGCTTCCTGCATGCAGTTTTTAACACACAGCATGTGTGTGTTAGGAAAGATGAGACAAAAAAAAACGCCAGGGATAGGTGGGTAATCACAGCTTTTAGTCTGATTAATCTAAAATCCAGCTCAGTCTCAGCCAATCAGAAGCCAGCAGTGACACGCATGCGGCCCCAGGAAGGGTACGCCAGAAACAGCCAGTCATGCTAATCGATACAGAAGTGAAAACGGAGTCTTGTGCCGTTAAGAGAGGCACAAAAGAGCTGAGCTGGTCAGACATCGGCCGCGCAGAGCTGATCGCGCTAAAGCAGCCCGTCTGAATGACTCTCCCGTGATTCCCTTCCATTAGGAATATAAATAATCCAGTTAACATCTCATAAAAATGGAGCGAGAGAAAAGAGAGGGAAAGTGCCGTGTCACGGATGAAACTGAGCCGTGTATTAAACAAGACATTGATAAAGGAAGACATCATTTCCAGTTAGCAGGTCTAAACAGCTCCAGTCATTAAAGGAAGGTCTTTTTGGTCATTTTGGAGCCTCAAGCCAGTGTTGCAGTATTGTTAACTAAAACTATTAAAAATAAATCAAGTAAATAGTAAAATGATAATAACAATAATAATAAATAATAATAATACATAATAAACAATAATAATAATAATAATAAATAAATAAATAAATATATTTAAAAAAAGCATGTTAGTAAAACTTAGACTGAAAATATAAAAATTAGTTTAAAACATATTAATAATTTAATAAATATAATATTATATAGTCAATACAACAGAAATAATATATAATTTATAATATATATATATATATATATATATATATATATATATATATAAACTAAATATATATAATAAATAACTAAATATATAACGAAATTAACACTTAACAAGTAGGGCTGTAAAGGTTTGAATTTTTACATTTTTGCAATTTTTTAAATTAAAATATAATATTTAAATTAAAGTATTATGTTAAAATATAATATTTAAATTAAAATAATATTTAAATTAAAATATTTAATATGTTCAGAACATATTAATAATTTAATAAATATAATAAGAGTCAAAATATAAAAGCTAGTTCAGAACATAAATAATTTAATAAATATAATAGTATGTAGTAAATACTACAGAAATATATATATAAAAAATATAATATTTATATTAAAATATTAAAATTACAAAAATGAAAAAGCACAAAGTTACTGAAACTTCGACATTACTAAAATTGACTGAAAATAAGAAAATAGACTGAAAAAAGCTAGTTCAGAACATATTAATAATTTAATAAATATAATAGTATGTAGTAAATACTACATACATTTTTGATATTTTAATTAAAATATAATTGAATAAAAAAAAAAAAAAAAAATATATATATATATATATATATATATATATATATATATATATATTTATTTTTTTTTTTTTTTTATTTTTTTTTTTAATTTGTACATTTTTTACAAATAAAAAAATATATTTTTAAATTAAAATATTAAATATTAAACAACTTAAATTTTATTTGATACAGTTTTTTTTTTTTTAATATGCATTAATAGAATTCTTTAAATATTCCTGTAATTTATCGCAGGCAACAAAAAGACAACATTTAAACTATTTCACACACAAATTCGGCATTTTGCTTGTGAATATGTTTGCCAATCATAACCATTTCAAAAATATAAAAAGCAGGTTATTTCATCAAATGGGTCAAATTATGATTTTGGTAAAAGAAAAATGAGAGATTTTCAAATACAGAATACGTACTTTAGATGAATTGTAGCATGATGTCTTACCTATGTTAGGATGATTTAAGACCTTCATAATCCTCACTTCACGAAAGAGCTGTGGGCAAAAATAGACATAAAAAAAAAAAAGCGTTAGAGAAATATATTTATCCTTTTGCTTTCATCTGCAGTTAACTGCATATTCTTAGAAAAAAATCAGCTAGTTCATGAACCAGACATCAGTGGGTGTTGAGTTTTGTTCAAAATAAAAATTAAAAAGTGTAATATTAAAGTACAAATGCTTGAAAAATGTACTTTGTGTCAAATGTAAAACATTTAGCTACTGTCCACCACTGCAAAAATCACAAGAGTTTTGCTATAGGAGTCTGCCAGAACATAAAGTTGAGTTTAAAAGGCACCAGGTTGCAACAATGAGCACTTTTGAGAAAGAACTTGCCGCTTCGCCAAAGTTCGTAAGATTTATGGCATTGATTCAGAAACATATTCAAGACTTTCTGAAGCACTTAGCAGCAAGTAAATCAAAAATTCATGAGCAAATATACCACACTTCTCTCCTGGATATATCTGTTTTCACATTTATCCAGCAGTACGTGAAAAACAAACTGTGGTTGGTTGCTTTACATGTCAATCAAACTCTCTTCCCGTCTAAGTGGGCGGGTCTAGTTCAGAGTAATGCTCAGCCAACAGTCTTTCTCTGAGTATGAGTATGTCACTGATGAAAACTAGCAGCGCAGCAGCCTGAAGGGTAAATGTTGGATGGATCCTAAACACTACTCCACGTTCCTCCCCCCAGTGTCTCTTCATCCTAAAACGCTGTCGTACACACAAATGGCTCTCTCAGACTGGAGCTCTTCTCAGGGGCTCCTCACAGATTCTCTTTATTTAGTCAAAACAACAGGAGGCCGTTTTCTGTGAATGAGTGCCGCATGAATGAACGAGCACATCCAGCCCCGCGGCGTGTCGTCACACAGATGAAACCGTGACACGTGACCGCAACAGGACGGGAGACAGATGTGACGGGACACATTTATGTGTGGCAGAATTCACCAAAATATGCACTGCATGCATTCAAATGAGGAAATGACAACATCAGAAAGAAAAATGTAAAAGCTTTCTGCAAATAGGGCAGAAACAGTTAAATTAAAAATAAAGTAAAAATAGAAATACTAATACATAAAATATGTGACCCTAGACCACAAAACCAGTCATAAGGGTACATTTTTTTGAAATTGAGATTTATACGCCACAGAAAGCTGAATAAATGATGTATGGTTTATTAGGATAGGATAATCCTTGGCCGAGATACAACTATTTGAAAATCTTGAATCTGAGGGTGCAAAAAATCTAAATATTGAGAAAATCACCTTGGACGTTGTCCAAATGAAGTTCTTAGCATTGCATATTACTAATGAAAAGTTATTTTTGATATATTTACAGTAAGAAATTGGAACAATGGAACATGATCTTTACATAATATCCTAATGATTTTTGGCATAAAATAAAAATCGATAGTTTTGACCCATACAATGTATTGTTGGCTATTGCTACAAATATACCAGTGCTACTTAAGACTTGGTTTTGTGCTCCAGGGTCTTATATATGGTTTACAATGGTAATTTTTCTTTATTCAACAATTTTGGTTAAAGGAGATGGTCAAACTTCAGAAAATGCATGACAAATTGAATATATGACCAGTTTTTGTATATTTCATATGAGGTTTTTTAAGTCTTAAAATAATTTCTAAACAGTTGAAAATGCTGATTTGAACGATTTTGTCATTTTATTGTAATAATTTAAAAAAATTAAATATTATATATATATATATATATACATACATTTACTTTTAATTAAGCTATTACTACTTAGGAGCTAATTAGTTTGGGACCAAATGCTGGTTTGAAGTACCTGGAAAAACTTCCTATTATTTCTCATGATTATTTTAGATTTTTCAATCCTGAGGCATTAAATTTTCACACTGCAGGTGAATAGAGTAAAAAAGAAATTAACTAATAGTTATCGTCTTACCCAGTTGATTGATTACACTGATAATTACACATTTTTTTATTTTTTATTTATTTATTTATTTATTTATTTTTTGTGTGTGTGTATTACAAGTTTTCTAAAATGTCAGGTTTAAATATGCAAATGAGACATTATTTAATGAAATGTGTGCTAATTTGCACAAAGTTCTAGTACAAAAATCTGAACACTGGATGAAGTCAGTTTCAATGTTCTTGTTTATTTTTTTATTTATTTATTTATTTTTTGGACACATTAGAGTCAAAAGTTTTTACAGAGGGAATTTGGGGCATCTCATTTTTGTCACCCCATAATTCAGAAAATACTTTGAACAGACAAAAGACTATATATTTTCACAGTTTTAATACAGTGTTGTGTATAATCAAGCAAATTATATATGAATAAATCCCTCTGTAAAAACTTTCAGGATATAGACAGGAATAAAAATGTAAAGTTTGGTGTGTGCAAGTGCTAGTGAAGTGGAGATTTATAGCTCAGTGTAAGAGGAAAAAAAAACTAATTTTGAGAAAATGGCCTTAAAAAATACGTATTGTAATTGAAATCTATTGACACAAATAGATAAAGTGCTATCCACCTTATTTTTCAATGCGGAAGTAAGCTGTTTTCTGGTAATGTGTCCGGTTCATAATCCGCCATAGGGAAATAATGAGAAGAATATCGAAGTGCAGTAAACGGTAAAACAGTTTGCACTACAAACCAGTGTGTTCATAATTAAGATAATACATTAAAATAATATGGTAAGACACACCAGTTTGCAATATCAAGCAGCAAAACGAGCTTTTTGTGCAGCTAAAAATAGCTGGAAGTGGATGAGACCGGAAACCAGACACAAAAAATGTACAAATGGCTGCACCCACTCTTATGGGAAAAATAAGGTGGATAAAAGAAACACTCCGCAGTGTCATTTGGATGTTTTCTTTCTACTAGTCTGAGAAACCAAAAAAGCCCAAAATATCAAACTTGACAGGTGTTTTTGCCTGCAGTGTCTCCCCTTAACATTACATTTTTGGTTTTTAAGTCAATGTTTAATATTTTACTAATTAATTATGTTTCACAATAGCGCATCTGACATTCAGTATGTAACTGTTTTCACACCAAAGTGCGTAAGTTTTGCTTTTAAATTATAATAAGAAACAGTCTGTATCCTGTTTGTGCAAAACACCCACTACTGTGCCACATCACATGAGTGAAAGTGATGAGCGGCGTCTGAAAGCATCCAGCGCTGAGAAGAGCAGAGCTGGGAAAAGCTGAAAAAGGTAGAGTGACCCATCAGCTCCATCAAGCACGGCCCCGAAAGATCCAACAATACAGACTGACAGATCAATTTATCTCTCGACAAAGCCGCCCGAGTACGCCTTTGTTCTATGATGTGCCTCTTCAGGAACGGGGCGTTTTTAGGGATCACAAACACATCTATGTGGGAATGTCACTCGAGAAAACACCTCCATACAGACAGACTCTATAATTACACCACATATGCAAAAAAAAAACCCCACAAACATCAAATGCTCCAGCAAATATTTTTAGATTTTATTTTTATTTCACTTTTTATTTGTATTTAAAAAGAAATCAATAAAATGCACAAATGTCATGTTCTTTGGAGCAGAAACTATTAGATATAAAAATATAAATTATTTTATAAAACGCATAGTTCCGGTCCTTGATTCCGATTGGTTGAGCCACGTTCGAAGGTGTTGTAAAAAAAACAAATTAAAAAATAACAACAACAAAAAAACGTTTCTGAGAAACTACATTGTTTGGCGGAAGAATAATGTTTTTATTAATATCATTACACTTTATTTGCACCGTTTTATTTAGCGAAACCTTACTACGTAAATGGAATAACCATTCTATAAAAGAAATAAGCCCCGTGAAGCCATGGTTTACAGTAAATTTATAACAGCTAAGGGGTTTTTAGGCACTCTGCTTTGCGTCGTGCCTAACAACGTCCCTTAGCAGTTAAAAATTCACAGTAAACTATGACTTCACAGGGCTTATTGCTTTAATCCAACACCCAAAAAGGTCCATTTGGATCATTTTCTACAGTATAGCAGGAAGTCTAGTAAATTATCTAATTTTCACAATTTTTACATGAATTGATTTGTTGACAGCACTCACAACCCTATTTAAATTGGGTTTATATTTAAATGATTTATAAATATTATAAATATATTGAATATATATATGAAAATATATTATAAAATAATACAAATATATGAAATTATTCAATGTTTATTGCTATAAAATAGCAAATCAGGATTTTAAACTGTTACCATTATTTAGAAAAGTTGAATAAATGGAAAGCAAAATTAATTTTCAGATTAACCACCTGAGGTTTAACAATAAGTATTTTTGAAAGTTCACCTCTTTTCCTCATTTACTAGGAAGTCTAGTCAATTATCTCATTTTCACAATTTTCACATGAATTGATTTGTTGACAGCACTCACCAAGCTGAACCATTCAACCCTATTTAAATTCACTGTAAAAAATGACTGTGAATTTAACTGTAAAAAAAACCCTGTAAAAATGCTACAGTAAAAACCTGTTTAATTGTTAACAGTAACGTTAAAAAAAAAAGACCGTAAAATTTACATTTTAGTTAATAACCGTAAATTGACAAATTGACACCTGTAAATTTAAGTAAAACCGTAAAACATAAATACCGTTTTTTTTTTACGGTAAAATTCGGTTCTCAATGTTTATTGCTATAAAATAACAAATCAGACACATCAGGATTTTAAAGGTCCACTGAAGTGCCTTAAAACACGCAGCGTTATTCTGTGTGGCGACGTAATTTCAACTGAAACAGGAAAACAGGGCGGGACATATCGATCAGCCCCGCCCCCTTTTTAAAAATAGCCAATAGCGCTTCATTTATATCTGCTTGGGCACTTGGTAAAGCCACATTTGACAGCTTATGACAGCCACAGTCTAATAGATTACACTCTAGATTCAATATCAGACTCTTACTAAAACAAAACAGTGACCATAATCATGCTGTGGCTGTGTGGAGTGCTTAATATATGCAGACTCACGCATATCATTCGCTCCCTGCGATCACATCTCTGGACCTGCGCCAAAGTCCGGAGTAGACTGTGCACGCTGCTGCGGTTCGCCTGAGAACAATGTGAAACCAGACCTTATTTGCCCTAATCGAAAGCATATTTACATGGTCTGAATTGTCCCTATCACCTACATTGAGCACTACATGCCATTCACAGTACAGAAAATACTGTGAACAAGTGACCGATCTCAGCCGCAGCGTCAACATCTATTTATAGTGTAGGGGGCGGGATGTTTCGGATTCTAGAGTGCATTTGATTGGACAAAGTTTGATGAGAAGCTGAAGTGCAGCGTGATGTCATCAAAATTGTTGATCCATATTGGCGGAAGTGAGAGGCTGTAAGTTTTGAATGCTTATATCTTGTAAACGCGAATTTTGTCATTGTTTTCGAGCACACTACCTTATAGATAACCGTAAGGCTAACATATTTATACTAAAAGCAAAACAACGTTTTATTTTTTGCTTTTTGATTTCATGGGGACTTTAAACTGTTACCATAGTTTAGAAATGTTTAGAACCAGAGTTAAAAAAAATGAAAAGCAAAATTAATTTTTAGATTAACCACCTGAGGTTTAACAGTAAGTATTTTTGAAAGTTCACCTCCTTTTACTCAAACTTTGTTGAAAAATAAAATAAATAAAATAAAAATTTAGTTCATTTTTCTTCAACACTCTTAAAAATAAAGGTTCTTTACAACGATGCCATAGAAGAACCATTCAGTCAAAGGTTCTTTAAAAAACCATCTCTTTCATACCTTTTTATAATCTGAAGAACCTTCTTCTGCCACAAAGAACCCTTTGTGAAACAGAAGGTTCTTCCGATGTTAAAGGTTCCTTATGGAACCATTTAAACAAAAAACGTTCTTCTATGGAATCGTGAAGCACCTTTATTTTTAAAAGTAAAGGCCTTCTACATATCCTGTTCATGGAAAGTGTGTCTATTTTGCATAATGACAATGAACAGCATGCAAATAGTTGAAGGATTAGTTCACTTCCAGAATAAAATTTCCTGATTATTTACTCACCCCCTTGCCATCCAAGATGTTCATGTCTTTCTTTCTTCAATTGAAAAAAAAAATTAAGGTTTTCATGGAAAACATTTCAGAATTTTTCTCCATTTAATGGACTTCAAAGCTCCAAATTGGCTCTACACAATCCTAGCCAAGAAAATCAGTCATTTTCTTTAAAAATATATGTTTATATACTTTTTAAAAACAAATTACGTAATCACGCACGTGTGACGTGGACGCAAAAACAAAGTGAATGTGCAAAGAAAGGTAAAACGATGTTGGACGATTTTGAAGTTGGAGGAGAAAATGAGATTTTTTGAACTGAAGTACACAGACGAAGAACCACTTGACTTTTCCAATGTGATTACATAATGTGTGCAGTCATAGACATGAAGCACCAAGCTAGTGCAAGATGAGCGTTTGTGGTTTAAAAGTATACAAATATGTATTTTTATTTTATTTTTTTAGAAAAAGACAGATTGTTTCATTAGATAAGATCCTTATTCCTCAGCTGGGATCGTGTAGAGCCCTTTGAAGCTGCACTGAAACTGCAATTTGGACCTTCAACCCGTTGATCCCCATTAAAGTCCACTATATGGAGACAAATCCTGGAATGAAGGAAGGATTTTCAAATGAAGGAAGACAGACATGAACATCTTGGATTATATGGGGGTGAGTAAATTATCAAGAAATTCGAATTCTAGAAGTGAACTAATCCTTAACAAAAACAATATTTCCCAATGTTTTTATTTCTTAGTTAAAAGTGATCACATTTGTAGTCTACAAAATTGTGACATCATTGTGATGGACGTAACAGCATGTATTAAAAAAAAATGCACATAGTAGCATTAAAACAAGCTAATTTTTGTTCTCTAATCATCATATATCATGAAGTTTGTACAAGATCTCATGAGCGCAGCAGAGATGTTTCTTTACACGTGACCTCTGACATCTATCTGTCTCGTGGAATGTGTCCTCATTGTCCTTTGCACAGTTGGAAGCAGAAAGAGTGAAGGGAGAAAAAGGGAAAATCAAGGGAAAAAAAAGAGAAACTGTGTTTTTTTCTTGGCAGTCTGCTCTGGTAAATAATCGGCAGAGGAGCCCGAGCTTCTATTTTTACAGCCATATTTCTAAAAACAACCACAGCAACATTCCAGTCACACACTGACAAGTGTGTCATTTCCTGTAGTGGGTCCTACAGCGCAGTGTGTGTGTGTCAATCCATCTGATTTATAAGGACGTGATCACAGGCAGGCAAGGCGTGTCTGTTTCCTGTCACTAGTTCTCACTCACACAGGCTGAACAAACACACTCACACAGGATGAACGTAAAGTGAGCATCACTATGACCAACAGCTTACTCTACTCTAATAATTCAATGACAATATCAAAGGAAATAACAATCATTCAACAATCCTCCAGCCATAGATCTGTTTACACTAAAGGATTTACCACAAATGTCCAAAGGCAGAATCTAGTCATTTCAAATAAGAATTTTGCAAAAGAGCTCTCACGTAAATCGAGTTTAATTTGGTCACATGAATTTCCTGTGTTGACCAAAAGAAAGCTGCCTGGTCTGAGCTCCGCTTCATACATCACTACACTACTGACGATACAGATGATGATGGGCCTTTTTGCTTGCAATATTTCACTAAAATTTCTGCTAATGCAACCGCCCTTGTGGCATACTTATGAACTGCACAAAAGAGCACGTGCGTTTGTGGTATACAATATATAGGTGATTACAAAACGTGGACAGAATCACAGAATCCAGTCATAAAAATGGAATTTCTAAAGTGGAATTTTGGATAATCAAAAGTAGGTCAGTACACTTAATTAAAAACTCAATACGGACTACTATCTGTGAATGTTAAGTGTTAAGTCACAAAAGTACTATTTAAATCTGAATCCTGCACGTGTCTCTGTGTGAAGGAATGGCGCAAATGCATGGTTTCATTTACTACACACATACTTAATGTTTCTCACTTAAGTGTTTTCTAAATATATGACTACATGAACATATAACTGCTCTGAGAGAAAACTATCGCCATATCATATGCAAACAGAAACTTGAAGGTCTTCACGGCAACCCATCTAAATAAAAGTTTGGTTTAACTTGAAGAAACTGTGACAGAAATATAATACTTAACGTAATGATAGTACTACTACTATTACTAATACGTAATTTATTCACCAGAAAAATTTAAATACTCAACACAGTATTTCTGAAAAAACAGAAAGAAATAAAATACTTAAAAAAAAAAAAAAAAAATTATGCTTCTGTGTAATGCAATTTTCTGAAGCCATTAAAATAGAATCCAGAAAATTAATGAAAAACACAAAATTTGGTAAAAATAAAACTGTCATTTTTGTTAAACTTGCTGTAAATTGCAAGGCAAGGTTAAATTGTGTAAGTTTCATGATTTCAAATAATTAGACATGATTTTGAATTAATATCTTTAAATTTAAACATTAAAACAGAGTATAGAAAAAAAATCAAACTAAAAAAAAAAATAAAATGAAAAAAATCCAGAAAAAAATTTAAATGGGGGAAAAAAACTAAACAAAACAGATTTTGGAGAAAAATAAAAGATTTCATAGTGCCCTAAATATATCGCCAAAGACATATGTTTCTTCTACTGTTTCATTCATATGAATCTTACCTTGATTTCAGCAAATTTAAGTTTATAGTAGTGAAGACTGGCAAATAGAGCTATTGCATCTAAAATCTCCTCTGTTTAATCCATATTTACATTGTGTGTAACACAAATAAGTATACATTAAGGAGGGTTTAAAACCTTTTAAACCAATTATTATTTTTTTTTTTTAAAATGACCTTAGGATTCAAATAACAAAGTACACTACAGTTATAAATGAATCTCAAATAATATTAAAAGTAATAATAAAAATAAAAAAATATCCCTTCAAATGCCCATCATTCACAAAGCTCAACACGTTATAATTATTACTATATAATATTCTGTCTAATTGTATTATATTTTCAGCTACCAATAACAGTACTCTAAGCTTTTTTTAACAAATTATACCTGCAGTTTTTTCCCTCCAAAATCTGAAAACACAAAAGTCATCCTGGGTCTAACAGGGACGTGCAGTATGTATAATCATAAAAATAAAGTCCTTCATATGTTGTTAAACTTGAATTGCTTACACTTCACATGATAGACCTGTTGGTGGCACTTGGGCTTTATTTAACCATCAATGACAGTTTCATTAAACGCTAAACGGTATATCAATATACTGTACACTTTCAAAAATATAGGTGTTTTTGCAGTGATGTCATAGAAGAACCATTTTTGGTTTCCCAAAGAACCTTTCAGTGAACAGTTGCTAAAAGAACCAATCTGAAGGACATTTTAAAAATCTAAAGAATCTTTTTACGACTATAAAGAATGTTTTCTGCATTTGAAAGGTTCCATGGATGTTCAAGGTTCTTCATAGAACCATTGATGCCAATTAAGAACCTTTTTTAAGAGTGTAAATTAATCAATACGTAACACCGTATATAACGAAACACTAGGCTATAACTAAAAACAAACAGGTATTTTCCAAATTTTTGAGCCATACGTTACTGTTATTGACCACAACATTATTGTTGTTACTGTTGAGAGAGGGGCACTTTTGGTTAATTTTGGGAAAACAAGGTTTCTGCAGGTTTTATGAGGGTAAATTTAAGACTTTTTAAAGACCTTTTTAAGACCAACTAAAGAAAATTTAAGAAAACAAACAAACAAACAAATCGAAGGGAAAACAATACAGTAATATATTCTCTAAGTATAGTTCGACTTTCAAATTAGCAGCAATTCAGCGTCTAGCAATTGTTTGTTTTTAGCTCGTTTCAGTTTTCCCGCTTTTCCTTGCTTTCCTTTGGTAAAAGTGGCGTGCACATTTTACTTTCACTTTCAAATTATCTGCGTCAAGCAGTTGTTTGTTTTTAGTCCGTTTGAGTTTTCCCTCTTTTCTTCACTTCCTTCGGTTTTAAGTTGCTTGTAAAAGCGTCGTGCGCATTTTACTTTCACTTCAAAATTAGCGGCATTAACATAACGTAACAAACTTTTATTAACAAAACGAATAAAAAAACACAATGTTATATGCCGAATATAAAATAATAACTTACAAAGTTTAAACAGGTATACAAAACTGAAAATCAGTAAACACTGTGCAACCAAATAAATAAGAAACATAGAATGTTTATAGCAAAAAGACAGATGATGCTGCACATACCGCCATCTACCGCGTACTGTTTAATGAATTTAAAACAACCTAAACCATCGCTTCACTTTAAAATGAAACACATGAGGAAACAATCCCTCACTAAAATTAATGCCATGATCATATGAATTTAAGACCTTTTCAAGGCCTTAATTCACAGAAAAGCGATTTAAGACTTTTTAAGACCCGCGGAAACCCTGAAAAAGGACAAGGGGCTTGAGCCCCCAAAGCACACCCTCAGCATGTATCTGGTCTACCAGTTATTCAAAAGGGTGATTAAATGAGAATCCATTTGAGAAACCAGCAAACGCTGGTTGAGAGAAGATGGGCGCGTAGTAAGAGCTCATAAAAGTGCGATGACACAGAGGTTGTGGAATGCTCTCGGACACGCTGAGGTTAGCCGATAGCAATTAATCGCATGCAGAGGTTTCCACAACTGAGAAAAAACCCTGATCGCTCTGTGCTGGGTAAAATTCCAGCAGGACCAGCATGCAGCTGTTATTTTCATTGTTGAATACTGAATCTGGATGAATAAATGCACTGGAAGAGAATTCACTTATGAGGTCAGGCATTCAATAATATGAAAAAGTAACTGGATGATGCCAGTTGGGGGAGGAGGAAAACCAACCGTATTTACAGACAAGCTCTGGCGTTGTGTGTGTGTGTGTGTGTGTGTGTGTATATATACCTCACCATGAGGTCATTAATCTTGCCGTCGAAACGTGAGGCAGGAGAAATCAGTGTAGGTTTCATTGACAAGCTCACTGTCCATCTGTTCAAGCAATGCTAATGTGCACAATCAATCAAACAATGGCGGACGGCCCTCATTAAAATATTCAAATGAGATGATAATTGACTGTAAGGATATAAAACTTCACATTCATTCATTTGGAAAACACTTTTATCCAAAACAATATACAGTACATCAATTTTCTTGGAATCAGTCACATGACCTTGGCATTGCTAGCATCATCGTCTACCAGTTGAGCCACATCAATATATAAAATAACAATAACAACGTCATTTAACAATGTTGTTTTTTCGACAGCGAACACTAAATGTCATTCTGACACCCTTGAAAGTCATTCCAACCAAACAGATCAATTCAACCCCTTCATTAACAGCCCTTCATCAAATGGTGTTAGTAATGTGTGCAAGTAAAGGTCACTTAACGGAAGTAATTTTACCAGATGTGACCATCTGATCCTGGATGGTCCTCGTCTTATAGACCACGTCTACAAAAACCTTAGGGAATTTAAGCAAGACTCACATGGAATTTGCTCTTGATGAACAATAGATGATGGGGGAGGGAGAACTATTTGTATTTTTTTCCTGCAAAGCATTTTCGCAAATCCATTAAGTCAGCGGTTCTCAAAATTTTTCTCTCAAATTTATGAAATCTATGCTTGACAAGGCATTTAATGGGGTATTTAATATTAGTCCACTAATGGAAACAGTATGAAGAAAATGTCATGCTTCTACAACAACCCCACCAGTCAAGACGACTCTTCTGAGTTTACGACGGCTTTGTGATTTTGGAAATCTCCCACTGAGATGTACTACAAGGTGAGAAAGGACGGGGAAATTGCTTTAAAATGTTCAATGGACACTAACACTGAGGATTTCTCCTCTGCAGGCTGATTGACTTGCATGAGCTCTGATGTTGTTCTCATCACGAGAGGCTGCGTCATTCTCTTTAAGGTCATCGCTGCTTATAAAAGCCAAGAAACAGCCACTCTGACATTTTTCGTTTTAAGACAAAAAGCCAAGCCCTTTATTCGCCGCTATTATCATCGCAGTTCAGCAGATAGTTATGTTGGATTGAGGACATTTGATCTACCTGACAGTCTCTCTCTCTGTCTATCTGTGAAAATGCTAAAACATGCAAGCAAGTGTGATAAAAATGGTAGCAACATGCTAACACTGCTTAAGAGCAAGCTAAAACATACCAGTAACATGATAATGACAGACAAACTGAACACATTAGCAACACGTTAACAATCCATAGGAATATATTAAACATGTTAGCAACTTGCTAAAACACCTTAGCAACATGCTAACACTGCTTAGGAGCAAGTTAAAACAAACTAGTAACATGAAAATACATGATAATGGCAGGCTAACATTGCCTAAAAACATACTAAACGCATTAGCAACACGTTAACAATCCATAGGAATATATTAAACATGTTAGCAACTTGCTAAAACACCTTAGCAACATGCTAACACTGCTTAGGAACGAGCTAAAACATACAAGTAGCATGAAAATACATGATAATGACAGGCTAACAATGCTTGAAAACATACTAAACACATTAGCAACATGCTAACAGTTCATAGGAATAGATTAAACATGTTAGCAACTTGCTAAAACACCTTAGCAACATGCTAACACTGCTCAGGAACAAGTTAAAACAAACTAGTAACATGAAAATACATGATAATAACAGGCTAACAATGCACATACTAAACACATTAGCAACATGCTAAATGCATAAGAATATATTAAGGCTGCATCCGAAAGCCTAGTCAGCTGACTTGCTGCCTTGCTGCCTTATCAGGCAGTGACTTCGAAGGCTGTGAAGGCAACTCTAGAAACAGTTTCGGACAGACTTCAGAGGCAGCAGAACGTGACGCCGTTGCTAGGTTACCTAATGGTTAAGTTGTAGATTTTGTAGAAAAACGATCTTATACAGTTATATATAAATGCTTTAATAATACATAAAGACCTTAATGTCATTACCCACCGAAAGTCTGTGCGTTGGAGAAGACGACTGAGAATGGCAGATATCTTTTGCTTAAAAAAATAAAAGCACTGATGCAAGTAATATTGCAGAACAGGTCATTGTTATTAGTGGCTGTTTCATTATTATTGGTAGTATATTGTAAATATTATTCTTATTCACTACTCATTTAACCTTTATAACATTTTATTAAATACTATTATTACAAACAATATTATTTATTATGCTTTTTACACTATTATGATTCATGAAGTATATCATGGTCAAGATCTCATCTATTATATAAAGTAGCTAAAACATACTAGCACCATGAAAAAACATGATAATGATAGGCTAGCCTAGGAACATACTAAACACATTAGCAACATGCTAAATGCATAAGAATATATTAGTGTTAGCAACTTGCTAAAACACGTTAGCAAGATGCTAACACTGCTTAGGAGCAAGCTAAAACATACTATTAACATAAAAAAACACGATAGTGACAGGCTTACAATGCCTAGAAATATATTAAATGTTCGCAATTTGCTAAAACATATTAACATGTTAACAATGTCCAAAAACATGCTAAACATGATAAAATGCCTTGGAAATAGCCTAGAAATATGCTAAATGTGCTAGCTACTAGTGTTGCTTTCCTCAACGAAAATTATGACTAAATATCGTCGTCAACGAACCTTTATCACGTGACGAAAACGAGACGAGACGCAACGTAAATGCTGGTCGTGTGACGATGACCATAATTAAATGTATAATGCAATATTGTTGACGAATAAAAACGAGACTAAACGTGGTTTACAAAATAAAAACTATGCTAAAATGTCTCTTCATTTTCGCTGACCAAAACGAGACGAAACGAAATGTTACAACGTTATTTCGTTTTGTTTAGTCGCGTTATTATTATTATTATTTTGCAATATTTCTGAAGTGGGCTGCATCAGGTCGCACTGCGCAGACGCAGGCGACGTCACTTCCTCAAGCCCCACTCGCGGACGGGGGGGGGGAGAGAGATTATAGGCCTGAAATTACAATTATTAAGACTGTTAGACAGTTATATACCGTTATCAGCACATGTTGAAGTAGATTCGTGTCTGAGAGAATATGCGCCGTATTGCAGCGTTAGAAAACTCTGTCAGTTATTTTTTACTTTCACTTTCTATATAGTGAATTGTAAAGTTAAAACTGAAGTTAAGACGTTCACCGGCATAAATATTGCGCAAAGTTTGATATCCACTGGCTCGCCTTCATGGTTTAAAACAGAAATACTTCCAAAATTGCGAAGTAACCGCAAACCCCCATGTGTATGCATCTTAAACGCAGGGAGAGGTGAAAGAGGAATCTACTCGGTATGCCGCTCTGTCTGAAACACGTCTTTGTGTTTGTGCGCGCTTCGGGTGTATGCGAGAACAGCGCGCAAGTAACAAATCGAGTTCTGTTTCGTTTCTTCTTCTTGTGGTTTTAAATAGCTTGAACGTGTAAACTGGAAAATTAACCTGCGAAATCACATGCCGAAGGGTGGGGTGTTGACCTGGTCCGTACGTATCACGGATCGACTGCGATCCGTTTAAGCCCTAATAGGCTATATGACAGATCAGAGCCAATGCTTCAGGGAAATTGTTTTGGGAAGGTTTTGTGTTCATAGTTTCACACACACTAATCACGTGCGCATATTTGTATCTTGACTATGCTACTAAGTAAACTATATTGACTGGGTTAAATAGAACTGCATTACTAAAAATAGACTAAAATTTTTATTGACTAAAACTAGACTATCATCAGTTTTTGTCGACTAAAACCGGACGAAAATAGTCATGGATAATTCTGACTAAAGTAAGACTAAAATGCTCATACTTTTAGTTGACTAAAACTTGACTAGACTAAAAAGTGTATGAATGTGACTAAAACTAAAAAAAAACTAAAATGACAGCTTCATACGAAGACTAGACTAAAACTAAAATTAAAACAGGCTGCCAAAAACAACACTACTAGCTACATGCTTAGAACATGCATCAAGATCAAACATGTATCTTGCTAAAACTTGGTCAAATGCATATTGCACACAAAATGCAATGCAATGCAAGATGCAAATGCAAACTATTAAAAATGAAATAATCACTAGATTTTAGAAGGCTAGTGACACCAAAACAATGTCCATGTTTGTTTAAATTGTTCTTTATGTTTACAGTACAAACATTCAGAGGGACTTTTCACCAGTGTTTAAATTATGAGTTCTATTATTGTCATGTCTACAAAAATACCGAGAACAAAAATCAAACATCATGTGTGTGTATGTGTGCATATATATATATATGCTTGTATACAGGCAACAGGGTGAAAGTCACAAAACGTGCAAAGAACATATCAAAACGTATTTGCTCAAAGAAAAATTCTTTTTCATTTTTAAGATTATTAAGATTTCATTTTGTGAAAAAAACATTCATCACAATTAAGCAAAAAAATAGACAATATAAAAGACATTGAGGTCTTACCTTTTGTAGACTTGTGGGGTTGAGCTGTGTTTTATCAATGATCTTCACCGCTACCTGAAAGACAAATACAGTGTTACTGTAAAATGTGTTTATTTATAGATTCCTATAAATAGTCAATATCTCTCAATATCTAAAGGTTACGGGGCATCCACGTCATCATCTCTCTCCGCGTCAGAGCAAAACTGGCGCTGTATCTTACATAATCTGGAGTTTCTGTTGGTCCTGCAAGCGAGTTCTGACGTACAGGCTGTTAAATAATGCATGTCGTTTCCAGAGCTGGGAAAAGTGTCTTTATTTTAGAGCTCAAAAGAATCTCTTCAGCTTCCCTGAATGAGGGAGAACTGAGAGTCAGGAGTTAAACAGGATAAATATATACTTTTGTGAACTAATCTGTTAAGTTTGCAAATTTTGACTCTACATATATTCATAGGGAGTGCTATGTTATTATCTGAATGTTTTCCCCCCATTTTGGTCTATTATAATAGTACCATCTATTTGATATTTACCCCAGCAAAATTGCATTGTAAAAACCAAGCCGCATTACATGCTGCTCAAATGGTTTCTTCATGTCCAAGTGGGTTATTCTTGGACAGAGTCAGACAAAAAAAGAGCACCAGACTTTATGGCAACAGTCATAAATGGAAAATTAAGGGTTCAGGGGTTAAGCTTATATATTACCAAAAATAATCATAATGTATCTATGAAAAAATCAAGTGTCGAACAATTTCAAATTCTGGAATTCTAGTTGATTTCTGTCCTCCAAATGCGATGAAGTTGCAATTGTGTTAGCATTATTACTGTATATAGAACATTAGATATGTATCCGCTCACCTCTCTTCCTGTTAAAACATGGCGGGCAAGTTTGACTTTAGCAAAGTTCCCTTTGCCGATGGTTTTGAGGAGTCTGTAGTTCCCGATGTGAGGCTGTTCGTCTGTGATGGACGCCACAGAGTTGCGGCAGCGCGGGAGACTCTGTCGGCTCGCTGATTTCGTGGGTGGTGCTGGTGTGTCCGTGTAGCCATCGACAGACGTGTGCTGACAGACAAAAGGAAAAGGTGTTAAATTCAGATTACATATATAAAAAAACTAGAAATGTAATAAGTTTCTCAAATGTATTTGAAAAATAATGACATTTATTAAAAAATAAAACTTAATTTCAACCCTCCTATACACCTGTACTACCCTAACTGAATTACAAACCAAATAAATAAATAAATACAATCAGCAAAAAAAGTGATATAATTAAAAAAAAAAGATATAACTAATTTTAATTTAATTTTAATTTATAAGTAAAAAAAGAAAAAAAAAAAACTCTCCAAAAAAATGCAACTTTTACACGCAGTGCTGATCATTATTGTCAGTTCTAAAACAGTGGACCAATCAGAAGACCCCAGAGGCGGGGCAAGCTTTTGTTTACAGTAGCAAGTTGGCATGGCAGCTGTTTTATTTGACGGTAAAGTGTTTTTTTTTAAACATTCCTGAGCACTGCTTCTTGCATTTTTCGACGCAAAGATGCATTCTGTGTGAACGGCCCATAAGAATGACCCAACAAATTTTATTCTTTGAGATACACCCTTTGAGATGTGTCGGTTAAGACTGTGAGAAGCAGCACCATGAAATTTATCACCTTTAAAGAATAACATCACACTATCATCCATTAAAGCAGAACTTTTTGTAACAAACTCAACATCTTCAACAAAAAAAAAAGAGAATTACAGTAAAACATTTAATTTGTAGGATTCTGTACACATTCAGATGTGTTTGGATGTTATTTTGTCCCAATTTCTTTTCTGCAACTCACGCCATGAGCATTTTTTTTTTAAAGATAATACATCAAGTTAAAATGATCTAACTTTTAGAAGTGTGTCAAAACCCCTGCATTCTATTTCATTCTGTTGCTCTGAGTCCAGCTGTTTCTGAACACACACACACACACACACACAAACAATTAGTCCTGAAACAATCACATATTTTCATGAAGAAAATGTAACTTAAATACTTTTTAATCTCAAATGCTCGTTTTGCCTTTCTCTCCCTGAACTCTGTGTATCTGACTCAAGACAGTATGTCGACAAACTCCAATCATATTTTCTCCTTCAACTTCAAAAATGATTTCAAAATCATCCTACATCGCTGCAGAAGAACCGACCCAGTCTTTGCAAAGTGAACGTGCAAAGAAGATCAAATGCCCTTAACAAAAAGGGTAAAACAGCGATATAGGCCAATTTTGAAGTTGAGGAAGAACATGAGATGGGAGTTTTTCGACATACACTCCAGGCAGAGTAAGACAAGACGAGCGTTTGAGATTAAAAAGTATATATATAAATATATATAAATTGTATTATTTTTATGAAAATAACCAATCATTACACCAGATAAGACCCTTCTTTCTCAGCTGGGATCGTTTACAACCACATTTGGGATTGTTTGAAGCCGCATATGAACTGCATTTTGGAAGTTCAAAATCGGGGCACCATATCAGTCCATTATATGGAGAAAAATGTTTAAATGTTTTCCTCAAAAAACAATTTTTTTTATGACTGAAGAAAGAAAGACAAGAACATCTTGGATGACAAGGGGGTGAGTACATTATATGTAAATCTTTGTTTTGGAAGTGGACTACTCCTTTAAATGCTAATGAGCTCTGTTCACCCCGCCCCTCTCTTCTGTGAGGTGACGAGCCATAATGTTTTCTTTAGCTGCGGAACTTGCTAACTAGCACATTATTAAGAAAGGTGATTTGCAAAGATGCATAAAAAAAACCCTATACTCACTTCTGCCAAGTATAACGTTACTTCCGTTTTATCTTTAAAAACGAAAGTAGCGTTAATCCTCTGTATCTTCAGCGGCTCAGATGTTGGGAGTAAATGATGACTGCTATGTTCATTACTACATCTAACAACACAACACGTCAATCGCTCAATCAGAGACATTCTTCTCTTCCCCTGCACCGGAGTCGACACAATGGCGGTCAGACTGGTCTTCACTCACTCATTTAGGGTGGGTCTAAGGTAAGACGGTCATGTCAATCAACTATCATGGGAGTGGCTTTGGTCGGTGTGACGTCACACTGACAAGAAGCTGAGAATGGCCTGATTTAAAAAGGGGGATTTTACTTATAAAGATTAAAAAAATACCACTGGGTGGATTTTTATCATTATAGGGTGGTTGTGTATACACACTGCCAACACACATTTATGTTCAAACAACACGTAAAAGTGTGTTTTGCATCCGATGACCCCTTTAAGACTGTTGCTTCTGTAGTTCTGTTGTTACTCTAGTGATTGTTTGACCAAGCTCAAAAAACTCCATCAATTTGACGAAAGCACTGGAGCTAGTTAACTCCAGCTAGACCGCAGTAGAAATCTGACGGTCAATATACAGAAGCTACTGGATAAAGTGGAAAATGAGCTGAGACCTTCAGCCCCAACCACAGAGAGCACTTACAACAAAATCCATTACCAGTGGAGCGCTGGGACCAGAGGAGTGAAGCTTCATTTACCTGAGACTGTCTCAACGCTATGAAACCTGATCTGTTTTGGCCATGATAAAAGCTCTCTTTTTGAGTGTCATGAAATGATATGATTGGTTTTAAGCTACACAAGAATGGAAAAGCCTTGTAGAAAATGACTTCCCGCATCAAATAAAAATATTATTTGACTTTAAATCAGTTTATTATGTAACAGGGTGCTCACACAAAGTCATATATGATTGGTCAGGGATTTATTTATTTTTTCAAAATGAGAACAAAAACTGTTGGATTTTATTGGACTTTGTATGAGGGTTCATAGAAATCCTACTGTACCAAAAAGGCATTTAGAATTTACTAGTTATTTTTTTACAATACAGAATATCATCATTAACGTACAGTAAACAGCATACAGTATAGCATACAGTAATGTTGAATCTTTAGTAGTGGAAATAATGGGTAAAGAAATCTAAAAGTGTTTTTGTGAACAAATCATGACTCATCAAAAACTTTCATACTAAAATTTATTCCAAATTTACAAAAAAAAAAACAAAAAAAAAACTACATGTACACAAAAAGCACATACTCTGTGTGGCCTTATAATCATGAAAGATGAAAATTATATTGCATTTTCACTCAATTTTGTATTTAAATTCACTAATTTTAACATTATATATTTCATTATATACAGTCAAAGAGTAAGAAAAAAGTTTTTTCTGTATAACACTGACACACATGTACAGCTGGCTAATAAGAGGTTTACAATCTGAGTCTGTATTAAATGCATTTATTGTCACATTAAGCAACTTAATATGAAATCACCAACTCATAAATTACTTATGTAAATAGTTACATATCGTATTATATCCTGAAAGTAAAAAAAAAATCCATTAACAGTTCCAACATAGACAAATAACAGGAAGCTTAACTAGTTGAGGAATTTTAACCAAAACAGCATGAAAATGATTAGATGGCTACAATACAGTAGCTGACAGATATTCAACCACTAAATAGACATAAGATATAAGTACTAATTTTATTTCATGATAATCTTTCATATAACAATAGAATTATTTTACGCTGGAACAAGTTTGTTGTGATACCAAAATTTGAGATGCTTTAATTTCATTTTAGATACTAAATTCCACAATGCTCAATACCAGTTCCACAGCAAAAACCAATATTAGAATAACTCGTATAAGTAAACAGTCCTGAAGGAACTACTGAAGGTAAGTCAACAAAGAACAGTATGCAAGAAAGGAATTAAGTTCTCGTTTGAGGACCAATGTGCATTTAATAACTTTGTGGCTGTAGCACAGTGGAGAACATGATGAGCAAAAACAGCAGAAACTGAATGTTTAAAATTAAAAGTTATTAGCATTTTTGCAAAAATCTTTGTATCTCTGGAACACTAGATGGCACTGTGTTCAAACTTCTCAGGTACATCCGGGGCATGCCCGGTAAAATTTTGTGCTAATATGTCAAGTGGATCAAAGGATATTGCAATTTATGGCAAATTTCTGATTCTGATTCTGGAAAAACTGACATCTGCAGATTCGGCATGACCCAAGGAATCCAGAGACTGTTCAAAAGTTATTAGCAAAAATAGCCATTTTTCTTATCTCATGGTCCATACGTGGTGCTGTTACCAACTTTGGCATGGATCCCCATATCATGCTGTCGATGAAGTGTTCCAAGTTTCATTTTGATTGATCAAAGTTTGCCCGAGATACCGCCTCTGAACCAATTTCGGGTCAACCTCATTGAAGTTCACAGCATCGTAAAATTTTATTTGACCAGTATGTCATAAAATTCTGTTCAGTCATTTCTAAGCAGCTCAGTCCAAAGATTATCTCTGCCAAATTTTGGAAGAATTGGACAAAATTTAAAGGAGGAGTAGTGAAAAAATGAAAAAATGTACTTTTCAAAATGGTTGCTACTGTAATGGGTGCAAACTTAACGTAAGATATTGAATGTAATCAACATGAGGAGAGTAATCAGATGCACTAAGTTTCATTTTTCTACAGCAAATGGTTCAAGAGTTATTTCCATTTCAATGTTGAATATTTGAACTGTTGGTGGCACTATAGAGTTGGTCCTAGAGACCCCAAATTTGGTCAGATCAGTATTCATGACCATTACCACAAGTGTGCCAAATTTCATCATTTTCCTTTGTTCCCTTCATAGGACTGCCATTGAATCCCATCTGGGAAAAAGAATCTGTACACATACAATAGGGGCTACAGCCCCTAACAAGGTCAAAAAAATCTGAAACATACACATGCATGCATTGTTCACAATAAGATCTATATCATTTTCAAACTTGATGAATTTTCATTTCCTCGCTGAATTTCAAACCGGCTTTAAAATTCACACAACCCATCCCAATTGATTAACTATTTGACTCTAAACCACTAGCTGACCATTCTCACCCATCCCTAGCACAAACTACTAAAATTACAGAGCACAATTTTCCCTGACAAGTAACACAATGGTAAGACAAACTGACTGAACTGAAGTTGTGTCCAGAACTCAGTGAATGGAAGAGCCTGTTGTGAATAATTGCTGAGTCACTCGTACAGTAAAATCCTGTGACTCTGGTGAACTGAGGATGACCTGTACTATATAACACAATAAAACACAAGTAAGACAATGTCCGTCACTCTAACACTAGAGAAAAGACCTTTTCCCGTGGTCTTACTTTCACCATGTCTCCTCTATTGTTCCTCATGGCACACAACGACATTAAGGTAACCCAATAAAGATCTCATCCATTTACCCTGGTCAATATGCCATCTTTACTGCCTCACAATGAAGGTTAGAGTAAGGGCATGATTGTCACGTGTTCAATACAAGCTTTATCAGCAGCATTTGTGGCATAATGTTAATTATCCCCGTTTACAGTAATGATGGTCTATAGGTCCAGAGTTATGGAGGGTTTAAAAGCCTGGAATTTTGGTATAATTTGAATGAAATTATAGTAAGAAGTATTCAAAAAATCATCCTTTTTCCAGGGACTTCTTTTCTAGGAAATTTTTATTTTTAAAAGAGAGGTTAAAGCGAAAATTATTTTCTTTGGTATGTCAATAAGGTTTAAGGTTTCATATGGTTTCATAAAAGTTTCATTGCTTTTATGACATTTTCAAAAAAAGTTTCCATTTAATGTTAAGTTAAAAATATGAACGTATTTTGCTTACATCATAAATACACGTTTTTTTAAGGTTTTTAACCTGTTAACTGTCAGCATCCCACGTTTGTCTTTTTTTCCCCCCATCACATATTTTAGTAATCATCCTACAGTAGATATCATTCGAAAGCTTAAACAGTTTTAAAATCGGACATTGCGATACAATGGAAATAGCAATTTAAATCCTTTTAGCGAGCTCCTCCCCCAGGGAGCGGTGTCAGGTGTCATATTACAAAACTTACTACAATATTTGTTAATGAAAATTTGTCTAATCTTGACAGAACACATACCATTGGAAAGGCATGAGTCTCAAGATTACATATTTGGTGTATATTTTGTGATAAGTAATATTAAGACAGACATTTAAAAATTTGTGAAAGTAAAATCTCGCAAGAACCTCAATTTTTGTGATATCAACTTCAAATTTGGAACATAACTTGGACATATGGCTTTGATTTTAGAACAGTTTTAGATTCCAAAATATTTTGTAAATTTTATTTATTTTGTAAAATTTATTTATTTTTTACACAGCAATTGAAATGCTTTCACCTGTGCACTAATCTGTTGATTGTCAACCTCGGGTATATATTCCAAAGCATTCATAAATTACAACCATTTAGGTTTGGATAGTGCATTTTCACATCTATGTTAAAAAAGGGCGGTTATGTAACAGTTAAGACTGGTTAAATATATTTTCAAATTAAAATGTTATTTTTAAAATAACAGGAGCTTTCAGGGAATAGCACCACATGACATTGTACAACCTTTCCTGGTCATAAAAAGATCAAATTATCTTTAAGAGACCTATTGATCTTGACAGACAATCTTGTGGGTCTTCTGGGTTGTCTCTGCGATATCATTTCCTGCTCTATGTTTTTTTTTTTTCCCCATGCATGTTGGCTGCCACCACATGACATTCCTGGGTGTAAAGAGAACTTTCTATTATGGATGTTTAATTTCTAGATTAGCAGCCAAATAAGGTCACAGCTCCCCTAAACAAGGACAATTGGTGGCTTCTGTCTTAGTGACGCCTTGCCTTGGATAGAAAAGTATTTTCAATGCAAGCAGAATTCAGTATCGCAAAAAGCTAAAGTGCATTTATTCTCAACAACAAAGCTATTAGAACACACATGCAGAGCTTTGAAGAAACACAACCTCGTGCCAGGGAGGAATCTGGCCGCTCTGACGCAAACCAAAATAACTCCAATGACAATTTTCAGTCATCAGAGCTAGTGTCATCCCTGTGCTCTTCCTGAGCAAACATCAAATTTTCAGCCAAATCTGGCTGGACTCCTAAACCTTGCCTCCACACTAGCATTCAGACCGTGTGGTTTACTGAATAAGTGACTCCTAAAGCCTCAAGAAACGAAACCAGGATCCACAGTATCTTGCGTTTTGAGCACAATGGCAGAAAGCCCAATCTAGGGCTTGACAATCAGCATTCAGTGTAACTGGTGACTCAGCGAGGTATCGAATGATCCAAACACATGATACCCAATGCTGCCCAGGAGCAGATTTTGCACTTTCAGAAGGCTAATATACATGCAAAACTGAATTATTCTGTATAAAACTGCTCTTGAATTATTAGTATATATATATATACACACACATTTGTTTTAGCAGTAGTAAGCATATTTACTTTCTTCATTAAAACATTTCAACTAAACGGCTACACCGCTTAATATTTATATATAAAAAAAACCTTTCATAATTTGATCTTTTTAATCGCAAGGCATGCGGTATGAATAACGTTTTACCTTAAAAAAAAAACTATATAAAAACATTTTTGCAAATTAAGATATTTACACATATTCAACATGTAGAGAAAATGTTATAATTTTTGCCTTAATAGTTAAAATAAGATCAAATTTGAATCTCACTTGAAGTTCTCTTCAGAAAATGTTTTAAACAAGATAATGGACAATTCGACCCCAATGTTGATTATAAATTTAACCACTGGTACAGATAGCTCCAATTATATTTTATCCAAGTCTAATGAGCCAATATTTGTATTTGTAGACAAGATATTATGTTATAGCATAGTCAGTGGCACCATCATTCAGCTCTCATCAGTCAGTGAGCTCAGTTTGAGATCATCAATATTTTGACCGTCGTGATTTGTCTTGCATCGTGAGCGCTGCATTAAGTCACCATGTCAAGTAAAAGAAGTACAACTTTTAAAAAACCTGCCTTCAGTCCCATTCTGCTGCACTGCGTCTCAAAAACACACACTGTGTGAAAGAGCCCCTTAGAAGGCAGCCAGGCAGCTCACATGGTTTTGGAACACAGCTCCAGTCTGATCAGAAGCCACATATAAAAAAAAAAATGTGAATCCTGAAGAGAACACAGATGAAATGAAACAGCTGCAGTTTTGCGGGCTTTCATGACACAGCATCGGCATTCCTGCTTTTGCATGACAATGAACACACTGCCTGGACAAAAACATTCCGACAAGGTACGATCTCTGTATACACATCCCCCCTCTCCACACACACTCACTTGTCTCTTTAAAAGCTCTCTCTACTCTCACAGCCTTTCCTCTGTTACGCAACTGTTGTAAAAGTGAAAGCCTTCCAATGCGCATCTGCAAGAGCTCTCGAAAACGCTCTGACTCACGTTTGTTTTGATGGTGATGGCTCTGTTCAATCTCTGCATCACTTTCATTTCCATGCTCTGTTGTTCAAACATACTACAAGCACGTACGCACATGGAAAAATAAAAAACACTTTTAGCTATGCAGGCTCGATTTCATGCAACACTGCTTTCTGAAATGCACAGTAAAATTTACACAGTTGCAAGCATGTATTGCATTCTCAGAGTGGCCACAAGGGGAGCTATAGCAACATAAGTTAGTTAAACATAAGGTAGCAACAACTATCCATAAAATTGAAAATAATCTACAATGAATTTGATATTGATTAATTATCTGCTTTATATTTGTAATAAAACATTAATAATAATAAAATAATTTTTGAACAAACAAATAATATTTGAACTTTAGTTAGGCTACTAGGTTTAGGTGTGGTATCAAAACTGGAATCGAGAATTGTACAATTTTATTTGGTATGTAAACTCCCCTCAAAAAAAAAAAAAAAATTCAGGAAATTGGTTAAAAGTGGACAAAACAGCACGTAACATGTTTCACAGTTATATCCTTGTCTGTAAATGTTACAAATTTACGTGAGTATTTCCATTTTGCATAAAGGTTCGTCCTGACAGCAAATCTTGCTGAAATCTTGGGCAGGATGTACGATAATGTTTTTTCTTAAATAAAATAAAGAAAATCTGTTTTTAATCTGATTATTAGAAGAAATCAACCGATTAATTGGTTAATATAATCTATTAAGAAAATAGTTAGTTACAACCCTACAACCCATAAATAAAAGGAGCGTGGGATACCATTGTGCATAATTTCTACTAAATTTTAGATTAAGTAAAAACTCACTATCAAACTAATCAGTCTGTAAATCTTGAGTACTTGGATACTCATGTCCATCTATAGGCTACTAGTGTAAAGTATTGCCTGATAAATTACAACTTGCTAAAGCCCTCTCAGAGACCTTCTTCCCTTGGTGACAATAAGGTACTTAAAGTTCTTTTGTACTGTTGAGTATAAGGCCAGACGATATGATCTAAAAACATAATCTTGATTAATTGAAGGGCTGCAATGATTCCTCGATTCTATTTGAGTATTCGATTTTACAACATCCTTGATTACATTTTGCCCATGATGAGTAATCGGCAAAATACTGGAAGTGGCACATTCCACATATTAAATCCATTTAAAAATCATAATAAAACATGATGCTATTTAGAATTCACAAATGCTATGATTTAATTAAATAAATATATGCGATGCAGGTTCAATATATGCGCTTTAATTATTTGCATGCGTGTAGGTTACATAAGTGCATCTCAGAGTGGCTCCCTTCACAGTAAATGCTGCTACAGAATCTGTTATGATTTAAGCGTCTCAAACTCCATCTCTGCATGTTGTTGTGAGTTTGGGTTTATTATAACATTCGCCCGAAAATGCAACGTGCGCTATTTCATTAGATTTGTAAGGCAAATCATTTATAAACCTACACAGACACAGGAGAATACATCAATGTCTTTCTCAATATGCTAACTGTTCATTGCGATTTCAAAATAAAAGTTCAAACCTCACTCTGCGTTTAGACATTTTGTTCAAGGCCCAGTAAGGTAGTAAAAACATTGTTAAAATAGTCTATGTGACATCTGTAGTTCAAATATAATTTTATGAAACTACAAGAATACTTTTTGTGTGCAAAGAAAACAAAAATAACGATTTTATCTAACATTTTCTTCTCTTCTGTGTTAGTCTTTGACGGGCATTCATGAGAGTACTACGACACTGTTGCTGTCTATAGAGGTCAGAAAGCTCTTGGATTTCATTGAAAACATCTTAATTTGTGTTTTGAAAATGAACGAAGGTCTTACGAGTTTGGAATGACATGAGGGTGAGCAATTAATGACAGAGTTTTCATTTCTGAGAACCATCCCTTTAATGTGTTTGTAGAGCAGGGGTTCTGAACTCTGGTCCACAAGATCTATTTTCCTGCAGAGTTTAGCTCCAACCTTGATCAAACTCACCAGTCTTTAACATTCTAGTAATCCTAAAGACCTTGATGAACTTGTTCAGGTGTGTTTGATTAGGGTTGGAGCTAAATTCTGCAAGAAAATGCATCTCACGGGCCGGTCCTTGGGGCCCACTGCTCTGCACATTTTGTATGTTTCTGAATCTGACACATTAAGTTCAGTTCATGGATCTTTCTCCTAACGAGCTGATGATCTGAATCAGGTGTGTTAAATGAGGGAGACATACAAAATGTGCAGAGCAGTGGGCCTCGAGGACTGGAGTTGAGAACCACTGGTGTAGAGTATGTTTCTGACTTCAGGGTCCTGGTCCTAACTAGGTCATCAATCTAGAAGTGCGTAGTTAAGGTATAGAAATAGTTACAGAATAGTTAATCCATGGCCTGCAACCTAAAAGCAAAGGTCACACCACTGGCTTTTGATTTGTTCTTAAACAAACAATTAAAATCAATAGGAGATTATCAGCACTGACGTGTCTGTGCCTACTTTAACAATATACAGATTAGCTTTACCTAGCCCTTGAGGTCCACTTTCCTGCAGAGTTTAGCTCCAACCTTGATCAAACTCACCTGCCTGTAACTTTCTAGTAATCCTGTAGACCTTGATTAGCTTGTTCAGGTGTGTTTGATTAGGGTTGGAGCTGAACTCTGCAGGAATGTGGACCTTAAGGGCCATAGCTGAAAATAGTTGATTAATAATTAGTGTATTAGTTGACCAGATATTCAAGTAACTGTTCAAGCAATTCAAATAAGACTGGTCAATTGCCAAAATAACTGCTGCTTGCAGCCCTGTTTTTTAATTACTAGGAAATAGTTTTTGACCACTTGGACTTTTTACGGCACTGTACATGTTCTCTAATTTACGCACAGACAGTAAGGCAGCGGTGATGGAGATGGTGAAAGCATCTTATAGTTTGACAGCCACATTGATTATAACAGGGAGAAGTGCACTGATATCCCCAACCCCTTTGACCTCTGCCAGGACACACTGCAGCAAACAGCACTTTACAACACTCCTTCCTCTTATCCACATATCAGCCCGTCTGCGACTTCAAGCCCAATGACAACAGACAAGAGTGAATGCAAACTAAGCAATAAAACCAAATCAATATCTAATGACTATTTCAAACTCTTCTTCTTCTTTCAGGTTAATAGTCCTGCATCATAATTCATATCATGAGCTTACAATGCAAACTGAGTCTGCAACACCCATAATGCATAATTTAGAGAGAAATTAAAATTCTGTCATCATTTACTCACCTTTGTGTCGTAAATGACTTTTCTTCCTTTGCGGAACACAAAGAAGATATTTTGAAGAACATTAACCAAAGAACATTGGTGCCTATTGACTTCCATTGAATGATTTGTTTTTTTTCTCCAATATATCTTCTTTTGTGCTCCACAAAAAAAGAAAGTCATATAGGCTTGGAACAACATTAGGAGGGGATAAATGATAACATATGATAAGTTAACATTTTATAAGTTCTAACTTCTAGTTCTATAAGTTCTAATTTCAAGTCGAGCACAAATATTTCCATAACTTTTACAATTTTTACAGTTTTATTAACTACCATTGTTATTTGTGGTTAGAACTGACAATTTAAAATTCCCAGATTTTTTTCCCATATGCTAAAGAAAGTTGCCGTGTAAGCAGTGTAAAAACATGTTTAGTGGCTATGCAAAATAAATTCAATTTAAATATGCAAAACTGAGAAAGGAAAAATGTAAAAGTGTAAGAATCTGTTTAAAAACAGTGATCAGCAATTACACATAAACACTTCTAACTAAAATTGCTAACTAAATTGAAACTAAAAACTAAATTGCGATAACACTGCATGGTGAGATGAACATCGATGACACAGATTTCCAGATGTTTCTCCAACTGATTCAGCATAAATTACTTACATTAATGACCCACGCCACACACCCAGACGACCTCGGAGCATTTCTGTGCTTTTCATTAATCACAGCCTGTAATTACATGATTGAGTCAACAGCCCCTCTGCGACCATTATCAGTAAGTCATAAAGATTCTCCCACAGGCCGCAGACCTGATACCGACTGAGTGTCTTGCCGCATCACTGGAGGATTTTAACACAATACAAGTACAGGAATCCTTTACATAATCAGAGCTCTGCAGGCCTATAACCTGAGATGACATTAAACCCACAGGAGCAGAAGACACAGGCTTTAAATGGCCTCTTTTCTCCAATAACTCACTGATCAATATCCTTGATTACGATCATTTCCTCTATAAATGAATATTTTTTGCATCAAATGCACAGTCCAAAACCACACTGCATTTCTGAAAATATTCAAATAACATTTATTTTATGCTAGCCTAATATTGGCAGGTCAATAAACTGCCCAATAGCATTTTTAAAATCTGAACAGAGGCGTGAAAAAGAATTAAGAGCGCATTCAAAGTAGAACATTTTCAGTAAATTAAACTATAAATTTTGGTGCAATAAACAGCACTTTTATGCCGTACCTTTTGGAGCATAGCAAAGCAAGAATAACTGAAAAGAGCTGCGTAATTTTTTTTTAAATTCTTTTTTTGTGTAACACCACGTCCGAACAAATGGGGAAAAACCGCAACGGGCTGAATAAAAACGCAAACTCATTTTGTGCCAGTAGGTGTCGTTTACAGAAAAGCAGAAATAGAGCTGCGCACAAATCAGCTTTTGTGTTTCACAGAAGTAAATAACAGCAGGTATGTCCAAACTAGAAGTGATAAAGCAATAAAAACTATATTACTTCCTTTTTAAATCGTCCTAAGCAGCTGAGGAAAGTGACCGAAATAATTTCTGCGCCGTTGTGCCGAGTAGCCCCACCCACAGTTACATCTGATTGGTCCAAATTCACGCTAAAATCCAAATCGCTATAAACCTGGTAAGGACACAGTCTGAGGGATGGAACGACATGAAGGGGGGTAAATTGTGATTTTTGAGAAAAGTTATTTCCTCTTGTGTCAGTCCAACCCTTATGAAAATTAACCATGGTTTTGTTATAACAAAAGTGTAGTAACCATGTGTTTTTTTTGTTGTTGTTGTTTTTTTTTTTTGGGCGCATTGATTACCATTTGTATAACTACAGTTTTACTACAAATCCCATCCCATGGCAAGATCATGGTTAAATTGTGGTTATCATGGTTTAACTATAGTAACCATGGTTCTTTGGTTTTATTTGTAGTAAAACCATGGTTAATTTTCGTAAGGGAAATATCTGCCAACAGCCTTGTCAGTAGATCATAAACAATTTCGAATATCATGTTATTTTAATGAAGTACACTAAGTAAATACTCTGTAAAATAACTGCATCTCATTCCAGTATTTGATTTTCTAAATCCAATTTGCTGTCATTAATTTGTATTAAGAATATCAACTGTCAGTCACTAAAAACCCCATGTAATAAATTCAAAAGTAGGCCTACTGAGCTTAATCTATAGTAATTACAATGTAGTTACATGCAAGCGGTATGAAATTTGGTGCCGGGACGCTGAATCATGAGGTGGGACAGCTTGCAGTGGGTCTGATGATGGGATATCAATCTGATATGATGATCATCAGTGTGTTGGATTGGTTAACACAGGATAGGGAAGCATCGTACACACCTGAACGGCCCTGAGCAATATATATATATATATATATATATATGTATATAGTTGTACAAACAAAAATAACTCTATGAATGGTTTTAAATCAACACTGGAATCCTTAATCAAACCTCCAGAAGACAAAACGAGTATTGACTCAACCAGTCCCGTTCATTAAACCATTTAAAGCTTGTGTACGCGTCAACGAACCCGCAAGGACGCAAACGAGAACAAACGCATTCTAATCGCGCAATGTTCATGCGGACTGATACATTGTAGCATTCACTTGCATTCACTTACATTCTCGGCGTCGCGTTCGTTCACGGTGGGCAATGGCGTTCTGGTCGACATCTTGTGTTTACAGGCCGCTCACTCCAGCACCGGTACAGCAGAGCAGCGGACCCGGGCTTAGGGAAGATAACGCGGAAGATACGAATATCCAATCCCCGTCACACCGGCATGTCTCCTGGCCTTCAACCTACGATGCGGCGGCGGCTTTCCAGACTATAACATGCACATATCCAGGAGCGGCCCGCGTCAGCCGCGGGTGAGATAGAGACAGAGCGAACGCGACGCTGCGGATGCGCGGACAGGACTAGTGTGTGTGTGTGTGTGTGTGTGTGTGTGCGAGACAGAGAGAGTGTGAGTATGTGTGCTCAGTATGTGTGTGTGTGGAGCTCAGGCTCCTGCATTGATCCACCCTGATAGAAACACACACAGAGAGACACAGAGGGGGAGGACGATGAAAGAACTCAGTGATCCGTCGCAAAATAATCAATCTGTTAGTTTATATGGCTATTTAATAATATGCCCGTGCATTTGCTAAAAATAATTAGTTTTATAATATCAGTTGCAGATGCTTTAATGACAAGCTCAATCAATGCCTCAGTCTGAGACTGTGCAATATGTTTGGGGAAACTGCATGAATCTACACTGTTGAAATGTTTACCACTGTCTCTTAAAATAAGCTCTGTACAATATGCCTCTCTACATTTGGCTTACATCACCACCTAATGGATTTAAAACAGTACTGCGTTTCTAACACCATCTTATTAAAAGCTTAATGGAAATTTTTTGATAGAGCACAACAATTAAAGCCTAAATGTCTATACCTAAATGATTCTTTTAAATTGTATGTTGGGAATATAGTCAATAGATTCTGAACTCTCACAATTGTTCCTGTTAACCATCCTCCACACCGCCAGGGGGAGCCATCATCTGGGTTCTAGAAGTGTGCAACACAATTCTAGTGGAAATTGAACCACAAAGATACATGCTGAATTGCAAATAACTTACTAGTATTCTACTCTTACTATTTTTGCCTGGTAACAAATTAAATTATTATTATTATTATTATTTATTATTATTTTAAAAAAGACAGAATGGTAAAACATTCTGTATTTATTTTCTGCATGGCCAATTACAGGGGTTGGACAAAATAATGTGAAAATCCACTATTATGCGAGTTAATATAATTTGTGTAGACTACAATGGAAAACAAAATGTTCCAATTATCTTTTGGAACTCTCAGGTATTGCTTTTTTATCTTTTGTTGTCTATATTCTCTAGTTTGTATATCAGTGTAGTGTAAGTTGTGTTCAGCAGTGTTTAGTTCAAGCACTCTGTGAAATGATATGCTTGTTAGACATCCAATAAGGATAAATCATGGCCGCTGTTTAGCAGGAGCATCTGTAACCTTAACAGCCCAGTTGTTTAGAGTTTGAAGAGCAACAGTCTTTACGATTATAACTGCTTTCATAAACCATGGTGAGACTTCATCAGCAAAGAAGGAGGATGGGCAAAAATGTAAGTCAATGATAGGGATTGTCAAACACTGAAGACTGTGTCCGAACACAGAACTACTGCTGCAAATGGACAGCATAACTTAATATTCACATTGAAGACCCCGTTTCCACCACAACTTCACAAAGCCAACATCCATGAAAGAGCTTCAACTGCTTCAATTCTCTGAACCTCAGGGAAACCAATGCTAAAATGTGAGAAAGGTAGAGTCTTGATTGTAAAACCTGAACAGTTGGAGCATCAAGATGAACTTCAGCATCTGACCTGGCAGCTCAATCAGCTGACTTGAACGTCATCAAACTACTGTAGACAGTTTTGGAAAGAGGAGTGAGAAGCTCATTCCCTCCTTCAACCACAGGCAGATGTTCTGATTAGGGTTACAAAGGGGCAGACAATTTCCAGTAAATTTCCTAAGTTTTCAAAAAGTTTCCAGAAAATCCTGGAAATGTCCAGAAACATAACAGATATTTCTCTCTTGGGAGAGAAGGGTGAGAAGCTCATTTCCTCCTTCAACCACTGGCAGATGTTCTGATTAGGGTTGCAAAGGGGCAGAAAATTTCCAGTAAATTTCCAAAAATTGCTAAAGTTTTCCAAAACTTTTCAAAAAATCCTGGAAATGTTCAGAAACATACCAGATATTTCCCTTTTTGGAGAGAACAGTAAGAAGCTCATTCCCTCCTTCAACCACTGGCAGATGTTCTGATTAGGGTTGCAAAAGGGCAGAAAATTTACAGTGAACTGCCTAAATTTTCCAAAAAATCCTGGAAATGTTCAGAAATGTACTGGATATTTCCCTTTTTGGAGAGAAGAGTGAGAAGTTCATTCCCTCCTTCAACCACTGGCAGATGTTCTGATTAGGGTTACAAAGGGGCAGACAATTTCCAGTAAATTTCCAAAGTTTTCCAGAAAAGTTTTCCAGAAAGTGCCTGGAAATTTTTCAGGAAATTTTACCAGAAATATTTTCCCTTTTTTGGGGAGAGAAGGGTGAGAAGCTCATCTCCCCTCCTTCAACACTGCAGATGTTCTGATTAGGGTTACAAAAGGGGCAGACAATTTCCAGTAAATTTCCAAAGTTTTCAAAAAGTTTCCAGAAAATCCTGGAAATGTCCAGAAACATAACAGATATTTCCCTCTTGGGAGAGAAGGGTGAGAAGCTCATTCCCTCCTTCAACCACTAGCAGATGTTCTGATTAGGGTTGCAAAGGGGCAGAAAATTTCCAGTGAATTGCCTAAATTTTCCAAAAAATCCTGGAAATGTTCAGAAATGTACTGGATATTTCCCTTTTTGGAGAGAAGAGTGAGAAGTTCATTCCCTCCTTCAACCACTGGCAGATGTTCTGATTTGGGTTGCAATGGGGCAGAAAATTTCCAAAGTTTTCCAAAAGTTTCCAAAAAAAATCCTGGAAATGTTCAGAAATTTACCGGATATTTTTCCCTTTTTGGAGAGAAGAGTGAGACGCTCATTCCCTCCTTCAACTACTGGCAGATGTTCTGATTAGGGTTGCAAAGGGGCAGACAATTTCCAGTAAATTTCCAAAGTTTTCCAAAAGTTTCCAGAAAGTCCTGGAAATGTTCAGAAATTTACCGGATATTTTTCCCTTTTTGGAGAGAAGAGTGAGAAGCTCATTCCCTCCTTCAACTACGTGCAGATGTTCTGATTAGGGTTGCAAAGGGGCAGAAAATTTCCAGTAAATTTCCAAAAATTGCCAAAGTTTTCAAAAAATCCTGGAAATGTTCAGAAACATACCAGATATTTCCCTTTTTGGAGAGAAGAGTAAGAAGCTCATTCCCTCCTTCAACCACTGGCAGATGTTCTGATTAGGGTTGCAAAGGGGCAGACAATTTTCAGTGAATTGCCTAAGTTTTCCAAAAAATCCTGGAAATGTTCAGAAATGTACTGGATATTTCCCTTTTTGGAGAGAAGAGTGAGAAGTTCATTCCCTCCTTCGACCACTGGCAGATGTTCTGATTTGGGTTGCAATGGGGCAGAAAATTTCCAAAGTTTTCCAAAAGTTTCCAAAAAAAATCCTGTTCAGAAATTTACCATATATTTTTGCCTTTTTGGAGAGAAGAGTGAGAAGCTCATTCCTTCCTTCAGCTACGTGTAGATGTTCTGGTTAGGGTTGCAAAGGGGCAGACAAATTTCCAGTAAATTTCCAAAAACTGCCAAAGTTTTCCAAAAGTTTCAAAAAAATCCTGGAAATGTTCAGAAATGTACCGGATATTTCCCGCCCCTTTGCAACCCTAGTTCTAGATAGATGTTCATTTAGCTTGAGACTATTCAAAAGATGGAAGAACCTATTCTAAGGCGGATGGAAGCTATATTAAAGGCAAATGGTGGTAAAACAATGTTAAAAAAAATGTTGCACATTTCTTAAGTGTTCTCATTATTTTGTCCAAACCCTGTAGGTTTTAGAGGATTGAATCAAGACATGTAGGCTGATCAAGCATGTAAAGATGACTTTTTCAAAGGATAATTCACCCAAAAAAGTCCATCACCATCTAAAAGACTGGTCCTTAAGCCAGTGGCAATGATGGCTCCTTTCCACCAAATCTTAAGGAAGGCTTCTTTCAGGTCCAGAACCACCTATTCTTCAGTGAAAAATAAAAGAGAAAGCTCAGGAGGGTCTCCTTTTCCTTCAGAGTAAAAAAAATCCCAGCCCTCACCGCTACAAGAGCACTTCACAAAGTGTACAGCTGCAACCTGTTTCTGGATATGGGAAATGCAAAGTCTACAACCATAAGAGGGAGTCAGTGAGCTGAAGTTCCTACAAATCAACTTCTGTCCTGTTTGAAGAAATAGGATGCAGGTGGTGAGGTGAGGTAGGATCTTACAGCCATGTCCAATGAGATTCTGTAGAACTGACAAGCTATATGGTGCATATAAAGTAACTTTAACATGAAATTAAACAAGCTTTGTTAAAAGTGAAATTTTATTGCAACAGCAGAGTATGTGACAGAAGCATTTGTTCACTATTTTTTTTTTCCAGAGTCAAGAATACCTCTGACTTTTTATAGAAACCGATATGTAACGCGTGGGTAGCAATTACAAGATAAAACACTGAACTCTTACTAAGCAATAAAACACTATAAATGTATAAAAACAATTCAAGGCTTTCCAAGTCGTAACATACAGCATACTGAAATCAAGACATCCTTCATTTTACAGGCACTTGAAATTTGAACTCAATGACAAAGTCGTCTTATAAACAGTTTTCTCAACAGTCTGTCTCTATGAGTACTTCTGAATTATATAAAAAGGTCATAAACATAATAAAAAAAAAAAGTCATATAAACAGTACCTTTCTGTACATTGAACAAACAGGACCTTTTAAATAAATTAAGAGGCTCCCGAGACAATCCTTCTAAAATATAAAATTGGTCAGTGCATGGTTTGGTATAACAAACGCACTATTTTACTACATTTTGAGCGGGCAAACTCAAACTGGGAAGTGACAGGGCAGCTTTTGGTATAAACCCCATTAAGAACCAAATGTTTGAGGAACCTTCTAAAACATTTCATTAAACATATATTATATATATATATATATATATATATATATATATATATATATATATATATATATATATATATATATATATATTTATAAAAGAGAGAAATGATGGAAAATATAACAAATGCCAAGTCTTTTTGTTCTTGAGGCAAGACACTTGAATCTGAATGTTTAGGATGGAGGGTTTTGAACCATGGCTTGCAGGAAGATCCAATTCTCTCACACTTTACTTTCAGAGGGCAGATCGCTGAGGGCAGTGGTGATGTCGCTGAAAGACAGTCTGTCTTTGGGGCTGGCGGCCCAGCAGCGCACCATCAGCTTGAAAACCCGAGATGGACACCCCTGAGGAGGAGACAACTTCAGCTTCCCTTCCTGCAGAGCTGTAGAGACAAAAAAAAAATCAAAAAAAAAAAAAAAAAAAAAAATATCAAGAAAGTTAGGAAGAAATCCCAACTGCAGGTCGATATGCAAACCATCTGACTCATTGTGAGGCCCACCTTCTAGAACTTTGTCATCTGTGAGGTCGGCGTACGGCAGTTCCCCAAAACTGAACACCTCCCACATGAGCACTCCAAATGACCACACATCTGTCTTGGTGGAGAAATCGTCCTCAAAGACGGCTTCAGACGGGAGCCAACGCAGAGGAATCCAGGACTGGCGATAGTGGTAGTACTCACTGTGTGGAAACAGACACACAATCACAGAAAATAAATAATGACAAATTTGTCACCACAAGAGGGAAGCAGTGTGCATGATAATACAAGGAGAAGTGTCTGAACAATCATTACAGGAAGCTTTCTGAATTCAAAAAGATGACTTCAATGAATGTTCTTTTCAGTCCTCATTTTATAAATGAAAGGCTCTGACCTTAAACGTGGATTAGGACTTTCTAGTAAAATTAACTGCTTGAATACAAGGCAAATGTTGTAGAATGTGTGTTTAATTATACCTGTTGTAGACGTCTTTGCTAAGGCCCAGAGCAGACACTTTAATCTGTCGTTTGGAAGAGATCAGGCAGTTACGTGCAGCCAGGTCTCTGTGGACGAAGCGCTGGTTGGACAGGTGTTCCATCCCTCGAGCAATCTGCAGACACACCGACACCT